>JAVKLA010000090.1:39140634-39230007 GCA_034782735.1 Sagittarius serpentarius
CAAGGCCATCTGGTCCAACCCCCCTGCCATGAGCAGGGACATCTTCGACTCCATCAGGCTGCTCGGAGCCCCGTCCAACCTGGCCTTGAATGTTTCCAGGGATGGGGCATCGGCCGCCTCTCTGGGCAACCCGCGCCCGTGTTTCGCCACCCTCATCGTAAAAAATTTCTTCCTCATATCTAGTCTGAATCTCCCCTCTTTTAGTTTAAAACCATTAGCCCTTGTCCTGTCGCTACAGGCCCTACTGTATGTGGGAAACCCAGTAAGCACATCAGTGCAGGGCTCCACCTGAATGAGCATGCCGTGCTTCTCAGCAGGGCTGACTTGTCCAGCAGCCTTCCCAACAGGTCCTTTGGACGCAGCCGCACAATTTTTGGAAATAGAGTACTCGACACAAGCCATGCCACACCACTTAGCCTTGGAGCCAAAGGACAGTGCCTAGTTTATTTAGCTGATAATATGCACATAGCCTCTGAGAACTTACATAGAGTTTCCAGCTGCAAGGAATAACTGACATAAATTTCACATGGAAACTTCTGGACTAGTCCTTCTCCACATAAAGTAGAATGCACTGCAGTTGAATTCAGTCACTGAAATGCCATGCGAAACTCTGCCACTGCCCTTCTGCTCTCCTGTGTTTCCTCACCAGATGTTTAAATCTGCTCCCATCAAACCTGTGGCGGGTAACCCAGCCGTACTTCCACTTTGGTGTGTCTCTTGATTTTCTAATTATTCAGGAAGGGTATGGAAGGGCCTGCCTCTTGTATTCTGTAGGTGGAAGCTGCTGAGATGCTATGACAGTTCAGCTGGTGAAAACAGAAGGTCACCTAGCAAAACCATGATGATGATCCCATTCCGTCTGTACACTGTTAGATGAAGCTTTCAGACTAAATATTTGATAGTTCAGGATGAGTCTTTCCTTGTGCTTTTTCAAAGAATAGGCTCACACATTTAGTGCTTGTCTGCTTTTCACTTTAGTGCTTTTCACTGCCCCATGCAGTATGCAAAAATACTTTAATCTGACCTTAAAATACAGCCAGCTCTGAAGCCGAAGACTGCAGTTATTTGACAGCATAGATCATTGCTGTCAGGTTTAGAAGGAGATGCAGAAAGAAGCGCTTGGGAAAAAGGCGGGTGCTCATAGCGAAGTTGGATTGTGGTTAGGCCACTCTTGGTATGATTGGTCAACATTACTTACGCTGCTGAAAACCGACTGCTTGTTGGGTACAGGAGAATGGCTCTTAACATGTTTTGACAGTCTTGGTGGTATGTGGGAGCCTGGTGGCCATATGTGCAAAAGAAGTTTACAAATATGACTTTATTTAGCTTGCCATGGTCAGGGAGCTGAAATCTCTGGTATAAATAATTTGCTCAGAAATGGGAAGACTTGAATGAAAACACACAGGATTTCTCATCTTCTCTGTTAGAACAGGGCAGGACTGAAGACAAGCCAAGACAGAACATAGACACATGGGGGGACTCCTCCATGTGTGAACATGGAGGAAGCACTGTGTAAAACCTTCACAGGACATCCACATCTCTACCCAGGGATTCATCTAGTGTTCTGTACACACAGCTGTACACACATAGAGCTCCAAAAATGGTTTCTTTAAAACTCTCTGCTTTGAGTAGAGCTTGTACAGAGTTTGAGAAGGCATCATGTGAAAAAAACGTACGAAAAGGCATCCTGCCTTTACTTGGTAGTGAGTGGAGGTCCCAAGAAAGAGTCGGCGTTACAGGGTGGGATCTATTCAAGGAAGAACAATGTTGTTTTAACACAGTGTTCTGCCTAAGTGCAAAAATTAATAAACATAAATAAACTGTGCTTCATATTTGTTTTTAAAGCCCTTTACAGACTTTGGCTTGCTAGTCAGCTGAAAGCTCTAGTGCTTGGTCAGGGTGTTAGGACACCTTCTTTTCAGCGACATTTCCAGAATTTACTGGGTTGAGATGGGTTGAAGATGTCTGCGTTTGAAACACCCATTGCCAGTCCAAAGAAGAATAGTGGGAACATCCCTCATGGCTCATCATTCACATTGCACAGTTCATACTCTGCTCCTGCTTTTGAGAGTCCTGAGGAATCACTTGTTTGAATGGTACAGGACCAAACATAGAGAGGTTTTGAAGAACTAAACCAGAGCTCAATGGTCTCAACCAACATGGATTGTTTTGTCTACTGAGAAAGGAAAACAAAATATAATATAACATCATGCATTGGCTGAGAACACAACAGATGACCTCGCGGGTCTTTTCCATCTGAAAAAAAAAAATCATACACAGGACAGCTTTTATTCTCCAATTAAATAGCTAATTAACCCAGCTGCTTTCACCTTTACGTAATGGGATGCTTGTTATTTGCCTCTCTGCAATCCATGAGCAGGTGAGTTCAGTCTGGAAGTGGGACTGGACAATGGGTGAGGGGGCACCTCATTTGGAAAACACTCATTAGCCACACAAACGGATGGCGCCTTGAAAGCCAGTGGGGAGAAGAGCACCTGGCTCCGGACATGCACAGGAGACTTCTTGAATTTGTGGTTATCTCTGCTCCGCTCTTGCTCAATACCGAGAAGTCTGTGAGACACCCTCCAGCAGGTGCCTTCAGGACTGCAGACGGGTGAGAACTCCCCCATGCCACGAAGGTCCTGAAATAGCTAAAATCCTGCCTCTCCAGCATGGGTGATGTTCATGACAGGGATGTCAGAATAGTCTCGGCTCTATAGCACAGGTCACCATAACACAGTGGCGGACTGGACGCGGGCCCAGCTCACAGAGTGGTTTTATCCAGACCCCGAGAACCCTGAGAGGACACGTAATTCCGTCAAGACTTCTCATTTAATCTTTCCCCTCAAACTGCCAGTGGCTCTTCAGGCTTTGGTCACCAGTTGATCTCCCAGGCTACCTGTTCTGTTTAAAAACCCAGCAGCTTTTTCACACGGAGGGTCTAGTATGTCTTGTCTTTCTATAACGTTACCGTGTTCACCTTCCTGCTTGAATTAATGAGACATAAAACAAGCTCATCTGCTTTTGAAAGCAAAGACTCTTGCAGACAAGAAACAATCTTTTCTCCAACATTTTGCTTACTTTTCTTATTTTTACTTCATCACTGAGCCCTTCTCAGCTGAGGGCTATGGGAAGGTGCCAGGTATCCTCTCTCATGTCCTCATAGGTAATACTAGAATATCATTCTTGACCATTAGGTAGCTCTTCGTCACACACTCCTACCCAGACTTTGCTGGGTGATCTTTCAGACCCTTCAGTACTTCAGAGTCCACTCACACCAGGGTGTTGTTCTGCAAAATAGAACAAATGCATTCGTTTTGATTCACTGCACATACATTTTTGATTACTTTTTTATTGTCCCGGAGTTTTACTTTAGGTCAACCTGAAATTTGCCCTTTGACCGAAAATGAAAGAATGCATTTGGTTTCACATTATATTTTACCAACCCTAAACAAGACAGGCAAAATTTGAGAAGGAGCTGTCACTTTAATCTTAAAACCATAGGCTTATGTAGGTTGGAAGGGACCTCCAGAGATGTGTAGTCAACCCCTTGCCCAAAGCAAGTCCCGTTTGAGCACCTCGTCAGTCCATGTCGAGTGGGAGTTATCTCCAAGAATGCAGATTCCACCATCCCTCTATGCCTATTCACAGTGTTTGACCAGTCTTTGTACAAAAAAGGTTTTATATCTAAGCAGAATTTCCCTTGTTCCAACTTGTGTCCATTGTACCTTGGCCTTTCATTGTGCACCTCTGAGAAAACCTGTCTCGGTCTTCTCTGTACCCGCCTCTTAGGTAGCTGTAGACAGTAACAAGATCCTCCTCCCTTTGCATTCTCTTCTTCTCCAGATCCTCCTCCCTTTGCCTTCTCTTCTTCTCACTGAACAAACTAATTTTCCACAGCCTTTCCTCATACATTACGTACTCCAACCCCCGGCCATCTCGGTGGCCTCTGCTGGACATACTCCAGTACATCAGTGTCTTCCTTCTACTAGGGAGCCAGAAACTGGAGACAGTGTCCAGATGTGGTCTCACAAGTGCCAAATAGAGGGGGAATAATCACTGCCCATGACCTGCTGGCTGCACTCGTGCTGATACAGCCCAGGATGTGGCTGGTCTTTCAAAGATGATGGAGAGCAGCCTCACAGTGACTTCGGCCAGCGCCATCAGCACCTTCAGATGCATCCCATCTGGTCCCCTGCATATTTTTGTTTTGAAAAAAAAAAAAAAGTCTAAGAAATATCAAAACTTGAAGTTCTCACTTTCCAAAAAATGTTTGTCCTTCTTTGTTTTGACTGAAAGAATTTGTGGATGATTCCAGAACTTCAAACAATATTTCTTTTAGAAAATCTGCTTTCCACAGGAGAATTCTACCCATCACCATTTCAGATTAGTCTGTAAACTTCATGAAGTTGTGCTTATTGGAATTTTAACTTACCTGTCCTTTGTTTCATGGTGTAAAAAGACCGGTAACCACCTTACAACTGAAAAGAGGGAGCTCTTGCCCTCTGCTCCCCTCCTGAACCTCTCCAGTCCCTGCAGGTTCATTCCTTTTCTGTCTCCTTGCGCCAACTGACTGCTCTGGGCTTGGACTGTGCACAACGTTCATGAGCATGAACATGTTTTTTACTCATTTGTTTGCACTGAAAGAAAAAAGAAGGACGTTTTCTCCCCTGAGGAATGACTCCAACGTGTGCCTTGCTCACGGCTGGGCTCAGAAGTGGGTGGATGTGCTTGAAAGGCAGGCGCAGAGCTCTGCCGGATCTTCATCTTCAAGATAAGCTAGATGTGGATTTCACCACACTGATACTTCTACAAAGTGAGTCGTAGGAAGGGATATTACAGCTTTCCCTAAAATTGTGCTCTTGTTTTCACTTGAAATCAGTTCACATGGAATTTGCAGGCTTTGGACCTTCCACTGGGGAAGTACGCTCATGTGGTGACTTGTGGACTGCTGATGTCCTAAAGAAAATTCCAGCTTCTCTATCTGAAAATTGTTTTTAGGCTTTGCCTTGGCAGATCCAAGCAGTAAGTGGCTGGAAATCCTGCATACGGCACTGAGCAGAAGTTCCTGGGATCTGGGGAGTTGGTCCAGTGTTCTCCATCTGTTCCAGCACCGTTGCCAAGTTAAACTTCTGCGCTACATATTGCACAAAGGGGAGAAAAGAGCTACAAATAAAAAAAGGTTTGAAAACGGGGTACTTTGAATTCAACCAAGGGAAAAGAGAATAACGTGGGCCTCTTTGGGGCTAGAGCAGACAGCTGCGGTGGGGAGGCTTCACATCGGCCTGGAGATGACCGCTCCATGGCTGTGAGGCTCCCCACCCCCACCAGCAAGGGCTGGGTGCAGACTCCAGCCCACCTGAGGGCAACAAGAAAGGTGTTTGTGTCCCTGATTTGAATTTCACAGGAAATGGAGGGATCGCCTTACTCCTGGCAGGAGAAAGAGGCAATTTTCATTCTAAATAAGGCAGCTCCCATGTCAAAAGTTCCACAGTGAAATCCCACTGCACTCACTGCATGGCTTTTTATGAATAAAATCTTAATAAATGTCCAGTGCTTGATTTTTCGCAGCAGACTTGCCTGGCTTTGATCTACACTTGCCTGGGCTCAGCACGGCTGCTGCTGCCTGCCAAGCTAAAGAGAAAAAAAGTTACTTTCCTTAGGTTTAAATAAAAGTGTGGTTTTTTAAACATCTTGGCTGTTGAGTTGTGTGTTATACATCATGCCTCGGCCCCATCCCTTCTCTCCCAATCCAGAGCGCACACTGAAACAATTTCCCTGTGGTTTCCCTCCTTGGTGGAGTCGAATTCCTAGAAAACAAAAGGAATGTTGCAACTGTGGTCACAAGCTCTAAGACTGCAAATCTTGCACACAGACAGGAGCCTTGGCGTGAGCAGGACACTGATAGTGGCTTATCATGAGTGGGTACTTTGGGTTTGATCCTTGCCGTTGGCTCCAGCAAAGCAGACGGGTCTGTCCGGTTCGGTACACGTCCCAGTTCCCACAGGAACATAATGCCTCACACGTGTGTGCAAAATCAGGGAATATTTCTACAGCCCCGGGAAAGGCAGAAAGCAGTGAGGATCTGATCGCCTCTGTTGGCCCCTTGCTCCCATCCCTGAGGTCAACTCTGAGCTTCCCGTGACTTCCAGTGGCAAACCTGTACGGTCCTGGAGCTGACCCGGTCCTGTTTAAACGCCCCTGACTGAAACCCAAAGTCTCAGGATGGGTTCTGGCTCTCATGCAAGTTAATCCACGCTGAACTCGGGCAAAGCTGATAGAGCCAAGAATGCATCTCGCTGGTGCTCGGGCAGCGGACCCAGCTTTCCTCCGTCTGCCCCAGAAGGCTGATTCAGGGGCGCTGGTGGAGAGGCGGACTGCTAATGAGAACCTCATTCCCACCAAGGAGGTAATGCTACTCTTTGGGCTTGCGCAAAGCGGTGTGACAGCAGCGTCAGCATGGCCGCTGCCCGACGGCTCTGTCCCTCCAGGTGTCACCGGCTTCTGCCGCAGCAAGCCAGGAAAGCCCGGGGAAGGACGCAGTTGGAAGCATCATCTGCCCAGGCATCCAGAGCCCAGGGCTGTCTCCTGCCGCACACTCCCCACGTGGGACCCCGTCCTGTTGCTGCGGGAAGCTTGGACTCTTCTCATCACTCTGCAGTGTGACGCCAGCCCCGCTGCAAGGGCAAGGCCGCTCCAGGCTCCATCGGTGCCTGTGGTGGTTCCTCTGCCAGCTTGGGACTGAGTGCTGACAGCGTGAGCAGAGACCAGAGGATTGCTCCTGGTCTGGATATCTAGAAGGCAGCCACCCTTTTCTGCCCGACCTCAACCTTTTCTGCCCATCAGGAATGAGCATAAAATCTGGACAATGTGATGCAAAGGGCAAAGAAAATAAGTAAGTGCCATCCACTGCTCTGTGTTTGGCCTTTTAGCAACTCTGGTTTTATCAGGCCTTTCTGCTTTTGGAAATCTGCGATACAAAAAACCACTTTAACTGTTAAAATGCTCTTGTTTTTTGCATAAGCAGCAGCAGGGCTCTTCACATCCCGCTCCGGGAACAGCGAGCAACAGCAAGGCTGATGGCTGTGACCTGTTGTTAACGCATTACTGTCCTGCGTCTCTCCCACCGGTGCCCTATCCTTTCGCCTCAGCTTTGACCCCCCTCTCCCCTCTTCTCCCACTGCTACCAGCACCTGCAATAACATCCCCCACCAATGCCCCCAGTGACTGGGTTGCTCAGGGCACCAGGAGGTGGCTGCCAGTCCCTTCCCCTGTCCCCCCGCGGCCTGTCACTTGCTGGGCTGGAAGTCAAATGCTTGTCCTCGTGCCTGGGGCTTCCCTTGCAACACAGCAAGCAAACTTTGCCGTTCTAGAATTACAGTGATTAATGGTAAAGTGTGCCCAGTGGGGACATTTGCAATAACAGATTCCCCTCCTCCCATACATCCTGCTATAGACCCTCTTACCTTACTTGGAGAATATCTTATTGAAGAGCATTTTTTTTCGGAAGAAAACCTCAAACTTGCTTTTGTGCGGGCAGCTCCTCCAGGGCTCACCCCAGGCAGTGACGGTTGGATCTGGAGACTTCACGGTGCTGTTTCATGCCAGGGTGCAATGCACCTGGGTTATTTGAGGTATCAGCCATAGGGTGATCCCTTGGGATGGTTTTGGGCTTTGGGTTTGGTGGTTCCTTGGCGAATTTTAAAGGGCGTCTAGACAATGTGCAGGAGCGGATATATGCAGTATTCTAGGAGGTGAAAGCCACTGCTATTTCCCATCGTCAGTAGATGGGCTAGCTTGCAGCCTTCTTGGGGCACCGGCTGTCACTGACCTTGGCAGATGGCTGCCTCCTATTAACTGTCCACCAGATCAGAGGGTGATTAATGAGGGAGAAAATTTCTGGGGGTGGTAGTAGATTCTCTGCTGTAGAGATCAGAGTCACATTTTCATGACAAAGGCAAGGTACTGGAACATCATTTAACCCTTCCCCTCACAGGCTACACTGCTCTGGCATTAACTGGGGGAAGCAGTGCACGGCACAGCTTGTCCAGCTGTTTTAAATCTTAGACAGGAGTCACCTGTCCCTGGGCTCATCCATTCCCTTCCACTAGCCGCATGAGTAGAAAGCTCATGTCATGAATCCTAGTGCCTTGATGTCCACACGGGACCTTTTTTACTCTATGTTTTAGGCAAACAAATGTTACTGGACTCAGCAAAAGGCGAGGCAGCAAAATGACCTGGGCTGCATTATTTAGAATGTCAGATAAGATGATAAAATAGTCTGGTTTGATGTTAAAAACCTGTTGGTCATGCTAGACTGTGTACTAAACTGGAAAGCAAGTGAAACAGTTAATGTTGTAGAACAATTTCCCTGAGGAAATCTTTGTCTGAATTTGTTCCTGACTGTCTTTAAATGCTTCATGTGGTGCTGCTGGCTTCCACTTTTGATCTTAAATAAGTTATGAAATTTGATGAGAAACTTCTGGAAATTCCCTGCCTCTGTTTTTGACTCCCATTCATTGCAGAAGCACATTTTAAAGGAAGATGGCATCATCCCCCCCATCTGGGGGCACGGAAGCTAAAGCACAGAGAGATGTTGTGATTATACCTCAGCAGACCTGAAGAAAGATGGAACTTGTCTCTTGGGCTCTGCCTTGATCTCACAAAAATCACTTACATTGTACAACACCCAGAAACAGCATCAAAAGGATACTGGCTAGGTAATATTAAGATTATGTGGCACTCATGCTCTTGGGGTATGCTGAGAAGGCTTTTGCTACAGGAAAAGCATATGTCCCTTGCCACGTGGCTGCCTTGCAGACTGCCCAGACATTCTGCTACCTTGCCAGGTTTCCTTGGACATGGGTCCCTGCATGCATGGCTGCATGGCTCCTGCCATGCCAGAGCCTGAATTGCAGGGTTACTGGTTTGTACTGCCAGCAAACCCAGCCTGGAAGACAAACCTGGAGCTCTGTTGGCTTGCAGGGAAGCAGAATCAGGGGTTGTGTCTTCCCATTCCATTAGCTCAGCTCGTGTGAGCCTGGCCTATCTTTGGACAAGTCCTGTTCTTAGAGGGACAGGACTCTGGCCGCACTCTGCCACTCTGGAGCAGCTACGGGAGGAAGGGATGCTCTGCGGGTTGTTCCGGGCCCAAGGATCATCCACCCGTCTTTCAGGAGGAGGCCAGGGGTCACAGCTCCATCCAGGACAGAGCACCTTCGGCTCCCTACCAAGGAGGAGCGGAGCCCACAGTCACCTTTGCCCAGGCGCGCCTATCTGGCTTCTTAGGATCCTTCTCCTGGCCTCCTCCATCACCATCATCTAAGTAACTGGTCCTACCGATCACAGCTCTGCCCGCTGGCAGCATCCCACGCCCCGGCACCACAAAGCTCTCAGGTAGTGCAGGTTTATCATCAGCCACGTCTACTTCGCCGTATCAGCCTCAGACCATCATACACCATTCCCTTGAAATAAAATCTCTAAATTCTTTGTTTCAAAGCTGGAGTGAGCAGCTGTGGGCTTGCCAGGACACAGCCTTGCAGGGAGCTTGGAGCAGCAGCATCAATCCCACATTCCCTGACCTCAGTTCTCAGCAAGAATCTGAACACGAGAGCCTGATCTTGATATTTTTTTTTCTAAATGACATCGCGATTAAGAACTGTTGCTGTCCTGACAGTAATTGTGTCATCTTGCAAGAAGCAACATGTACTAATTTTAGAAAATGCATTTTTTAGGTTGCACTCAATGGAGTCAGAAGTGGAAAAGTTAAAGCTACTTTAACGCAGCTTTGTTATATGTTTTTGACAGTCACTGGTATGACCGAAGACATCATTTCCTACACTTTTATGCAGAAATGTAGGAAAGAGGTGTAATAATGTGTAACATCAGAACTGACATGCCAAATTCCCATCTCTCATGATACTTATATTCATAAGATCCTGAGATCATGTATTGCCCGGAGAAAGAGCTGTGAGATAGCCCAGTCAAGCACTGAAAAGAAAATGTTGAAGTTAACAACTGTCTAGGTAACCTTCAACATCCTCCCCTGTGCATTTTCATGACTATAACGACATTAATTAATGAGGATCTCATGCTATTTCTCCATAGGATTGTCACATGCAGTGCATGTGATACCTGGAGCTCACCACAATGAAGAGATGGGATCTTTTTCTCTGCCCTGTGGGATGGCCATATGCATCATTTATTGCCCACTGTTCAGTCTAGGCACACAAGAGACATGGCAAAAATTCCTGGACCAATACTATGAAAGACCTGTAAACCTCTACAGAGTTTGTCAAATAGTTTTGACAGATAATTAATTATTTGCAAAACTTTCATTTCACTTATCATAAAATTATATGCTGTACTTTTTCCTTTCAAACTAGCATTTCAGGAGCTTGAATAAATATAATAATCTTACATTAATTAAAAACCCCTCCAAAACCAAAAGTAAATGCATTTAAAGTCAAATTATATGTTCATGTCAAGCTAAAATGTTCATTAAATCAACCCTAAATGACTTTTCCTTTCTCTTCCCTTATTTTTCAGTATGTCTAGTGCAGCAAAAAAATCAATTACTTGTACAGCTCTATTCTAAGCACATAATTAATAATAATAATTAATTACAAGCATTTTCCCACTGTGCTTCACATATTAAAACTGAAACACTTCACAAGTAGTTTGTCTTCATGACAGCCCTGTGAACTAAGGCGAGGCATTATCCTGTTTTACAGGCAGGGATCTTAAACACAGTGCACTTGGCATGAAGAAATATTTGCTAATTTTGAGATGCTGGCAAGTGGTTTTTTTCTATGATATTAATTTTAAGGCAGGTCACGTGCTTTCAAAAAAGTTTGGGCCCTCGGAGTTTTCTTTGGGTACGATTTAGAAGCCACAATGGCCAAGCTAAGAAAATTTTGGTAACTTAATTATGTTTGTCAGTTGGCAGCCTTAGTTAAAATAGCGATTACTGCTCCTGTCCTGTAGCAAACTTTGCTCCAGATAGCTCTCTTGTGTGGCTGATCCTTATCTGCCTTTATTCCCACAAACAGGGATTCTCCGTTTGACTCTTAAATACTGCAGGAGGGCAGCTGCTTTTTATTTAGGGTAATTTTACGTGGGCTGGCTGGGAGTGTATTTAGCCACCCTACTGCTCTTCACACTTCAGAGCTTTCCCTTTGCAGAGTTTTGTGGACCATGAAACAACCCAGCTGAGAAACATCAACTGTTCCACCACTTCTTGTTTCTCAGGGGGCTGATGTGCGCCCCAGTATTGCCTGAAAGAAAAAAGACTTTCCTCCAACTCCCTCTCCCGGCCCCAGCTTGAGGTCTGCTCTGAAGTTATATGGGATGCAAACAGCAGAGGTAGGTGGCACGCTCTAGGTATTCACTTGCCTTCTCCATGCTGCCTGGGACCAGGGAGACCCAGGAACGATTGGGATGAATATATTATTGTGCACAAAAGCAACGCCAAAACACCCAGCCACGCGGCGGGGAAAACAGATGGGGAGCTAGACAAACGTATACAAGTGTTTGTAACTCCCTGTGGCCAGCATCAAGCATTTGATGGCAGGGAAATAAAAAACTGGTTGGAGGCTTGAAGGAGACTTTGAAGGAGATCTTGCTGGGATGCCTGAATCCTGGGGCTTGCTATGCCCTAATCACATGCAGCTGTGCTGAAAAGCCCTGCTCTAGAAAATCAGGGAGGGAGCTAAAAGCATCGTGTTCACAGAGGTTTGCCTATGTTGGAGGGATTAAAATGCTTCTTAACCCTCCAAAGTGGAACGCAGGGGAAAAAAAACCACCAACCAAGAGTATATTTCCCTCGTGTGCCAGTCATTTGTAGGGCTGTGTCCCGCTGCAGCCCTCATAGAGAGGAGAGCAAATGTACCCAGGAAATGTTAATTAAATGTGTTCTCTGAGATCGGTTACATGTGAATTAACAGAGGAAGCGCACTGAGCAGGATCATGCCAGAGGTGAGACATGGGATAGCATCTATTCTGAGCACAAAGAACAGTCTTCACTAGCCCAGATACCCTAGACTGCAGACCCAAATAAAATCTAACTGGCATTACAAATGCTTTCCAAAAGTAAAGATCTGTGGTTGATTTAGCACCTGGAAAGGAAAGAAAAAAAATTCTCCATTTGTGCAATATCACCTGCTCCGGACGCTTGAAAGTCTGCTTTTTAAAATACCTGGTGGTCAAAAGTCGCAGATAGATTTCTGGGAGCTTCTGCAAATAGAACAAAGACCCTGTGTGCATTATTAGGTGCCCAAATACCTTTAGTTATTCAGTGCCCACATAAACAATGTGATGATCACAATGTAGGAGTTAGCAAGGATTAAACTAGACTAGACTGGGAAGGGAATCTTTTGCCTCAGCAGTTGTCACCAACTTGCTGCGCCCTTGAGAGGGAGGAAAATGTAGTTTCTTTTGCTTTCATTGCTATTTTGCTCTGTACGATGTCCCAGTTCTGCCGTTCTCAACCAGGTAAAGTCCACACTTACTTTCAACTGAAATAGGTATTGCAGGATCGGGCCCAGGAAATAGTTTTTGTATCTCGTTGAGCTCTACAGAGCCCTGCAGACGTGTTGACAGAGCTGCATTCCTTGCAATGCTCCATTATTGGCTGCCTGTGAAAATGAGCTCTGCCTTTTCCCTGTTAGTCTCTGCGAGTTTGCTGTTAATTAGGCTGAGCATCATTCTGACTTCTATAAAGCTAGTAGGGGGTTGATTAGGAAAAGCGAAAAGAACAAAGAAGGCAGGGAGGACGTTTCAAAGAAGGGCAGGAGGAGAAGAGATGACAGTCTCCCTGTCAGCTTGGGGCTTGCCCTGGAATTTCTGCACCTCTGAACTGATCCGATAGCCGCATTTGAACCCTCATCCGCTGGGTGTAAAGAGGTAACTGAGCTCCAAGCCAGATGGTGGGATAATAAGGAGGCGTTCGCCTCACCGGGTGCGTCGTGCACAGCCGTTTGGGTTCCGTTTGGTGCAGAAACTTCTCTGAACCTCTCTGACCTGAAAAGCAGCTTGATTTGGGCTTTGTGGGGAGACTTCTGGCTGGCCGTCCAGACACGCTGGGGGACTTCCACCTCCTGGAAAAGTTACGGGTGACCAGTAGCACAGAGCAGAGGGAGCTCAGAGAGGAGGAGGCCATGTGCATTTTATTATATATTTTTTAAAGAAAAGCCATCAGTAAGGATTCCTAAAGCAAGAGGCAGAGGAAAGATTTTTTTGTACTGAGCAAAAGAGCGGAATTAGACTTGGAGCTGACATTCAGACAAAGTTCTTCCTTAGAAGAAAGACTTAATATCACAACATGCTTTTTTTTTTATTTTTTAAAATATGTTTATTTTGAGAAAATGCTTTTAACTTCAAAGATTTTTCTCCTCTGGAGCTGTGGTAACTTTTGAGCGTGAAGGTCCTGGGCTGGGTCACCTATCCTTCAAGCCACCTATCTTTCCTTAATTGTTTCACATTAGTTGTACTAAGTACAGGAAAATAATCAGCAAAAAATGTGCTTTTTACTTGAAATCTTTTTTTTTTTTTTTTTTGCTACTGTTAACACACCATCATTTTTCAAAAAAAGAAATTAAGCCCCAAATTGAAAACGAGTTATTTTTCACCAACTCTTTTGATGTGAAGTCACTGTTACTAATGCCCTCCTACCTCCTGCAGCTCCAGCCTAAATTTGGGACAAGCAGTCACCGCATCCAGCTGAACTGAAAGCGCTCCCTAATTAACTGAACCAAACGAGTCCTCGGCTCAGAAGGAAGGGTTAGGTGATAATCATGTCTGCATTCAGACGTCTCTTGCTAAAGCCAACCTCTCCCCCAGCCCCTCCTTGAAGTTAAAAACTTTTGGCTGAAGAATGCGGTAGGGTTGTCCTCCCGCTACTCCCACTCCTCCTGCACCCCTTTCTCCGCCGCAAGGCCCTCCCCCTGTCCAATTTGGATGAGGCTGTACCTTTTCTTCTCTCCTTCAAGAGTGAGGGTTTTATTCCCTTCTTTTCTGCCCAGATCTCCACTAAACAAAGGAGCTCTGGGCACATCACCAGTTCCAGGACGTAAAGGTATTTAAACAGTTTCAGACTAAATCCAGAGCTGCATAGCTAAGAGCTGATTTCTTTCTCTTTATCTGCCTAATTGTTTGTCTGCCTAATTGTATTTTATTGTGTTTTGCACATTTTTTTTTATTGATTGATTGAATTTGCACACTCAAAGGCATGGTTTTGAAGCGTCTTTCCTGATTCCCTCCAAACTTGCAAATCAGTTTAAAATCTGATTTGGTGATTGATTCTCTCTTTGCTTTGCCAGTGTATTTCTTACAAGTGGTGTTTGATGGAATTTCTCAGAGCTGAAAATAATTTTTAAGCCTTTTTCTTGGTTTTTTTTTAAACTCTCTTTTGATGGTGTAAATGAGTTTTCCATACTCTCTTAGTAAGACTGTGTGAACGCTCTCAGGGTACGTGCCTGTGTATCGATCATTTGTCATGCTTCTAATTTCTCTGTGAGGAAATGGACACATCTGGACTTTCTTCAGTTTAAATTTCTGCACGAAGGCTGGAAATCTGAAGTGCAAAACTTTATACTTTTTACGACTCTCTTTCATCTGTTCTCTGCCTCGGGAGCTCTGGGAGCAGAGGAAACGCTCTCCCTTTTGTCTCGCTGAAGATAGTCATATCCCAGCCTTCAGCAGACCGGCGTGTGTAGCGAAGTAGCAGAGCTCTTCGGGCTGCAGGAAGGGCAGTTTCTTTGTCTCTGCCTCTGCTCCCAGCCCTGCCTTTTTCCTTCCCACTCTGTCTTTCTCATTCACTGCATTTGAAATATTAGAGCCTGAAAAATGCATGCCCTCAAGAGCTGAGAGATTCCCAGCTGGGACGCTGGGAGCAGTGAGGGGTTTTTTTCTTTTCTTTTTTTTTTTTTTTTAATTTTTTTTTTCGTGTCTGCACCTTTTCTGTCTTGTCTGGTCGGATTTTTTTTTTTTTTTTTTTTTTTTCCTGCTTTGGGGCTGGGCTGGAACGGGAAAGTGCTGCTGTGGGAAAGCAAGGGGGACAGTTAGGGGAGGCTCGGGGGCCCTGTCCCTCCCCGCAGGAGCGGACTCGGCGCCCGTGCCTCTCGCCGCAGCAGCAGCAGATTATTTCCACTCTGGGGTGGCGAGGGGAGAGCCGTGAGGATTCCTCCCTGAAAGAACAAACTTTTGGGGTCTCGAGGTGAGAGATGCTTTCTGACCCTCCGCCGGCCAGGAGGGGAAAGGAAGGGCTCCCCAGCCCCATTTTCACAGGCAGAGCTGGGAGATTTGGGGAATGGGGGGGCGATGAGGTTGGGAGGGGAGGAAGAAGAGGGAGCAGGAGCAGGGGGTACACTCTGTGGAGCGCATTCCTCCATGATCCATTTTACAGAGCCTTTTTATCGGGCTTTCTCATAGCCTCCCTGCTCTGCCTCCCTGAGCCCCGGCCCCACAGCCCTGCCTGCTCCTGGCACCCCGCACCAGCACCCGCAGGCCGAGGCCGTCTGCCCCCTCGCAGGCGGCCACCCCAGGGAGTCACCGGATGGCACCGTGACTCCCGCGGGGGTCTGTGGTGTGCCAGGGTCCGTACCCCTCGCCCGGGGCTGTTTTCCTTTGCCCCCCAGTGCCTACAGCCTCTCAGCTCCAGGATGGCTGTAAGGACTGAAATAAAGCCTCTCCAGAGTCCGCTGTGGGCTCCTTCTCCCCTCAGCGCCCCATGGCACAGGCTGACCCACAGCTTCCCTCTGGGCTCTGCCCCTCGGCCCTGCTCGCCCTGGCCCCAGGCAGGGCCCATGGCCTGCGCCTGCAGGACCCCTCTGCCATGTCGCCTACCCCAGGGGGAAGCAGGGCTCCTGCCTTTCTTCCCGGGAAGGGGCTTCGTTCATCAGGATGGGCTTGCTCGGGGCAGAAAGTCTCTGGGGGCTGGGGACCTGCCCTGGCGTGATTCCGGGCCAAACTCTGGATCTGGCCCCGGCCCAGCCATGGCCATTGCCTAGGCTCAGTTGCCAGCCCCAGCCCTGGAGAGCTGGCCATGCTGTGCTTGCCCCAAGGTGCGTCCACAACCAGAGGTGTGAGGGATCTCCTTGCTGCCTCCACTGGCCCACTCCCCACCTCCACAGAGGCTTTGGACCCTCTATCATCCTCCTCCCTGTGGCCTCCTGTGCTCGGCTGCCTGTCCTAGCTCAGGAGCTCTCCTTCTACACCCCTCCAGCATGCCCAGCCCTCCACCTTCTCCTCTGTCCCTTCACCCTCCATGGAAACCAAGCTTAGGTTCTCGCACCACGTCTTCACGCTGTAGCCCCAGCTCACAGTCTTCCGTCGCGCTCCAGCCCACGATGACCTGTTTGCCTGCCTCAGCACAGCTGTACGTGTCCCTCTGATGGGGCTGCCAGCAGACTATTCTTCCCTCGCCCAGCTAGAATTTACCAGGTGTCTGGGAGGTTGTTCTCCAGCGGCTGATCTCCATGCTCTGGCCTCTCTGGAGTACGATGCAGTAAACCAGAGCTGCGGGACCTGGGAAGATGGTCCATAAATAGGATCTGCTCTTTCTTGAAGTTCTCCTCTTGCTTCATAGCTCTGCATCTCCTGGTGCTCCTCTGGACCAAGGCGCTACGCTGAGGTCAGTAGCATAGCCCATCATCGTGGGCAGGCCCAGGACAGATGTGCTTTTGTCACTCTTCGTTTCTCCATCAGGAGGGTAGGAAAATAGATGGAAGGGCAGAACCATGACTCCTGGAGATCTTATCTTGATTTCCAGCTCTTGGGAAAGAAAAGTTTGGCAATGCTGTGGTAGGGAATGACAGTGTGAACACTTTGGCTGCACGTACAAAGAGCCAAATGTACAAAGAGCCAAACTCGGTGTGACTGTATGACCCCACTGTATTAACTCTGGGGAGGGGCTGCTTGGGGTGATCAGTTGTTTTAAAAATGTGAAAGCCCTTAAGAACACTTGTCTCTCTCTCTTTCTCTTTCCTCTGTTTTTGCTTCTAGAAAGGGACGGCAGGACGGCACCTTGGCACTTAGGGGCTGCTGCCAAAAACCATCCTGCACCAAGGCAGCAGGGACCCTCCAGCTGGAAGAAGCTTTCAGGGCAGCCGGGGGAATTGAGGAATCCGTGCCATCATGGGGGTATTATGGCTGGCCAGGTTCATGCTGGGATGTACAGCAGTTATGTATGTGGAACAAGCCCAGGGTCAATATGAAGGGGACTTGCAGACAGACAGATTTGCAGGCTACGAGGAAAGACAGCCAGCAAACAGAGTGAGAAGAAGAGGCCAAGACACTTTACGAGGGTATGTTTAATGTTCTTTTCTATTCTACAAAGCAGAACTTGGGTTATTATCATAGCACATCATAGAGACATGCTTACAGAATTGCCCTTCCTGGAGCTCAGGAAGGCGTCTGCTCTGCAGACCTACAGTAAGAGGAAAGCTCATGCCGCAGGGGACAACGAAGCAGGCTCCCGCGCGAGCAGAGCGCTGTGCACTGAGCTCTGCTGCTTTGTTCAGGGGATCACAGCACCTTAGGGCTCACCTGCAATGCCTGTGAAGAGCCATCCGCACCCTGCCTGTTAGTGGGAGGGACGCTGAGCACTTAGCTGGAGTGATGTCTGTAGCTGGGCTTTCCACTGTCACTAGTGGGGATGCTGTCAACTCAGGTTTTGACTCTGGAGTTGCCCTCGGCGCTCTGCTACCAGTCAGTGCTCTGGGCTGCACTGGAGGTTATTGCCTCTGATAGCTGCTTTCACATGATGATTGTTGCTAATGGGAAGGTGTCGCCCTAAGTCCTTTGTTGTGCAGCACAGTTGTGGCTTGTGGTCTCATCTATAGACAAATCGGTGCGAGAGCTGGACCCATGAGTGTTTTCAACCTGAGGAGGGAGACAGGGCTCAGCTAGAAAATCCTGAAGCTTGTGCTGGAGCTCAGCTGTGTTTGCATGCTCTCAAGATGGT
Source organism: Sagittarius serpentarius (assembly GCA_034782735.1). Lineage (NCBI taxonomy): Eukaryota > Metazoa > Chordata > Aves > Accipitriformes > Sagittariidae > Sagittarius > Sagittarius serpentarius. The sequence continues at coordinate 39,158,597 of JAVKLA010000090.1, forward strand.
TCCTGGCCCCGGCATTGACTCTGGGTTATTTTAAGTCTGCCTGGCTGTAGTTCTTGGAAAGTGTTCCTGTGTCAGTGGGCAGAATCAGAGCAGAACGTGATACACGCGCGAAGCCTGGGCTGTGCCAGAGTCCTCCGGCACTTGCTGGGGAATGCTTCTTGAATGGGATGGAGTGCCGTGCTTTCAGCCCAGACAGTCAAATGTGCCGTGTTTGGGCTGGAGCTGGAACACAGAGCCTGGCCGTTGAGCTGCCAGGGGCAGGGCTGTGGGGCTGGCGGCATCTGCTCTTGGAATTCAAACGTGGATGGCCACTCCCTCCTGCTACGGCGGATTTGGAAAAGATGGACAGCAACTGTCCTGGGGGTTTGGTCTTCTCAAAGCTGGCTACCAAAAGCAGCCATTAGCTGACTCACAGGGTAGGGACGCCCTATGTCTCCCCCAGTATGACCCACAAGTACTTTTGCCATGCTCCTCTCCTTGAGTCCATCATCCCTCAGATAAAACATCCCAAATGTTTATGCCTAACGGGGATGAAGGCCGTTTCTTGAAAAGGATGCGATGACAGTCTACCAGATCCGGAGACTCTTGTTCAGCCTGGCTGCCCAAGGCTATGTGTGATTGATTACTGTGCTCATAACGAGGATAGGAAGGAGCTGATGTGTGCATGGATAATGCTGTCTCACACAGCCCTGTGAAGAGAAAGGAAGGGCAGAGCAAGGAAATGATGAATGTTTCCATTCCCCATGGGACCCAAAAGAAGGTCACTGGTGTCCGGTGGTCTTATGGCACTCAGTGACTTAGGTGACCAGATCCTGTTTTCAAAAATGATTTACAGCTTAAATCCTTCTGACTTTTGGTGAGTCTGAAGGGTCCAAATCCCAAGTGCGTTTTAAAAATGAAGCCCAGATTCCCAAGTTAGAAATTACTTCTGAAAGCTGTTCTGTACTTTAAAGCCTTGGCCATGGACCAACATTTAAGTAAAGTAATACCAAAATATCGGTTGTGTAAGTTCTTAGCGGCCACACAGCAAGTTCGAGGCAAGATCAGAATCGGGCCTGAAGTGTCTGGCTCGGAGTCCCCTGCAGAGAGCAGGACCACACTGCTACCGCCTTCATTTTTTCCTTCTGCTTTCCTCATGCCCTCTGAAGCAACTGCTGTAGGAAAAGAGAAGACCCCACTGGGATAAGTGCAAGGTCTGTTTAAGGAAGTCTGTGCAAGTATAATTTAAGACAACTGAAGAATCATTGTTTCTTGGCCCTTGGGAGAGCAGTCTTGTTTCAGGGGAGGGAATCATGGTGGGCAGTGCAGGGGAAGCTGGCAAAACTTCTGCCCCAGGCACTTCCCATGCTCCGTGTCAAGCGACCCTGACAGTCTCCTAGGTTTTGCGTCCAAATCTCTCCTTCAGGATTTCCAGCCCTTCAGCGATCTCTCTCTTTAAAATCTCTATTTTACAAGCAGCGAAAAACCACTTGAGATGAGAAATCTATTGAAGGGTGATGTTTTAAATAATGTTCTGCTGGGCTTAGAAAGCAGCTACAGATGTCACCAGCTACAAATGCTGTAGATGGGTCTGGCAGCCAGTGAAAGCCACCTCCTGCAGAGCCACAGACCCAGTAATTTTTGCTGTAGATTCCCTAAACAGTGCTAGTCCCTCATCCTTACGCTCTGGCTTGAAACAATTCTGGAAAGTTGCACCTGTGGATCGACATCTTCCCTGACCTGGGTTTTGCTGCCTTAAGCTATCAGGATTCTTTGCTGCTCTGAAATTTAACTGAGTTTGGTATGCTTCTTTGGGAAAATCAGATAAGTCAAAATTTAAGGTTTGGTTCACTCAGAGACTAGCACTGCAGTAGCAAAAGGAATGAACAATGAGTTTTCTTTGTGCAGCTTTAAACGTGAAGGAAGGTAGGGTTGTCTTTTTAAATGTGGTGTTATTTTACAATGTAGGCGTGCAGGTGGCTTATCTTGACTATCGTGATTTGTGGAATCATCCATTCCATAATGCCACACCTCTAAACACACATCTGAACCTCTACACATGTTTATCTGTGGTGTCTATTTTAATAGTTTATGACACCATTTCAAATATTTGCTTTGGCATTTGCTTTCAAGGACCCACAACTTTCTTTTTCAGCGAGACAGACTAATTTCAATCCAGCTTTCATCTGAAGTATCTTTTGTTCTGAGACGTTCTTTGGTTCTGAGGCTTGCATGAAAGGAATTTAAATAGAACTGGAATTAAAATATGACAAAGCTTAGCTGCAATACACGGGCCTGATCTGGCAGCTTCCCTGGTGAGCCCTGGGCCACAACCCCCAGCCACCGTCCTGAACACTGGTTTCTGTGAGAATGTTCAAAATTTCGTATCTCTTCTGAATGGAAGGAAATGGACAAACAGATTTTGAGGATTTGCTGGTTAGATCTAATGATGAAGCAGTGCAGAGTCCTAACTTACGCTTCCTCTTCTCCTTTGTGGAAACCTTCTGCTCAGGGCTTCTGGACTGTCTGTAGACCTGTCTTACTTGTTCCTTGAAATAATTTCTTTTCCCAACACAGCTTAATAAGTGTTTTCCTTTTATACACTATGCTTGAGACCTTCTATCCTGCCAGATCTCAGAGCCTTTTACGATGTTAACGTGCCGTTCACAGACTGCTTTGTCCATGGCAGGAATATTTTTGCTCCCAGAATGGACTGACAGACAGATACAAAGGACAGTCACCTATGTTGACAAGCTACATCTGACTTTTGCTCTAACATTTATTCTTGTATGTGCCTCCTTTTCTCTTGAGTGGGTGGAACCACAGATTCCCTCCACCTCTAAATTGTCTTGTATCACAATCTGGACAAGAAAATAGAATCACACCGGAACTGCACAGAGAAGTGCGACCCAGGTGTCTTTATAGGGAAATTTTTACCAACTCTGGAAGAATCAAATGCCCAAATATATTCGGTGCGCCTTCCTTCATTTTCTCTTAAATATCTTCTACTTGTACACACAGCACAAATAACTTTCTGTGGCTTTCCCAGGAAAGTCTTGAGTAAGCCCAAGTAGCACAGGGTGTCTGCTCTCTTTGGGTGGCAAGTTACGTTGCGTGAAGTTTTAGTCAGTTAGTACTAGTAGAAATGCACAAAATCATTTAATATCATAGAGCTCATAGTGAGAAACTGCTCCCTAGTAAATCTGTGACCAACACAAGCTCTCCTTGCTGTGCATGAGGACAGTTGTAGACGATGGTAAAAGAGCTTCAGCAATGCGGGAGGAAAGACTGTATGTTTCTGCTGGGAACGTATTTATTTGGAGCTCTGTTCCTATCCCAGTCCCCTTTAATAAAGGGAAAAGTATGAAATAAATGCAAAATAAACAAGCCTGTTATTCACTGATGCTTTTACAAATAACAATTAATAAAGTAATGTGGAGCAATAAATCACAGCCAAAGCCATGATTTAATCTGTCCTTAAACTCATTAAAGCAGAGACAATTTAAAATGACCATCTCCTGAAAGGAACAGCACTGACAAATCCATTTATGAGGCAGGATTTGAATGGGATTATTAGTTTAATGAACTATTGAACAGTCTCCAAGAGCAAGAATGTGTTTAACAAAGGGGAAAGAAAAGATGATTAGTCTGCAGCCAGCTGAGCTCTTTGCTGGCAGTATGATTTCCTGTAAGTTCATGGCTGCCTGTTTTTTCAACTAAGAATAAAGGCTCAGCTATAGCTTGACTTTAAACACAACTAATTATGTCAAGCCCATTAATTATGAAATGGCCACTGCAACTGAGAAGATGGATGAAGAGAGGATGTTTGGGGAAGCATTTGTCGTACCTCTTCCATCGCCCTGACTTACACAAAAGGACAGAGAGGTGTCTAAATTAATTGTGGAGAACGGGGAATATGAGGAGTTTCCAAGCTGCTCTCCCATAGCTTTTTTTTGACACCTTCTTATTTCCCAACTTGACACTGGGGAATGGAGAGGAAAGGCACGTTGCAACTGCAAAACACCAGCAGAGGAGGAGTTGTTGGGATGTAGATGAACTCTCCACCCACCACCCTAAGCTTGGCAGCTCAGATGCAGTGGAGAGGGAAAGCGACATGCTGTGATTCTGGGCCACATGGCACCTGGTGAAACTGGAGCTGACACTGGGATGATCTTTAATGTCAAGGGGAGATTGGACACAGCAGAGATGAGCTTCACTACTTTTGCAGTTTACTCCGAGATGTGCACAGAGAGCAGGTGATTGCCAGCACTGTTTTAATCTGACTCCATGCCTGACGTTACAGTTCCACAAGCATCTTAGTACAGGAATTACAAAAGGTTTCTTTGGACCAACAGCAATTGTAATTTTCTTCACTCTCGCTTTAGGTTTATCGAAAACATGTGCCTTTAAAAAGAGTTGATGCCCAAAACACAACCAGCACTGTCATATGTTTCATGATTCAGGCCCTGATTCTGCCTCTGCCAAGTTCCAGCATAACGTTTTAGTTGACTTTGTTGAAAGGAATAAGCCCTAAGTGGGAGTCAGCAAATCTTTTCTGCAGTGTTACATCTCTGCTGCTACTGTAAATCTAGTGAGAGGTGTTGATTTCCTCAATGTCCTGGAGTGAAGTTCTTTAAATGCAGAAGTTCAGCTTTTACTCCTTGTAAAAAACTGATTTCTTGTCCTCGAAGTTGTAGAAAACTTGCTTGAAAATGAAATCCCGTTTAGCACAAGAACCAAGGTGCTACTAAGAGGCAGTAGAAGCTAAAATGTTCCATTTCTTAATTTAATCCTATAGTTTAGGCAACCAGACTCTCTCGTACTGATTGAGTGGGTTGTTTGTGAAAAAGAGCCAGTAACTATGGTGATTTAAATACTTAAAAAAGGAAATTTGTGGGGTACGTCACTAACTACACCAACTGAAACTACAAGCACGTGTAGCCAAAGAGTAACAACAGGACTCTAGTACTTACTAAAAACTCCTGTCTAAAATGGACTGTGCTGCTTCTGGTTGCCCACATGTCATCGCAGTTGGACTAGATGATCGTTGTAGGTCCCTTCCAACTGAAATATTCTATTCCATTCCATCCCAAATACTGTTTTTCTTCCAAGACAGTGAAATGCATGTTCATGCATGCACAGAGGGCTCTCCATCTGCAAGGAGGCAGCTTTGGGGCTTCTCCACTTAGAAATGATGAGGAAGAGCACGGCAGGGAAGAGCATGGTCAAACGGTAGCAAATCTTTCTTGCCTTCCCCCACCACATTCCTACCCTGGGTAGGATGTGGGTCTCTGTGCTCCAAGGCTTGCTAAAGCCGAGTTTAGAGTGAGCGTACATCACTTCAGTAAAGGTGCAACTGGAGCTTCTGTCACTGTGACCCAGTCACCCCTTGAGCACATTTTGGCTGTTTCTAGGTCCACATACTCCACACATGTAAACCTTGATATTTATTCATAAAGCCAGAGGTGAAATACTACAAACAACAGGAGGAAGAAAATTAATGCAGCAGCTGGAAACTTTTGACTTAGGACTCTTGTTCCTAAATTTTCCTTCTGTCTTGATTTATATTGTGAAATGGTTGATCTTGGACTTCTGGCCTAGGCTGGTTTCTCTTGTTATTGGCAGGAAACACGAAGGCGAGTATTGGCATAGCAAAAGATTATCTGGCGTAGAAGTTAATAGGTTATATGGGTTTTGTTTGGAAGTTTTAAGAACTGTATTTGAAGTTTTGATATATTTCAGAATTTAAGGGGAAAAAAAGATGGAAGAGTTGGTAATGCTGCTTTCCAAATGAAAGTGTTAAGCAGTTCCTGGAAGTCAGTTGCATTTTTAGTCTTTTTCAAAGGAAAGTCTTCTCTATGGTTCCTTGCTGATATATAGGATTTAAATTTAAATGTGCACAAGTAAGGGAAGGTTTTCACTACCATCACTCCTACAAAATGTGTGAAGATCTGAATAAAGGGGGGAAAAATACTATTATTGACAAAGAAAAGGTGTATAACAAAAGATTTCATAGAACCCCTTTGCTAAAATAATTGTAAGCATTATTGGGCTTGAACTTGGCATTAACCTAAGCAGATAGAATCCAAAACCTATACAGTCTTTGTAAGACTTTCCCTGCATTTTGCTTCATCCCTTTTATGAAACTGAATAATAATCATGCATCTTTTAAAAATTATTTCCATCTCTCTCTTCCTGCCCCCCGCCCCTAAACTTCAGCTAAAATCCAGGTGTCAGCTTTGCATGGCTTGGGTCAGCTAAACTTGGGCGGTACTTTGTTGTAAGCATAGAGATTTATTTTGGGGTGAGGTAGTCACCTTGGTGGCAGCCAGGCAACCTTCTCACCTTGGCTTTCTCTCTGTGTATGGGTGTCTGGAGTCCACGTGCGCAGGGGGTCCGAGGAGACCTCTGCCTGAGTGCAGGGAGGACTTTTGAGCTGAAGCCGCAGTTTTGTACTGGTCCGGTAGGTCCAGAGGTCCCTGATGGGACCTCCCTTCACTGTATTCTCTTGCTACTGATGACCTTACTGATAGCTGCATCTCAGCAGAAGGAAAGGGGGCTGAGATAGAGAGATCTGTAATCTTTTCCAGACTGTGTCTCTGTGTTTGAGATGGCCTCTCCTCAAGGCACCCAAAGCTGCCCTCTGCTCTGAATTATAGAAGGAAATTCAACCCCGGGGACAGATAGAGGAGACGTACCATCAAACTCTAAAAAGGCCCATTTAATGCTCTTTCAATTTCAATACAAAGAGAATTTAATATGCATTAGAAGTAGAAATGTAATAACCATCTGGAAAAAATAATTTAGTTTCTCCCCATTTTCTAATAATATAAAAATGAAAACAGTAAATACCTGAGTAACTCTGTTTGAAACTACATAATTGCTCGGTTAAAAGGCATATATTTGGATATCATGCATTTTCTTGGTTAATTAAAGAAAGTGCTAAATAGGTGTCAAGGCTATCTTTAGTTTTAGATCATCCATTCTCTAGGAAAAAATAGCTAAAACATAAAAACAGAGATTAAAATAACTGCTTAAATTAGGGCTTCCTTTCTGTTAACTAAAATAACTAAGAAAATATAGTCTCTGTTCTCTTAAACCAATCTCTCTTCTTTGGAGCCCCTCCTAGGTTCTGGGAGGAGGAGCAGTCAGTGATGCACTCTTCTACCTCTTCCCACACCTCCCCATTTCTCTAAGGAGAGCCACAGCGGAGGATCAACAGCTGAATTCAGGTGCTTGAAAGACTCAGCTTTCTTTGAGCATCTTATGTCAAGGTCTTCTGAGTCCCAGCTACTCAGTTCTGGGCTCAAGCAGAGATCAGGTCAGCATTGCTGAGCAGCAGAAATTAGAGAGGTGCTCAGTAATGCTACCAGGGTTCGCTCAGGAGGGAGCTGTGCACCAGGTCACACCGCCTTTATCCCTGGGATGGAGGCAGGGGTGCTCCTGGGGCTGGGGAAAGTAAAGGCTCTCCAGCAGGAATGTGAGAGACACCATAAGTCTGCGGCTTTCGTGAGATCAGAGAAAAGCGTTTCTGTTGCCACAGATCTATTACTGAGTGTTACTGAGAGTCTTAGGAAAGTGATCCATAGCTCGGCTCCGCAAACAACTTCAGGATGTACTGAATTCCGAGTACTTTTGTGCTTGCAATATTACCCAGCAAAATGGCTGTTAGCAATTTTAAGGTGTGTGGCTTCGACTGGTGGTTACAGAAAGTTAGCATCTCTGCACCTTTAAAACCAAATTCTTAGAACCAAAAATAATTGAAACCACTGGGACTTGAACTCGTTCCTAAAAGCTAAACAGATGCTGGGCTGCTTTGCAGAACAAGAGGATGATGTTTCAGGTGGGAGGAATGAAGCACCTCCTTTGCAGGACCGAGTCAATATCCTTACATTAAACAGGAGGTTGCCTGGATAGGAACAGCTGGCCTCTCCAGTGGTATTGCTCTACTTTCTCATTTGCAAATTACTTATCAAACTGTATACATTGCTTGAACACATACAGGCCTGGGGAAGTAAGCAGTGAACATACAGATAGCACAGTTCTAGACTCGTAAAACTGATAAATCACTGAAATACTTGCAGTACATTTGACAGATCTGGTAAGTCAAGGACGAGGAGGACAAAAATATGCTCCCCTTCAGGCCAAGGATCCAAAAGTCAGCATTGTTTCAAATCTGTTCTCACGCCATGACACAATCCCAAATCCTTCTGGGTGGGGAGACGCATTACCAAAAACCACTATCACATTTGGCAGTAATTATTGTCCCCCCTGGTGATCTCCACTGAGGCCAAGGGTGACTGATGCCTGCAATGATGCTCCCCAGTTATTGTGAGAGAAGATCCCTGGGGCCCAGCAAAGAATCAGGCTAAGATCAAAACAAAAAGAATCTTGAATTATAGGAAAAATTTCCAGCTCAGATGGAGAGGTAGGATCATTGTCCCTGGAAAAGCCACATGCTTAAGTCATATAAGACGCATTCTTTTTATTTGACTCTTTGCACAGGCATGAATTTCATGATAAGAGGAGGGCTGCGGCTGGGGGGCAAATAATCTAAAAAGAAACGTCGATGTCTCTTCCCCAAAATGGCTCTTCTGTGGCTAGCAGACAGCCCTCCTTTTTGCAGTATCAAATCAGAAGTTCTCACTAGCCTGACATTAGCTAAATTTTCACTGAGTTGGTGAATTTACAGCAAAGGGTAACTCTGAATGGCTTGGGGAAATCCAGAGCAGTATTTGGGCTGATGGCCACTCCTGAAGCTGAGCAAGTAGAAGTGCATTGAGAATTGGCTAAATCTGTTGCTGAGTGGTTTGATTTCCCCATAAGTATTTCTAAGCTGAAACTTGAAGACAGAAAATAACCTGAAAATAAGGTAAGGGACAGGGAAGGTAGTGACTATAAGCATGCCAAGGGGTTTTCATTCACCCCATGTAAGTTGTCAGAATTGCTGCACCGCAAACTGGGTGTGTTTGCAGAGCAGAAGAGAGATTTTCATGTCTCTTGAGATACCCAGAGAATAGAAAGAAAGAAAGAACAGAAGAAAAATTGAGACGATTGGGCAAGCTTAATGGACTCCTAAAATTAGGAGATTGTGCTCAAGCAGAAGAGGGGGAAATAGCTCCCCTGGACCTGCTGGCCATGCTTCTCCTAATCTAGCCCAGGATGTGGTCTGCTGCTGTTGTGGATTTCTCCTATGATGAATCTCACCCACCTATTTTGAGGACCAGTATCACAGAGGAAGTCTCTTCTCTCTTGATCATTAGGTTTGTGGCTGGATAGTTAAGCTGTGGTGCTTCTCATCCTGAAATCACCAGGCGCTGGTGGGAAAGCTGCTGCTCGCCCTTTCATAAAACACCGGGCTCCAGCCCTACTACTTAGCCTGCACAGTTGTACTTTGGCAGGGCAGGAGGGTGGTTTTTACTGAGTGTTTTGTTTGAAACACTTAGAGAAAAAGGAATTTGTGCTTGGTCACTTGCCTGACTTACATCTGGGGCCTGGTAAAAGTGCAAGCCATACGTCTATTAACAAAGTATTCGTTTACAAAAAGACGAAGCAGTATGAATTTCTTAGAGCACCTATTCTGTAACCTTGACTTGTTCTCATCAAGAGAGCAGAGACCTGCAAGAGGTCTAAAGTGTTGGCATCTCTGCCCTTACCAAGAGACTCGGTCTGGTCCAGAGAACCATTGCTCCGTGCAGCCGGAGCCTCTCAGCTCAGACTCCTTTTCCTGTTGAACAGAGAGTATCTTGGGAAGTAGTGCTCAGGAGACAGGCACAGCACTGCGGACCTGTTTTCACCCAGCAGGAAGAAGCTTTAGATTGTATCAAGGAGGGAAATACCAAATGACTGTGATAAATAAGGAAAAAGGTCCCCATGCTCGGGCAGCAGATACCCGGTCCAGACTTTTCCACGCAGACACAAAGAAAGCAAAGAGCTGGGAGAAGCATTTGCTGGATCGCTGAGCGTGTGCCAAAGCAGACTAGTTCCAGCTTCACAGCTCAGGGAATCTCAGTCACTGGACAAGGGTCTCCACTTGGTGAGAAGAGCAGGAAATTGGCCCAGAGTAATGAACTACAGTGAATTCTTCCTGAATTAATATGTTGAATCCCCCTGGATGAGGCCAGCGAGAAGGAGAACATGTGAGCAGCCGGGGGAACAATCTTTGTGCAGACCAGAGCAGCTCTGAGAATTACCCCAGCCCTGGCAAGCCACCAATTTTCATTCACTTCTGTCTTCCTCTAATTTAAGGAATGGAAATATCACTTCTGAAGGCCAGTGACAACTGAGGTACACTGATTATTCGTGACAGGGGAGACAAATCCTGGGCTGCTGTTCCTGCTGTCTGGAAAGCACACGCTACATGTAGCCAAGGCTTCATTAGCTGTGGGTCTTGCTGGATGGCAGGAGAAGTGCTCCGTGCAGGACGCTGTTGTTATTACACAAATCAGCCCTTGAGTGACTGTGCAGAGCTTTCTGAAGAAGGTTTGGAGAGTTCATTCTAGCTGGATATTCTTTCTCCGATGGCTGGAGGAGTGGACAAAGACCTGCGTGCATACACGTGTATTGAAGACATAGCTGTGGGTGAGCAGGAAGCTCAGGGTGACTTGACTTAGTTTTTGGCCAGCATCTGAGTCTGCAAACTGTTTTCAGACCGGACTTCACACGCTGTGCTGTCTGCCCTCTCCTACCTTTAACAATGAGTACAATTCTGCTGTGGTCACACTAGGCATCTGACAATAACTGGCAGGACAGAGTCCTTTTCGGCTGCTTGCTCAGCTAGTAGGCAACAATTCAGTGCTCTAGGCTGTATTTCCCAGGCTGCTAACAGGAACAGGCTGCTGCAGCAACAGCCAGATGCCACTTGTGTTCTGTCCCTACGGGCAGGCTGGCACCCTGAGCCTGTGGGCAGTCTGGTGGTATGGACTGTCTCCCAGTCCTTGCTCATGCCTCAGACTCCATTGTGGATTTGGGAGAAGGGCTTCTCTTGCTAACAGCCATGCATTTTCACATCACATGGCCACAGCTCTGCTCTGCTCCAGTGGTTTTTTCTTGGCATCTCCCCGTTCTCAGATGGAGCCCCTGCCAGCAGGCAGCATTTGGTGCCATCAATTGAAATTCATGCTTACTTTTTCCCTTCTTATCTCTCTAATCCTATTGTTTATTTAAAGTGGACAAAGAAGATGCTATGGCCAGCATTGCTTTTCCCTCTGTCCTTTTCTTAGCATCACTCTTTTGGCCATATTAATTTTCATTAAAACAGTTCTTTTTAGCAGCTGAGCTCTTTCAGCCTTTTCCGAGGCTGCACAGAAGGTGATAGGGGAAGATCTGCCTCATATTGGCGGGTCTGTTTTTGCATCAGCTGAACCTTGGGGGGGGACCAGCAGTGCAGTCCTTTGCCAGAAAGCATTGCTGGAAAGGACTGGCACAAACATGTCAGCTCTTATCTCCATGGCTCTAGCACCCAAAGGAAAAGTCACGCGGGCATTAGCACCATCTCAGCAGTATAACTATGTCTCTCCAGGACTGCATCATGTCTGGATAAGACCCCCTTGCTACTGCTGGCCAGCAAGGAGGCAAAGCTGACAGTGAGTAGAGCTGAAACAAAAAACCCTTCTGATTTTTAATGTAGGGCTGATTGCTGTGAAGTCTCTTGATAGTTCTTAAATGTCTGTGGATTTTGATTCTCAGTAATAATCAGAATGTTGGGGGCAAGTTTATTGAATTTAAATGATTTTTTCCTCTGACCGTGACCTTCCCATTCTTCACCACAAACTACGGTTGCAGTTTTCTGTTTAACAATTAAATGACATGCCTTTTATCCACACCTTCTTGCTGATGAGAACATGGGTTTCCAGCTTGTATTTCCCAGGATCAAGATAACTGCTATTAATTTTAAAAAGCAATTTTGTCACAACTTTGCTGAGGACGTTGGGTTTTTTCTTACAAAACAGTATTCTCCTTACTGAGTTCTTGCTTTGGAATCCAATTTCATTCTCCCTCTGGGTCGTTTCTGTGACACCATTAATTTGAACCCATTCAAAATGGTTCTGCCCATGTTTTGTTTTGAAACTGCTAATTTTTAGCATATGCTTATAAAGGTTGAGTTTTGGAGGAACAACTGTGATCTTGTAGTTTAGCCTACTGTGTAACATGGTGCCCAGGACCTCTCCCAGGATCCCTGCGCAGAGCTTGATGGAATCCTTGGCCAACTGTCTTTTAGAAAGTGGTGGTACTTGCCGCCATAGTTAAAAATACCCACTTCATTATCAGTTTCATTCAGCTTCCACTTTCTTCTGTCTTAGTCTATGGGATTGATGCCAGATACCTCTTCGTTCACTGATTTTGACCAAAACAACCCAAACCTGATTAACTGGCTATATAATATTCTTTAATCTTCAACAAGGCTTGAAGTAGCCCGAGGCCAGGGTGTGAAGATCATTAGTGTACTAAGGTTAATGGCTACCTTCCTTGCATAGCTGTTCACATCCATGTGTTGAAAACGGGGGACCAGCAAACAGATTCAGGTGGAAGTTAAACTGCAATATTTGGTGCCTGGCTATGAGTTGCCTGGGCTGCCTACACATTGCATGGAGAGTCCTATATCAAAAAAAGACCATCCATCCATCCATCCTACATGCTGGGAACCTGAGGTCTGAAACTTAGGCTTTACAGGACGTCCATCTGCTCAGAGTGAACTTATCTTCCCAGTTAATGCCAACCACAGGCATATGTCTGCTTCTAACTGGAGATTTGAATATCAGTGGCAGTACTAGCTAGCTTTGTGTTTTATCTAACCTAATGCAACCAGGAACTGCAACCCGAGATGTTCCCCCATCAGCGGGATGATGCAGTGAACCTTAATCCAGACCAGCAGAATCAGCTCTGCATTCAGGGTCTCTTTTTGACTCCTAAACACAGGAGAAGAAACAGATGCCCAGGCTTTTGGAAAATGTAGGCTCTTTTGAAATCAAAATACAGATTTACTTTCCACCTCCAACCATAGCAGTAAATTATTTTAGCAGAGCCCTTGACTCGATGTTTGCAGGGCTCATGAAGGAGGCTCCACATAGCACTGGACAAAAGCAGGTCATATGGAAAAACAGTTTCTACACAGGTCATTGTGTGCTCTGGGAAAATTAGAACTGGGAAGCAGAGCAGCACCCTTCATTGCACAGAAAGTCATTCAACATGGTCTGTGCTGCTCAGGGATCTTCTAGTCACCACGAAGAGTAGAAGCTAAGATTGCTTTTATGTGGGAACATCATTGCTCAGTAGAGGGTTCCTCGGATTTTGCTCTCGGTCCAGCTTAGTGTTTTTGTCATTAATGCAAATACTGCCCAGTTCCTTTTTCCATGGGAAAGCATTCTACTTCTTCCACTTTGGAAAGGTACACCAGCAGCATATCTGCTGCACATCTGCTGTGTGTCTGCTGCATGTCTGCTGCACATCTGCTGCGCATGTCTGCACAGGTGCTGCACTTCTGCTGTGTGCCTGTTTTATGTCTGCTGTGTGTTTGCTGGATGTGCTCCGCACGTCTTCAGTGCGACTGCTGTACATACACTGTGTTTCTGCTATATCTGCTGTGCATCCTCTGTATATCTGCTGCATATCTGCTTTATGATTGCTGTGTGTTTTCTGCACACGTGTTGCATGTATGCTTCATCTTTGCTGCATGTCTTCTGTCTATCTGCTGTGCATCTACTGCAATCATGCTGAAGGTGGAAGACTCATCCATGCCTGGGTAACTGATTCAGGGCTGTCTGGGATCCACTACCCTCTCCCAGCCAGAAAAGGAATCTGCTGCCTTAAAGCACTACAAGTTCTTGCCAGAGTCCAGACTGGAATCTGGTAGATGGGCCCTACAGTGTGCCGCTGAGATTGGCTGTTGTGTCCGGGGTGCACAGCCATCCCAGCACCCTCCTCCCTCCCACTCCTGGCTCGCTGCAGGAGCTTGAGAATGGCAACCAGAGGAAGAAAATCTTCAGAAAATCCCCACCACTCAGGCAAAATTTCCAGGCAGAAACAAAGGGAAGTTCAGGAAAACAAAGTAATGGCACACCTTCTATAACAGAGACCTCAGGATTTGAGGAGGGACGAGCAAGACAAGTTCTGCAGTAAGCACTTCATGACGTGGGAGGGAAGTAGAAACATCCATGGTTAAAGCAGTTTCTACACAGCCACAGGTAATGGCTGGGATGCTGTTTTAAAGGAATGAAGGGAAACTGAGACAGTACCTGCCTTATGCATGGTCCTTGCTGGTGGAGAGAATAACAGCGAAATAGAGAGACTGTTCCCTGGAAAAATGAGATTAATTTGCTGATGTAGCTGAATCAGGGATGGATCAACACATTTTCAGAATTAAACACCCCCCCACACCCATCAAATCAACCAGTGCTTTTGGAGTTTTTAAAAATCAGATATTGTTGTTGCTGCAGTCTGCCAAATCCATAAATTTGTTCCCGTGCACCATCTAGCTAGAGCTATTTCCGTGGGTAGCTGTGATACGCTGATAGTTGTGGAGGTGTACTTCACAATGAACTGAATTACAGTGAATCACAGAATCACAGGATGATTGAGGTTGGAAAGGACCTCTGGAGGTCATCTGGTCCAACCACCTTGCTCAAGCAGGGCCACTTAGAACTGGTTGCCCAGGAGCATGTCCAAACAGCATTTGAATATCTCCAAGGATGGAGAATCCTCAACCTTCTGGGCAGCCTGTTCCAGTGCTCAGTCACCTGCACAGTGAAAAAGTGTTTCCTGATGCTCGGGTGGAACCTCCTGTGTTTCAGAAACATCCCAAACTGTGTAGCACAAAATGCCAAATCTGATTCATTCGCATAATCCCATCCTGTCTGTGCAACGATGGTGATAGTTACTATCGCCAGCCCCAGGCAATCTGCTGAAGTGGTTGACGTAAAACTTAATTAGTAAAAATTAGAATGAGGATATGGAAATTTTGGACACTAGATCCTGACAAACTAATCTGATTTTTCCTTCTCTTATCAAAGAGAGAATTAAAGGGTGATGTAACAACCTACATAGGTCTACTGGGCAAAGAGGCTTTGTTAACAAATGGTTCTTCAATCCAGCAAGCAAAGATATAAGAAGATCCAGTGGCTGAAAGCAGAAGCTAGATAGACTCAGACCCCAAAATAAAGCATAGAGTTTTAACAGTGGGGATTATTACTCACTAGAAAACCTCCAAAGTGTATGCTGTTTCGCTGGTGATTTCAGTTCAAATTCTCATGCTTTTCTAAAAGATGTGATCCTTCAGCAAATCTCCAAGAAGAGGTTGGAGGGTTGCTAGCCAGGGTCCAGGCAAGGTCTGAACTCTCTGCCTACACTTACCTCTCTACTGCCTTCCCCCATCTGTCTGATCCTGTGTTAGAGCCCCGCACGTCTGCAAGGGGCCGTGTTCCTATGACTCCGCACTTGACAATGTCACAAGAGTATGAATGTTACCTACGTTTGTGGTTTTCATGTTTTCTTTTGGGGATTTTTTGCGGGAAGCCTGTTAGTTTGCGTGTGGACGCGTAGCGTGGCACAACATGGTGTAAATGCCATGCTGAGGTATATGCTCGGGCTGGGCTTCCTGCTGTCTTTGCTGTGTGACATTGATTAAGCCATCCAACAAACAAACGAAGGCAAAGAAAACCATGGGCAGCCTGTCTGATGGACAAGTTGGAGTACGCAGGAGTTTAACTGCAGAGTCAGAAAGGAAGAGCAGGACTTTGTAAACGGCACTGCTAAGCTATGTTCACAAAGGACAGATCTCCTCCTCCTGTTCAGCCTATGAAGACATTCACTGGCCTGTGGTCTCTAGGGTTGTCTGGTATCTAGGTCTTTCTCATCCCACACGGAAATGCAGGTCTCCAAGTGACTGTGTCTAACCCTGTGGGTATGGTCCCATGCCGTGGCTTTGTGTCAGGGCTGATCTGGCTGTGCCTCAGTTCCTCACTCCTCCAGATAGTCCTAAGAGGGCCACTGTAAGATCAGAGCCCCAAAGCACTCTGCACAGGGTGGTCAGAAGTCAGTTATTAAAATAATGTGCAGTGGCTCCTTTTGGTGGGAATTAAACATGGCTTGTTCAAACTCACAGTGAGGGAATGGAGTTTGGCAGAGAAATGTCACACAGCAAGCTCTTCAGCTGCTCTCCTACAGCGATGATACATGCTGAATTTATCCAGTGGCACTGCATAGAAACAGAGGAAAAAAAATGTTTTTAATTTTCAGACCCAATGTCTGTGGCTCGAGGTTCCATTCCTACTGCTGCCCCGGCTGGAAAACGCTGCCCGGAGGGAACCAGTGCATTGTCCGTGAGTATCCATTTTCCTGTTAAGGGCACCAAGGGAACTAAGTGCCGTGTGGGAAGGAAAGCATATCTCCCGTTTCAGCAGATGACAGAACATTTCACAATCCACTGGGACAGGAGCAGCGATTGCTGGGAGTTCTCATCTCTGCTAGTCTTGATTAAAGCAGGGTGGTTGCAATTGGTCCCATTTAGTGCATGGCCTTTTATCTTCTGCCAAACTGCCACTGTGTTCCTTGTTGCTTGACAGTTTGTGCGCCTGCTTTGGAAGATTAGCCTCAAAGGAAAGCTATTGGTGACTCCTGAGGAAGTCATTTTAGAGCTGCTTGTTTAGATGAAATAATTTAGCCAGTTGCTTGAACAACAGCTAGATGCTGACATTGCAAACATGGTATCATGAGATGGTGTCTACAGGCAGGAATTTGCATCCTGCTTTGAGTGGCCATCTAAAACAGGATGCTGATTTAGATACATCACACCTCTGTTTTGGCAGGTAGGTTTCGTATTTGGAGTAGAGCATTATTGGACTCTCAAGTGCTGATATACGCCTATAAAATCCATTAAGGGGCTGATGTTTTGCGTTTCTGTAGATTAAACGCATGAGATACAGGGAGATGAAGGAGCCTGCCCTTTGGAGGATGCTCCCATGGGAAGTGAAAGTCAGCTCGAGTAAATAAATGAGCTTCTCAGTGGAGACAATAGGCGTTATTTGTACCTGCATTTAGTCATGCTTCAGACGGAAACACAGGAAATACACGGGAGAAATTAACCATAACCTTGGATATACAAAATAGGAGACAGCAGTATGGGATGCTTGTCTCTCCCAGTATTTTAGCTTTCTGAATAAATCTTCTGCATTAGAGGACGCTTGGAATTGCAAGTGAATGCCCTTTTCCAAAACTTTGTAAAAGTAATTGACAGTGGGAGGTTTCAAGCTGAGGAAAACAATAGGCTTCTCTAGTGAGATCTCCCACCTAATACAGGTCACATATTTCAGAAGTAATTCCACCTTCAGAGTCGAAAACTCAGTCATCTTGGAGAGAAACACCTTGTATTTCCTAATATAGAGTTGTCTGGGACCTCAAATGTACAAAACAGAGGCCAGAGCTGCAAATACTCTCCCCTCAAAGGAAATGGTGTCTGTTGTATTATGAGTGACAGGGCCAGTTTATGTGTCCTTGCACACAATGAGTAACCAGTACCAGAGTATGGCATTTTACTCACTCAAAAAAGAAGGGCAATAAAGAGGCATGATGTCTCAAGAGTTAAATGCATCTGACTTCACCCCAGGCGATGGTAAGACATGGAGTTCTGCACTTTCTCCTTTCCCCACAAGAGACAGGCAAACTCACAAAATCCTCCTCAGCACCCCTCGGACAGCAGAAGCCCCACCAAGGGTACAAGGCTCGCGTTTAATGCTGGCTGCAGCGAAGGGTTAAGGAACTCACAGCCAAATAGCTGCTCAGTGGCATGCAGGGTTAGCGACATTTAGGGTTGTCTGCTGACTTTTCTCATAACTGTAAAACATGCCATCTGGGCTGGAGGTCCTCAGGGGACTGTGTGTTGTAATTGTATTTATAAAACACACAGAGATGAGATACTTTCATGGGGCTCTAATAAAATCTGTGCCTACACAGGTGGAACAATACTGCCAGCTATGCTCTTGGCTCCCATGGCACAGGAAGGGGAAGAGATTAGCAGGGGTCCCAGGCAAGAAAGGATGGGGATTGCTATGAAGGCATCCTGCTGGTGCATCTCTGGCTGACTTGGGCTCAGCCTCTCGTTCAACAGGAGATGCATCTCAGTAACAGCCAGTTTCCTCAATGCCAGACCATGGGCTGCAAAATGCTTCATGGAAACATAACAATTTTAAGGAAAAGAACGACCTGGCTCAGTGTGAACGTCACTTGTCTCTTCTGAAAAACAGTTTTAGCAGGTGGAAGTAGTGAAATGTGCCTTCCCCATCCTCTGCTGCTGAAAACAATGTGGTAGCAGGACCAGCCACAGTCTGTGATAAAAGGAGGATGTCTCCAGGAACTCCCTGTGAGCAAGTGGGTCCTTCCCACTGTTGCTCTGCCCGTGCCAGGGTCCTCAAGAGGTGCCCCAGCTTCCTCCCCAGGTTATCATTCTTAAAAGAGATGATTTTACACCCTTTCCGCAGCCAAGAGCATGTCTGTAAGCAAGTTCACAGGCTAGCACGTTGTGCTAATCACTGTGTCCTATTCTTCCTCCAGCAATTTGCAGGAATTCTTGTGGTGATGGATTTTGTTCACGGCCAAACATGTGTACGTGCTCCAATGGACAACTTTCTCCCAACTGTGGCTCAGCTGGAGGTAAGAGAACATTGCTGGTGATTCTTCTCCTTCTGGAGCAGTTATGTGCTCTCTTAAAAATTTCCCGGTCACAATGAAAGGAAATCTCTGAAATATTTTGTGTTTTGGCAGCCAGGTTCTAGTCTGAATTGGGCAGTAGTCACAAAATCTTGCATTTCTTGTGGCGCTTTTACTAAGGGCCCTCATTGCCCCTCATACCTGGAGAAAACTGGGAACCTGCTTCCAGTTTCTGCTGCTTTGGTATGAGAAATCCTGCAGGTTGCAGCTCAGAAATCACATCTGAATCACAGAAATCACAGAAATCACAGCAGCAAGTAGCGACACTGCTGCCAAAGAGTCCGTCGACCCCTGGCTGTTCTTTGAAGTGGAATTAAATCTGTCACTGCTTTTGTTAACCAAATAAATATTTTTTTCCAATGGAAAAAATACTAGGTTTTTCTTAGCCTGTAATTTGGATGTCAGGGAGAATTGCCCAGCATTTTTAGCAAACTGCAGTGACATGATGAAGTTGCACAGTGGCAGAGTTGGGAATGCAGGAACTGCATTGACGCTTTTTCTGCTTTATTCTCCCATCTCAGACCTTCAGGACAAAAAACCTGAAAAGCTGTGGGAAGAGGACTGGGTGGCTGAGGTTTCTGAAAACAAACTATGGAGGACTCAGCAGCATGACAGTCACATATCCAGAAGGCAATTCCCATGTCCCTCTGGTAGTCCCTGCAGGACCTATTCAAGCCCAGATCTTGCCTGCAACCACTGTTACCCTGCAGCACATGGCTCTGCACAGAAAACACTCCTCTTGCTTGAGTCTAAGTCCTGATAGCTTGTGTACTTTCTGGAAGGGAATTATTACTCCTCTGTGCCCCTTTTTCCACTGGGTTGTATTGCTGGAAAGGATCTGGGAGTTATGGTAGACACCAGGCTGGATGTGAGTCAATAGTCATATAACAGAGGTCAGTGGCCACAAGTTGCCACTTGGGATGTTCAAGCTTGGGATCTTCAGGCATGAAGAAAATTTTCTTACACTGGGGAGCGGTGCAGTGCTGGGACAGGTAACCAGACCTGTGGGAGATCGCCCTCCTTGCAGGGTTTGAAGACTTAGCTAAGCAAAGTCATAGCCAGCCTGATCTGGGCAGGGGGCTAGTTGGAGATGTCCAGCAAGCCCTTCCACTGAGGCTCCTGTAAGCCAGCACAGAGACCCACCTGGCTCAACGCAGGCTATGCACGAGCCAACAGGTCTGCCCGAAAGGGCTTCAGTTGTTTCTAAAGCCAGTAGCAGTGTGTGAATGGGGACTGGCCTGCACTCTAGATCTCCAAATGTGGGCAATGATACTGGGTGACTGTTTGCACCTGACTGTATAAGCAGTCCACCCATACCTGATGACACTACTCAAACGCACCAGCCAAAAAAACCCACCTGCAAGCAAAGGAACAGAGCTGTGGCACGGTGTTGTTTCAAGAAGGCTAGTGCTAGTGCCCTATGTAAAATGCAGAAAGTAATGGGATTTTATGGAGTCTTTTAACGTCTCACATGGCCATTGCTAGAGACAACCCAGAAATTTATTTTCCATTATTGCCCATCTGTAGGCAAGCTATTGTTAATAAAGTGACTTGCAGGCATCTGATTGAAGGCCAGAGGACTAGCCCCCTCAAACCTCAAAACCACATTCAGGGTGTGACTCAAAGAAGGAAATTCCCAGAATCTGATTCCAAAGTGCCACGTTGTGCTACAGCCCTGCAGATGTCCCCAGCAAGTGCTCAGCACCAGAGCCTATGCGTGCACTGCTCCACGGACCTTCCCTGTGCTTTGCTGGGAGGAAGGTGCTGGAAACACAAAAGTTTCTGGAGTGAGGGTCCATATGTTAGCAATCATGGAGGAATGCAAGGAATGCTGTAAGCAGTATATACGTTTGGGCACAGACCTGGCATTCCCCTGAGCCTGGGGTGGATTTCAGCATGCACTCGGGGCGGGGGTAGGTTCCTCTGCAGGGGCTTCATCAAATCTGGCATTCATTGTGGGGATGTTTGGATCTGCATTTATCATGAATGCTTCAGGGAGGTAAAGAAGACAAATTGTGCATTCCAGAGGCAATAAAAGCCACTCTGCCTTTCTCTGTCATAACAAAAAGCTTGGTTTCCTACTTCAGGGAGTAAAGACATTTTAGGAGTAATTTGCAAGAGACTGTTTAGATAGTAGTAGTCAGTAAGCAGACAGAAAACCTGCCTGCAAACTCCACTCCTGATGGCTGGCAGAACAGCTGCAGCCACTGATCCTTTAAAATAAATTGTAGAACTAATCCAATCCAGTCCAATCATGGGAAAAGTTAACTAGGGCGAGCTGTCATTCTCTTTTTCCTGGAACTTCAGTCTTTGCTACCCTGGAAAATCCTGACAAAGCGTAACAGGCCTTTAAATTCTTAGTTGAAAGATGTTCTTCTGCACTCCAAATCTTCAGGGGCTTCTAACAGTGCCAGCCTTGGAGATAAGTCAGATGGTGATGGGACTTCAGGGCTTTTGGGATCATGGCAGAAGTAAGAAATGGGATCTGCTCTGTGCAGGTCCAGGAATAGTCTTTGCCAATTAGCTGGAAAGTTTCTGGATGAGCATCAGGGCTCTTCTTATGTCCGCACCCTGAACTCCCCAAATTTCTCAGCTTCACTAAACCTTACCCCTTGCTGAATGCATTGAATGCGAGGCTCAGAATGCTGTGTAGGGAAGAGCTCTGACAGACGGACAGCTCTGACAGACAGACACTTCCTAGCTACCTCTGTCTCCGGGCAGCCCTCCCAGATTTGCTGTATGTAATTGCTTTCCCAGGGCTGATTAATTGTAGTGAGGGGTGTAGGGTAAGCATGTGCTGGAAACAGTGCCTTTTCCCAGAGAGACTGGTCTCATGTCTGACAATCTGGGCAATGCTTTGAAGCCTCAAGCTTAGTTTCTTTAACGATTAAGCTTTCATCTAAATTTGGCCTGATCTCTGGCCATAGAGCAATAGGAAGAACAGTAGACATCATGACTAATTCAAACCACACTAGCAATGCATGGATTAAATGTACAGCACATGTGCCGAGCATTTTGAATGCAAAGCTCCGAGACTTCCCATTCCACTCCTCCTTCCTTTCAGGCTCCCTATGAACAAGGCGTCAACCATATAATTATCTCTGTTGGACACTACTGAGTCCTACTACCTTTTGGACAGACATTTCACTTGCACTGGCCCCGGCTCTTCCCTTCTTGGAACTGATCTTGCATGCACAGAGAAGACACAAGCCACAGCTGAGCATCCACTCACTTATGCACTCTCCAGCCCCACCTTCTTCAAGCTGCCAAGTCACGGCCCCTCCTATCCCTGGCAGACAAGAACTGTGGTGTACATGCTGAAAAACAGTTTTCACAGAACTTGCTATAACCTCAGGCACTTGCAATTTGAGTTGTCACATCTTACAAAGGAAGGATGCCTTGTTCCGGGCGCTTCAGTAAAGAATGAAAGCTGTTTGACCTGTATTTGTAACTCAGTGTTTAGCAGTAAACCTCCCCTTTTGGGATCTTCTACTTTAATACCACATTCCTTAAGCATTGAATAGTGATGAAACAGTTAAAGTCAATGCTGGCTTTGTGTCTACATCAGTATAAAACTTCCCAACTCTTATTTATTGCTATTGTTTTCCCACAGTGCATTAGTCACATTCAGTGTGTCATAATCTAGTGTGAAAGCTGAACTCTAACATAGAAATAATAGATATGTGCTTTTCTTTTCAGTTTTCTTAAAAAATCCCTCTTGTATTAAATGAATCTCACCAATAAGGCCACATAGTTATTGTAAAAGGAAGAGAAATATCTTAAAAGTTGATGATTTTCCTTCACCAAAGAAATTCTGTCCCCCCAAACATCTCATAGGTCTTTTAATACGAAGGCATTTTAAAGATTAGACCGCCGAGAATGTGAAAAGCGTGTTTTGAAAATGCAGCAATAATCTAAAAGAATAATAAAAAGGGTATGAAAATATTTGAAAAGCGTAGTATCCTAAAGGAAAGAATTGTTTAGAATGACAGAGTTATCAAAGAAAGGGAGATATCAGGAAATACGCCCTTACTCGGAGTCACATGAGCTATGGCAGGACGTCCTGTAGAAAGGACAAAGCTGCAGATGTTTAATTGGGATAGATTCCTTAACGAAGTAAAATGATGAGTGTCTTTAGTTTCTGTGGAATGAAGCCTATTTATATTTCTCTAAAAACTGTTTGCCATAAGAGAACAACGATGCTTTGCCCTATATGAGATGGACTTGAAGAACTACATCCCCTAAATTGCTCCTAGTTTCACACTGCCCATCGTGTTCATGGCTTTCCCCTATCTGAACAGTTCAATACTACCAGGTACAGAAACAGTAAAAATGTCCTACGTCTAGGGAATAAAGAACAGACTACGGTATTTACTTTTGTAAGCAACTCTGGGGTAATTATACCTCAGTAAAAGTGCAAGCCTTTACCCACACCATGGGCTCATATCCTACCGTGGGAAGTCAGCAGTCTCTCCGTTTAACTTGAAGGAACTGGACACTTAACATCGCCCTTAGATTCTGCACTCAGACAAGAAAGTTTTGAACATCCATTACATGTGAAACGTTCACCTCCTGTCACAGACAATTTGTTGCATCGTCGTGTAATATTTCCCTGCTCTTCTCCACAGTCCAAACCTGCAACGTGAGATGCATGAATGGTGGGAGCTGCAATGAGGAGTCCTGCCTCTGCCAGAAAGGCTATACTGGAACATACTGTGGACAGCGTAAGTACTGGCAACACCTGCTGTATACACGGCGAGCTGAGGGGCGAGGCTGGATTCATGCAGCCTCATGACTAGAGAGGTCACCTTGCACACACTGATGTACTCTTTGATGTCATCACTATAGTCTCCTCTCCATTGGAATCTCAGGCCGCTCTCCTTAGGGGGTAGAGATATATATCTATATCTAGATATGGATATATAAGGTGTAATTTCACTGTAAATATATATAAAATATATATGCAAATATAGATGTATATTAGATAGCATTTCTCTGTAAATAGTTTTAGATAAACAGCATATTCTCTGGGAATGGGAGAATTCATTTTAGCTCAAATGAATTCTTTCAGTTAGAAGAAGAAAAACAAAAAATCCCAAACAAGCCGCCTGGTTACATTTGGAGGGGTTCAATCTTCAGTTCTGTTTATTTGACAACACTGACTTTCTATAGGGAAAACACAATATAGTCATTGAAAGAAATTTTTCAACATGTTATGACTTGGTTTTCTATTTTGTCAAAGCACCTACACCTTTCATAGGGAGAAATTCGATTTTTCCCTGTAGTTTCCCATGAAAGATATTTGGCTATTTTAAATCTTTGCTCATGCACATTGTAGAATCAACAACCAAACAACTTAGGTGCCGTCTTTAAGAAGTGCCTAGTAAGCAAGCATGCATAACAGTTTTGAACGCATCTCTGATTAAATGGAACTTCCCAGGCGAATTTCAAATCCCTCTATCAATGCGAGAATCATTAAAGTTCTCAGCGAAGTCTATAAGATTTTTTTTTTAAAGATGGGCAGAACACCATATTTCCCCTAAACTTATCCTCAGCTATGACTGATTCATTTTTGCTGAAACTTTCCAAAAAGTACAACTAACGGCAGACACACCATATGGAAAATTTCATTCTGAACAGCTAAAGCTTGGGAAAATTATAACTAACAGCAACCTAGGGCTTATAATGGAACGCGCTAGGCAACCTTAATTATGTGCTGCTACCAGCTCCACCTATAATATCCTCAGTAGAGTTTTCATAATGGTTCAGGTATTGGCAAGACATCGCTGACAGGGTGGGGAACAATGGAGAGTCCCACTGGCAGTGTCCCAGCAGAGCAGATTGCGGCTTCCTCGGCTCTAAAATGGGTGTAGCCTTTGAAGGCCGTGAAATGCAGCAGTACCTGGCCTCTCTGCTGCTCAGAGCTTGGCTCTAGACCAGCAAGGGCCACACTGAGTTATCGTACAAAATTGCTGTGGACTTCACCTTTCATGAGATTATATTCTTCTCATCTTCAATGCGCCGGTGGTGTTGGGCAACTCAGAGTGAAGCTCTGTATAGGAACTTTAGGAAGTATCATAACAGTCATAACAATCTCATTCATCATTACAGCTCCTGAGATCTTTTTAATAGGTCAATGGCATCTGTCACAACCAGCAATTGCTCATGTCATGTGCAGAAATGTTCCTACATCCTGTTCAATTAGCTTAGCCTCAGCCCAGGACCTATTCAGCAACCTACTCCTTTGACTTCAGTCCTAGACTCTTGACTGCAGTTTTTCAGCTAAGGGTAGCAGGTCTAGTTTTAAGTCAATGAATACTTGTGTGCTGATCAGACTGGTTCTTCTTTGCTTTGGGTACGTGGGATTAAATGGCTGACTAGTCTCCTCTCCTCACATTTCACTGTTGTCATACGTTAAACATTTGCCTTTATGCAGTTTCTCATTTGTATCAGTTAATCTTGACCTTGACATTTAAATCCCAATGCTGACCTGAATGAACTGAGATTCCAGAGTGCAGGAAATCCTCTCAAGTGAAATAAGAGTTTATAGCCTTTTTATAAATGGGTTCATTCATAAACAGGAAGTAATTTTCCAGGCAAAAAATATCAGACTTTTCTCTTTATGTTCACTGCATGGAGGAGACTCCTGACGGGTGAATAACACAAAGTAGGTGATATTCCAAGTCCTGCCAGCACCACACGTCTCACACTGTGGTTTCACTAAGAGCAGAAATCACTGATTTCTCTTTCTGTTTCAAAATAGCTGTCTGTGAAAATGGCTGTCAGAATGGAGGTCGATGCATTGGGCCAAACCGTTGTGCTTGTGTCTATGGATTCACTGGTCCCCAGTGTGAGAGAGGTAAGGAACACATTTTCGTGATATTATCACTGACAGAGCATAGGAGCAGGAGTTGTCTAAGTACGTGTATTAAGGATACTCAATTTTATGTGAATTTCTGCTCAATTCCTCTGCCTGATGATACAGCCTGTAATGACAACCTCATGCCCAAAACACTCCCTGAGATCCCTGGTTATTACATGTGCGGGATGCAAACTGCCTACTGACTGCATAGCTGATCAGTGTCTCTGCATCCTCCTCTCCACATGTGGCCCCTTGTAGCTGTTTGTTAAACATCAATAAAACCCCATGCTGAGTACAAAAAGGGTATTTTTTCTCTCGGGCATTTCCCTGTTTCTTGTCTTGATAACGTGAGAGTGGCTTAGAAATGCCAGGAAGCCCCTTACCACAGCATCCTCATGAAGGGAAGGTGGCACCATCAGTCCCTTCCTAAACACTAAGAGAGAAGGGAACAGAAACATAAGCCAAAACTTTCAAATGTGTGATGGGTTGACCCCAGCTGGCAGCTTACGTCTCCCATCCTATGTCTCTGTCGCTCCCCTCTCCCTTGGGATGGGAAGAAGAGAAAAGGAAGTCAGAAAGACTCATGGGTGGAGATGATGTCAGTTTAATAAGGAGAGCAAAAGCTGTGTGTGGTAGCAAAACAAAATAAGGAATTGATTCACTGCTTCCCATCGGCGGGCAGACGTCCATCCAGTTCCTGGGAAACAGGACCTCAGCACTTGTAACGGTGGCTTGGGAAGACAAACACCGTAACTATCTTACATCCCCGCTTCCTCCTTCTTTCCTTGAAGTTTTATTGCTGAACATGATGTCATATGGCGTGGAATATCCCTTTGGTCAGTTCCAGTCACTTGTCCCAGCTGTGTCCCCTCCCAGCCTCTTGCTCAGCCCCAGACTACTGGACTGGGGCTGGAGAGCAAGCCTTGATGCTGTGCAAGCGCTGTTCAGCAACAGTCGAAACCCTGGGGTGTTATCCACACTGTTTTAGCTACAAAAGCAAAACACTGCACCACGATGAGGAAAGTTAGCTCCGTCCCAGTCAGACCCAATACAGCCAGCTAATTTTGGTGCCCATCTTGAGTGACCCTGAGCTGGACTTGCAGGACTCGGTGATCTTAAAGGTCTTTTCCAACCTAAATGATTCCATGATTCTGTGACTCTCAGTGATCGCTGTTTCTGCTCAGCACCGCACGTACGACTCACTGCAGCTCTTGCAGAGGAGTGATGTCTAAGGAGTTAGGGACCACACACAGTTAGGGACCACATGCAAAATACTGGTGTAAGGACTTGGCCAGCTCACACAGGAACTCCATCAGACATGGGTAGACGGCATTTCACCGGGTGAGCACTCAGGTCCCCTATCAGTAAGACATCTCTGCAGCCTCCTGCCTCTCCCACTCTATAGAATCAATTTCCTGCAGCAACTCAGTTTATTGCCTGAATTTGTCCTGTCCTGAGTGCTTCAGGAGACAGTTACTTTTGGGTGAAGGAGGTCAATACCATGTACCATCAAAAATTAAAACTAATGATGTCACCAGTGCTAATAGCCGACAATTTCCAAATGAACATGAACCTGAAATGCCAAAAGTCAATATTCTGACCTTTGCAAAATTATTTTTATGGTTTAGTACTCTATTTACTTGAAAAACCTTGAAAATTATGACCAGAACTTAAGGTTTTCCATGAAAGAACCTTGTTTTAGTGAAAATGTTTCGAAGGGAAACATAAGCTAACTCTGGTTTATTGTAAACCTCATGCAGTTAGATGCCAGCTGCTCATCCAGTATGAATCGAAACAGCTCCAGTAAGAACCACAGTTTTCACCAGCTAAGCATATGGCTCTTAGTGACATGTGGCTTTGCTGTATTTGATCCAGCCAGCATGTGCTGAGTGGCTAGACCAGATTTACATTTGGGCAGTGTGGGTATGACTGAGGTTTTGGCCGAGACATGAAATTTCTCCCTTTCCTGTTGGCTTAAATGGACATCTCACGACACTGCTCTGATATGATTTTTGGCAAGGGTCAGAGTGGCATAGAGCAGAAATGAAACTGAAACATAAAGCCAATGTGCAAACTCCAAGAATTAAGATCAAAGCACCCTGGAAATACTCTGCTTTTCTAGCCTCTCACTTTCTTGACATTGGGCTAATTCTGTTTAACTCCATGTCCAAAGATTGGGCTGTTCTTGCCTTTAATGTTTTTTTCCAAGTTGGGGATTCTTGGCAATGTGATTTAGAGGGTGAGATAGGAATAACAGTTGGTTTCCGGTAGCCCAGGCATCAGTCAGCCCTGCTTGAACAGCGGCCAGCAGAAATACGCAGAACTCAACATAGTTGTGCAATGTGCCCTGGTTGCAAAAGTATCTACTGAACCTAATGGTGCAGGTGCCCCATAAAAGGCCTCTGCTGTGGGTTGAGCCTCACATTTATTGGATGCAGAGAAGGGAAAGCTCTTTAAAAGCCTCCACACACATTTATTGAAGTAACCTTTCATTGTTCCAGTCTCCTTCTTTGTACTCTCCTGCAAATGCAGATACCGGTCGAGCACTGCCGTTGTATGTTCTTTAAGGTCTCTCCCTGCCTTCTTCTGCCACAGACACACACACATGCACATGCAGATATGCATTGCTGTGGTTATGGACAGGTATTATGATAACAGCCTTTCTCTTTTGAAGGCTCTACCTTGCAAGATTCCTTCCGCTAAAACCCTAAACCTGAGCTCCAGAACTGTGTCTGTAGAGCTGCTTTCTTTTTTTCTCGCTCACGGGGATCTGAAATATTGAGATTCATAAATCGATACAGACATTGGCTGTGTTTGAAAAGAAAGCTGGAATTTTCTTAAAGAAACTTCTGGATACAGCAGTGCCAGGAGGGACTGAAAAATCCAACTGTCCTGACTCTGTATGCATGGTAGTGGAGGAGGTAGGAGAGAGAGAGTGGAAGAGGCAGGGAAAGAAGGGGTCTGAGCAGGGGCAGACTTTGGAGACATCTTGTAATGTATAAAATTCTTTAAATAAAGACAGCATTTTTACAAAGCCTTTAGAGATTTGGTTTAGTCCAGACTTGTACTAAGAGACAAAACAAGCTCTCCAGCTGTGTATACACAGGTCTTCCCTGCCAAGACAAACAGAGCGCTTGCTTTGCTAAGAGATGTTAAAAGTTACACTTTTCAAAGAGGCTCCTGGCTGGGCAGTCTGCGAGTTTGTGACCAGGTGAGGTGGTTGTGACTGACCTACCAGAATAATTAGCCTGACAGAGAAGGACTTAACCCTTCCAAGGAGAAAATTAATTCCTGCCCCATCACTAGGCCTGTTAAGATGAAGTCCCTAAGCACCAGACTTACTGGAGACATGACCACTGTTGAATTCCTGTTCAGTTTCTCCATTTAAAGCAGCCATGGTATTTGACATGTTTACAAGCATCCTTGGGAGTCTCCGGTAACAGGAGACCCAAGTAGCAGGCTTGGAAGCAACGTGGATCATCTATAGCTCTCAGTTTAGCTCTGAGCCTCGTTCCTAAAGGTTTTTCTGAAGAAAGATTAATTCAAGGCAGAGCCTGAAACCCACTGGCTTCATATGTAGGAAGTACAGCTTTCAGCCCAGGGCTCCGTGGTGATGCTCTCGGAGCACGGCTGGGTAACGTGGTTGAGCACTCTGGAAATTGCTCGGATTCCTGCCTGCATCTCCGTGGGCAGAGAGCTTCCACTAATGCCAGTTACTGTCTAGTGAGACGTCATTCACCTTCCTCCTTCCCACACAGAGCAGCTACCGTGATGTTTCTCGTGGGGGAACCATTGCTAACTGCTAAATGCAGCACGCTGGCGTTAGGCAATAAGTGCACTCCAGCATCCTTGTGTCTGCTGCTTCCAGAGCACAAAATGAGAGGCTGTCCTGACTACAGAGTACAAAGAAAATGACAGGTAGTTTAAGCTGGCTTTCACTGCCTTTCAGGAAAGAAAGCAGAGATAATGTGATACGTACAGTCATTTCCCTCAGTACTGTGCTGTGAGATGTCTACTGATAGGAACCATCTGGGCTGGCAGGTCAGACCACACTCAGCCTGCAGAAGAGAGGACATGCTGCAGGATACATCTCTCCATCTCTCCCAGCCCCATTACTGAAATGGAGCAGTTGGTTTGACTTGTAGCTGCGTAATGTGGACATTTTATGTTCTGAGCATAGGACAAAGCAGCATGAGCTCTGCTGCTCCATCCTGAGTCTGCTTGCACTTGTTTGGGCAGCTCATTACATCAGCCTGTTATGTTTCTCTGTAAAAAATAATAGACGTTTTGCTGGAGCACGAGGGCTGTGAGGAGTCACCAAAGGGTTGCAGGAGAGCTGGTAAATCAACTGCTAACAGTGATAAGAGCACGACTGATGCAGGACTGTGTGTTGAGATGCAGACAACTGTGCATTTGCTCCTGATGATGCTCCCAAATAAGTCACCTCAAGGATGGAGCCACAGTGTTAAATAAACCATAAGATGCCTCAGACTGAAAAGTTGTGTTAAGAGACCAGTCTCGTAGGAAGGATGGACTCGCTCCAGCTCATACTGCTGAGGCTGGCTGGCTTCTGGACCAAGAGCTGGTTTGCTCCCAGCCAGCATGAACACAGTGGATATTTGATGATGTGCTTTTACAGGTGGAGATGTTACCTCAGCCTAAGAAAAGACACTGACTGTTTTCAGCCTGAAATAAATGCCAGGAAATCTGGTTTTTAAAGAGCCCCTCTTTATCAAAATTCACCAGTATCCATGTTTCAAGTGTAGCAGAAGCAGGCCAGATGATACCTAGCACACAGCTGACCCTGAGCTGCTGACTCTTTGGCTTTGCAATGTGCTATTATATTTGGGGACCTCATCTGTCTGCTCCTCTGCCACTCGTCTGCTCCCCTTCCAAAGAGCTCTGTAGGAGAAGCCCCTTGAGCTCAGCACAAGCATAACCAAGAGTACCAAGGGATTTCCTTCAGCCAGGACAAATGTCTAAAGTGGTTTGTTCAAGCTGAAGTGCCAGTCTTCCTCACGGACATTTCTTCCCAAGGACACCCGGATAAAATGGTGCCATTACTTCAGGAAGAGTCTTTGGTCAA
Organism: Sagittarius serpentarius; assembly: GCA_034782735.1. Lineage (NCBI taxonomy): Eukaryota > Metazoa > Chordata > Aves > Accipitriformes > Sagittariidae > Sagittarius > Sagittarius serpentarius. The sequence continues at coordinate 39,189,223 of JAVKLA010000090.1, forward strand.
ACACGTTTTCTATCCTGAGGGCTGCACCCTCATCAGCAGTGCACACGCTGGCAGAGGTGGCTAGTTGACAGTGTCACAGGGGGGTGGGATGTCCCTTAGCAGAGAAGTCTTTCTTGTAGAACGCGACAACTGTGAAAGCAGGGGCTGACCCCGGTCATTCTGCTGAAGCAAGGCAAAGGGACTGAAAGCTGAAGGAAAACAAGTTCAAATTGGAAAAAACAGATCATGTTTTTAACAAAGAGGTCCATTTTGACTGGCTGCCTTTCACAGGAATGTGCTGGTCCCCCTGCGCTACGTAGCTTCACTTTAGACCTCTGTGAGATAGATGTGTCCAGCTGAGCACAGCACACCATGAAACCTTATAGATGATGGAGTGATAACAGCACTGAGGGGCAGGATTCACTGCCCAAATGCAGACATTGCCTTTGGGATGAATGTATACAGAGGGGTGATCAGTTCTGCCACAGACATATGGACTATGGACTTCTCTACATTTAATCAGGTGAATCCCATCTCAGGAGTCTTCAGATGAAGAGAGAAGGGCTTTCTAAGGATGTGTTGTGGCTAATCCATATGTAGTAGTGCTTAAGGAAGAGTCCGGTTGTCATGTGCTAGCTTGTTTGATGTTGGACTTCAGACCAATTCATTCTTACAGATTTAAAATCTTTAAATGCCTGAACAGTGTAAAGAGAGTTGTCTGTAGGCTTCTCTCTGCCGCAAGGCACAGCGTGGTGCCATGATCTGATTGTTACATGTACAGAAGGTAATATCACGCGAAGATCCTAACTGGTTTCAAAGAACGCAGAGCTACATTAGTCCAGCTCATATCTGTGCTGAGGAGTCAGGATTCTCAGAAAGGCTTATTAGCTTTGTACAGTTGCTGTTGTTTCTAGTGTGGCCATTAGCTGTTCCTTTGCTCTCTGGAGGTGTGCTTTCCTCTGGGGTTTGAGGTATCAGTTTAGACTGGCAAGCACTGAAAAATGTGCCCCTCTCTGTTGATGAAAAGAAGGCATTCAGACCCTACAAATCTATCTGATTACAAAATTATTTACGGTTTTAATTTGACTTTATTTTTCTGTAACCATAAAAAGAGATAATTTTACTTTTAAACTATAATAAACTAAATTCCTGAATGCTAAGCAACAGCTTTTGCTGCCGTACACTCAACAAGCTGCATGTTCAACAGCTTAGGGCTCCAGTGAGAGGCTGCTTTGTAATGGAAGCAATCTAGCTACCTTCACACTTCATTCAGGAAATACTCCACTTCAGAGGTAAATACCTTAATAGCCAGGTACTCAAAGAATCTTAGCATCATTTCCTCTCTCTATTTGACATCTTCAGGGATGAAGAACTAGTGAGTATATTGTATAACCCCAGCAGCCTTTGGTAACATGAACTCACATTACATCAGTGTTGGAGAAAAAGCTGCAGTACAGAAAAAATGAATCTGTGGGGAGAGAGGCCAATTTTTTTCTAATAGTTTTACAGAAAAATGAAACATTTTGATGTCATGTCTCTGATTTCACCCTGCTTCAAGTAGGAAAAAGTTTGTTGTAAAAAGTGACAACATTTGACTCAGGTGAAGGTGTGGAAACTCCTCCTGATTCCAAGGATAAGGTTTAATTTGTTTTTTTTCCCACCCAAATGCTGAAGTCTTCACTGTGGATGCCAGTTGGTATCTCTTGTGAAAGAAAGTCTTTGTTTACTTTGGAAAAAAGATGTTAAGAGTAACATTCTTCATCTTTGTAGAGACTGTCTGTGGTTCCTATGATTTGTCTGGTTCAGAAGGCCCTTGCTATGTCTGCATGTCCTCTCCTCTTAATGGTGCAAGGTTTCCAAAAGTTTAACCAACAAACTCATGGGGTGGCGTTCTTCAGTGCAAACACTTCTGGGCTGAGCTGAAAGCCAGCAGTGCTCCTGAAGCCTTGCGTGGTTGCTCCCAAGTCCCATACCCCATGAAGAGTCTTGGAAGGGATTGTGTCCATGTAAAGATAATAGCAAACTTAGAACTGGCATCCAGTGTCTGAGTTCTGGCTCCTCACTAGCCAGTACAAGAAAACAAAGCCCTATCACTGACTACAGTGTTTCAAACACGTGAACAAAAGCAAGGGTTAGAGCCACAGCAGGTCCTAGACATGCACCATCCGTGGAAAAGGCAGTGAGTATCTCCTGTTCTTCCATAGTCCTCGCTGCAGGACTGCTTTCTTTCCAAAACCATAACCAGGACTGGGTTGGATTGAAGTGAAAATGCTCCCAAAATAGCAACTTCTCACCAACAGAATCCATGTCTTTCAACAATTCACGGCTGTTTTCAAGAGATTCTCATTTCTCCTATTTCTTTCCAAATACCTCAAGGACTGCCAACCATTGAATCAGTAGTACACAGGCTTTCAAAAACTGCCGTGCATAGAGGGGTTAAACACATGACAAAGAGGAAGTCTGAGAGCCTGTGTGTGGACCTTGATCCCATCCTACGGCAGAGCCTTGGTCGGTCTCTTTGCAGCAGATCTCCAGATGAAGCCACAGCAGCATTCAGTGACAAGCAGGTCATGTTCTGCATGTCCAGTGCTTCTCCAAAAGCACTGTAAAGTATCGGGACCTTGGGATATAACCAGAGTGGGCAAAAAGGAGGTCCCAGGCACAAACAAGGCATAGTACATAGGAAAAAGGGCAGATAGCAGCTAAACCGCTACTCAATACCTTTTACTTTAAAGCTGTTGATAATCTGCATCTGTTTTCTTCCTGCATCTCCATTATTCTGCTTATATCAAGACAGAGCTTTTTATATTTTAGCATGTACATAACATGAGGAGCTCCTTTGATGTGCACTCAGGGAGGATTTCTGAGTCTCCATAACATGTCTGTGTCTGTAGATTCGCCAAAGTTTCAAAAGGATTTTGATGTCTTTTCTTTCTGGAGGCCTTGTGAACCCAGGGTTCCTTATAACTCATACAATTCCAGTCCTGGAAGAAATGTCCATTAAAAGTGAGTCAGACAAATGCAAGTCCCCAGATTAGCGTATTTTTATATGCTCTATCAATTTCTCAAAGATCCTTACTGTACAGGACAGCAGTTCCTCTCATCCTCATAATTTCATTTGATTTCTATCAGTCTAACTGCCACTCATCCATTGCCCTGAAATATTTAAGCGCTAGAAGAATTGCGTAAGGAGGCTGTGGATTTTCATATCTGTAGGTGCTTAAGAGCAGGTTATACAAATATGGGTTAGGTCTAATTCTGGTAGTCAGTCTTGTCTAAGGGAAAGAGAAATCCAAAATGATCTCTAGCGTTCCCTCCAGCCGTAGCTTTTCTAGTTACAGACACCTCATGCCGTATATAAACAGAATACATGATCCAAAACACCATCTTGTAACATACAGATGGATGCTAGCGAGTGTCTCGGTATAAACTGTACTTTAATCCACTCAGATTTCCAGATGGTGGGAATATTGCAGAATAGCCCATTATTCTTGCTTGTAAGGCCTCTCCAACCCCCCTCCTGAGAAGAGTTATTAAGAGTGGCTTTGTCTCAGCTTTTCTGTTTCCTCTTCATAATGATTTTTTTTCCCCAAATTTTCAGTCTAATTTGGAGGCTTAGGAGAAATGAAGCAGCCACATAGGATGTGTCTGATCCCCATGCGTGCATGCAAAAGCCATAGCAGGAAGCAGCCGACAGTAACGTGGTCCCTTTGCTCACTCCTGTCAAACTCAGGTCACAGTCCTGAACTTCTGAAATGCTGCTCCTAGTGAAGTAATCAGTAGGGATGTACACATTTCATACATTTAGCTGGAAAATCCCCCAGAGCCCAGGCACATGAGCTAGCAAGAAAGGGACCACAAATAGCTCATGGAAATTCGATGATATCTGAAATAACTCGGAAAAGTCTTTAATCTCAGCCTTTGCATTTCAGATGAAGATGACGTCAAATTCATTAATTTGAGCTGCCCAGTAGAATGTTTTGTTGACAAATGTCAGGTTGGCAAAAATACCTCCTCCATGCAACCTCTGGCTGTGCCTGAGGTCTATGCACATTGTGAAACTGAGCCCCAGTCCATCTGCTCTTCTGAAAGAAGAGCGACACACAGCAACAATTCCAGAGGAATGGAGAAAACCCAGAAACATGGACCGGGATGTGGCTCCTGAGACCAAACAAATTTGCTTTGCCTGGGCCTCCACGTGCATTCCCTGAGCTGCAAGGCTGTTCCAGGGCGTCATAAACTCTTACTCATTTCTTGGGTTTCAGTTTGCTGCGGTAGGAAAAAGGCAAGGGAAAGCACTGGCTATGGTGCCTCCTTTCTGCCATGCCCACTCAAAGCCATCTGGGTGGTGCGAGTATAGTATGCAGCTGAGACGTGAGTTTGCCAGACATTCAGCAAGCCCTTCTTCCTATCAGTTCCAGATTAAGCTTGAAATTACTTCAACCAAAAATCTTATGGAGGAATGCTGTTGGCAGTGGTTAAGACTTCTTTTTCCCCAGATGAGCTTTTTAATAAAAGACTGTGTTTACAAAGAGATTTCTCATCCTCGTTAGAAACCAGCTGATTTTTCCTAGTGCTCTGCTAATCCAGATGTTAAGACATAAAGCAGAACTCGTAGCTGAGATATGTGATGGAGTTCCTTCTCCTCAGCCTGTCTCCAAAGGTGAGGCATAAGTTCCCATTTCTCTACATTGTGGTAGAAAAAGCATTTTTATAATCAACTGTAGTCTGAAGAGCTCTGACATCTACTGCTATAACTTGCCTGCATTTATGCAGAAAGGTCTGGCAGAAATTTCACCATGAGTGAAATTCAACTCTGTACTCAATTGTAGGTTGCCATTTTCCTCCTGCAGACAGGTTTACTTGATAAAATAATTATAGTTCAGTGAAACCACATTTCCCTCTGATCTCTGCAGAAAGCCAGTCATAGTCTGCTGGGAATACTGGTGGGATGTAGATGCATCCTGCACATATAATTTTCCTGCACGCCCATGGGCTTTATGGTACAATCTTTAATGAGACAATCACATACTACTTTTCCGCTGCCAGAGGGCGGGCAGGACTCCCAAAGCACGGCTACTTAATACCTTTCTTTGCTGCTTGGTGTTCAGCATGTAGCTCAGAGGCCAATTCCCTGTGCACAATGGGAACCAGCCTCTGGAATCAGAATTAATTTCCTCCAGAGACCTTTATGGAAACAGCATTCCCAAGATTTATCTTTAAATCTGACATGAATGTTTTGACGGGAATTTTCCAAAACTGCTTATCCTGGATACAAACCTGTTTCAGCCTGAATAGGTAAAATTTGGCAAAGGTACAAGTAATAGCAAAGAGGGTCTTTGCAAAGAGATGCATGAGTCAACCTTGTCCAAAGGCAAGCCACTTGCATTGCCACTAAGAAACACAGGAGCGTTTGAGTCAGCTGTAGCTGAGTGAGCCAAGGAGGACTATCACGGGTTGGGACCTTCTGGTCCCTGCAACTGGCACCTCATTCCCTGCTCTGGGTTGGGCAGGAAGGTGGCTGTCTTATCTTCCGACCCTTCCTCGTTCTTGGATGCAGTGACATGTGGCTTTCTCTCATTCTCACCGCGGGGAGGGGTGTCCATAAGCAAGAGCATCCTGATGTTATTGAACCTGCTGATCCTTGTGGGAGAAAAGTGGCGTGAAGATAAATGCCTGTTTTCACATTTCACCCAAATCTGGAGAGTCTCTCTGCAGGAGCTGTAAGCAGCCCTCTCCAGGTGACTGTGAGGAGTGCAATGGAACACCACATCACAGTCGCAGGCTCAGTGGAGCACATTTGGAGGCAGTCGCATGAACGGCTGCCGTTCCTGTGCGCTGATACCAACCCAAGGCTGTGCATCAACCCTCTGTTCTCTGCAAGCCCATGAAGGTGGACAAGGAGGAACGCAGACTGGCAGGAAAGGCATTGCTTGGACCACATCTACTCGAGGCTTTTGGGCAGTTCTGTGAATGGGCACTCAGCTCATGGTGGCACAGCAGCTCCAGGCCTGTCCAACCAAGCAGGATCCATGTACCCCATTTGTGGCAGGGACTTGGAACACTTCTCATTGAATGCAAAGGCAAAGCCTGCTAAAGTGTACTGGGATTAGAAGATGCTAAGGAGAGCGCACTGTTTCCACTTCCATTAATACAGTCTGAGAAGAATCTGATAACGTGCTATTTGTGTCTGCTTGGTCATTTCTGAGACTTCTTCCTACTGTTTCAAAATACTTTAGCTGTAGATAAGCCTCTTCCAAAGAACGCCTTGCTGTGCCTAGCAGAAGCATTGCATTGCCACTTTTGAAGTACAAAACCTTTGCTGAGTGCAGCAACGGACAGCTGAAGGGGACTGCAGCTCACGCAGAGTAACATTAATACAGTCAGGCAAGACCTGTAAAACCAACCATGCTGTTTGGAAGTCCTTGCTCAGTAGTGTCCTTGCCATCACTTCTTCCCAGCTTGTTGTCCCAGAAGGAAGGTGGGCAAAGTCCGCAAACTCTCTGCCCAAAAATGCTTCCCACCTGGCAGACACAAATTCAGTCCTATCAGGAACCCACAGCCAGCTGTCCAGGAGGAATCCCCCCAAATTCAGTCACAGCTCAGCCCAGCCCAGCCAACCACCATCTCCATATACTCTTTCCCCTGATATCCAGGAGCTTTCCCATAGCCATGATCTCTGCCAAAGGAGTCTGAGAGGTGCAAGTCTTCCCCCTGGGGCAGGTGTGTGTGGGGAAGAGTCTGGAGCTACCAAACCCCATACCACCCCCCAGCACCTCCATTTCTGCGCTTCCATCTCTGCACTGACTGACCAGGCAGCTATTCGACAGCCCACAGCGTTCTGACCCCGTGGTCTCTTCCAGGACAGAGGACACAGCGTGGCAGTGCCAGCCCCCTGCTCCAACCCTCCCAGATATTTCTACAACTGCTGGAACCACTGGCCCCACGTTGCTGTGTGTGTGCTCTGTGCCTCAGATGCTGCTGCAGTGGAGAGACCTTGGAGGAGGATTGTGCACGGAGCTCTATCTCAGGTTTCATCAGGCTAAGACTTTGACAGGAAACTGTAAAAATAGGACAGGAAAACTTAAAAAAGTTCTCCCTTTACTATTTCCTTTGAATATGTTTTTTCAGCACTTGGAATGTCTGGCCTTATAAACTGCCCCAGCCAGCTTTTTCTTTTCTGCAAAAGTCCAAACAGTTAAACATCAGGAATGTGGCTGTGTTTGTATGAGGTAAGGAAATGACTAGGTGGAGAAAGTATTCCATGAGAAAGGAGCCCTTTACGGAGACCCTCGCTCTGTTCTCCCTGCATCCACCATCCCCCCTCCCACCAAAGCTGTCACGTATCAACACAGCCTGAGAGGCTTAGCAGATATTTAGAGTTGCGTTGTGTGCCGAGACCTACGATCCATGTTGTAAAATCTCTGCATTCACATTTAGTGGAACAGAAATAATCGCAGGATTTTTGGTTGGCTCCTTTCAGTTGTTTGTTTGGCTGGTAGCTTTTGGATGCTGTTTGCCTGTGTAGTTTCCCATACGCTCATGGTCCCTCCATGAGCAGGGCATGAATTGCTCCATTAAGCATTTAATTTGTAAGTTATCAGCCCTCCCGGCTGGTCCCAGAGGGCACAGCCAGCCTTCTCCGTGGGCTCTCTTGGGAACACCCCCACCACAAGCAGCCAGAGTTTGTGTGGGAATCTTTTTGGGTAGAAGTTTGCAGAGGGATCTGCCAGATTAGTGCCTTGCCTTCGATGCATCGGCTCTCGCTCGCTCCCAGAGCCGGCTGTTTGTCTCGCTCCAGAAGCCCAGAAGGTTACAGGCAGAAAGAATCGCAAGGCTGTGCTCCCGTGGCCTGAGGGACGAAGCCTCCTGCTGATGGAAATCATTCACTGAAAACAGAAAAATAGATATTGGGTCTGATATCCACTCTCCTTGCTCTCCTGTACTGGGTTGCTGGAGCTTTTAGAAAGCAACGTGGAAGCCTGCCAAAGCCTGGGGCATGTGTTGCAGTGACCTCATCCCAGCGAGGTCTGTAGCTCCCCGGGGATTACTTACAGGCCACGTTTGTCCTTACTGTTTTAAGAAAAAGCCTTCAGCGAAAGCATTGTTTATTATGAGAAGGAATTTGATTTTTAGCGAAGAAAAATCTCTTCTTCCTTGCTGCTCTATTTATTTATTTTGTAAGGAAGGAATTCACCCAGCCCATGGCCTGTCTCACGAGGGGATTCCAGCCAAACGGTGCCAGAGAAATGGCAGGCTGACGGACAGGGTGCGAATGCAGAGGAGAGCTCTTCAGTCCCTTCACCTTCCTTTTAGCCTGGACTCTGCAGATCTGCTTACACGGCTGGGGTCAGGCATATTCGTGTTTCCAGGATTGTGTTTTAAATATCAAGTAGTGCAGTCGTTCCTGCTTTTGCATCTTTACCCAGGGATCTGAATTCCTATTGCAAGCATTAATTTACTCGGTGACACCCTGCTGGGCAGCTGGGTGTTATAGAAGTGGAGGAAGCTGTCCTTTTTCTTGTGAAAATTTTCAAACAAAATGCTTCTCTTCAGAAGTTCTTTGTCAAAACCTACCAATTTTCCCAAAGGTAGAGTAAGAACCAGTTAAAAGGGAGTAAAATGTTAGTTTTAAATGCCTTTTGTTCCCCCCACACAGCAAAGCAGTAATTTAAATTGCATGTGAAATAAAGCTGTAAATATTTCAGGTTCAGATACTGTTTGAATTCAGGTGTTAGAAAACATTTGAAAAATGCCCTTGTTTATGGAAGTGTTCAGTTTGAGATCTCCTTCAAAGAGATCGGTCTGAGTTGCTGAAATTAACATTTCCATGCAAAATAATGGCATTGATTTATGTTGTATACCCCAGGGAAACCTTCCCTACAAAAGATTTCCATTGTTTTCATTTAGCATTGGGGAAACTGAGCAATAGAGAAGGTGCCTTCCAACTGTTGTACATAAATGTTTGATAGCCTCAGAGTGGTAATTTTAAATAGTCTGAAACTGATTATTCTTTTTTAATGAGTCCAAGCTGCATTTCTGGCATAAATTATAGCCGTGGCTGGCAAAGAGTAGTGCATCATTCTTTATTACCTCTTGTAGGAGGTGAGACAGGTTCTGGCAAGGTGAACTTGGGTTAAGTAGGGTAGGCAAAGCCAGGGCAGCATCCCTGGTCAGCACAGCACCCCAAGTGCTGGAAACAGGGAAAGTACGAGGTTTTGTGTCCTGGCTTGGCTGAACCAGACGTACTTGAACCCATTCACTGCGCTTTAATGTCCCACCCCTTCCAGCAGCCCTCCATGCAGCAAGTGGGTGAAGGCAGATGTCCGCAGCAACCGTGAAGTGTTCCTCCACTTACGTCCTAGACACACTAATTAGGAAAGTTAAAAATGTCTACAGGGATATTTTCAGGAAGCCGCTTGCAAGTGGAATAGCGTGGCTCCGTGTAAGAGCATCTGTAATGGCATGGATCCCACCCAGTAACTCCCCAAGGGTCTGTGGCTTGGAATTGTCAGGAATGACCATTCATTAGCTATGGGGGTTCCTAACGATCTCCATGACAACCAGCCAAACATGGAAACTGGGACTGAGGTCTATTCCTGCCACGCTTCCTCTTCTGAGCACATCTGGGACCTGTGTTGGCTGCAGGATTGAGTCGATAAGACTCACTGTAGCCCCAACGTGGCTCTGCAGCATCTGCAGAAGTCCCTAGTTCGGGCTAGGTGGTGCTTCAAAGCCATACGTGGGGGGAGGCGAGGGTTTAAAAACAAAGAGCATAGCAAGGAGTCAGATTTCTTGTGGTTAATGCAAACACGTTGACGCTTCAACTCTGATTCCATGGTGCCTTTTGCAATTTGAGCGCTCGCTCTCCTTGCTGGCTGCTCAAGACAAGTAGGCATGAATAGTAACCTAATCTAACTCTACAGTGATAAGAAATCTACAGACTGGACGTGCTGAGCACGGTCTACTTTGAAATTAATAGGGCAAGAAAGAAAAATGAGACCAGTGCATGGATGAGGCTGATGATAGATGCTGGGAGAGAAGCTGATGTCTGTGTGTTTACTGTTTGCAAAACTGTATTTGGAGAGGCAGTGAGCTGGCATGTTGTTTTTAGCAGCTACCAGTGACTGGTAAAGGCCCAGAAATGCATGGCCCTGCTGTGTTAAAAGTCTCTTCTGTGGAGGTGAAAAGATTCTGTCTGATTCCCAAAACAAAGCCTGATCCAGTACTTGTTGCAATCTCTTTAATGAGAACTTTACCTGCAGATGGAAAGGTGGAACTCATCCATATGCTACCACTGGACACTATTATTGTAAGGCTGAATAAGCTTGAAAGAGGGAACAGGAAGAAATCTCAGCTTTCAGTAGGGAAGCCACCTCGTCTCTGTTTTTCCAAGAAATGTACCAGCAAAGACCAAACTTCTGAGGGACAACTACCTGCAGCAGGGTTCCTGGAAGATGGGGTCCCATACATAGACTGTAAAAGGGCTTTAGACATCTCCTAAGTGTGCATATTTCCTTAATAAAATTTGATTGGTGCCTCATTAAAAATTTAATAATTTGACCATTAAAATTAGCAACAGATGGGAGCTGGAATGCAGCCAGGCTTTCTGGACTCCAGACTGCAATTTCCTTGGCTTCATTCCCTCTAAAGAAGTAATCTACATATGAAAATCTATTTTTGTCAATTATTCGTTTAAAAGGGGGTGTTCCTTACAATCACACTTTCATTATCAATCTCAAGGAATTCTTGCTGCATTGCATCCAGCCATGCCTCAGCAGGATAACGTGGGAGGTGCAAGTTTACCCCTTTCCTCTCTGTACAGTGCTGCCATGCCTCAATTTTTGGGTTATGCATTCACGTGATTTGACCTTCTAAGTCAACCAGAGCCCTTTGTAGGTACAACCACAACGACATCAGCCACCCGTTCTTCTCCATGCTCCTTCTGACTAGGAAAGGGGGAAAGTAAGCCCTCTTTATTAGGTGTTTCTGCACTGTCCTAGGGTTAACAAGGTTTCAGAATAGCTCATAAAATGTACGATATTTCACTGTAAGCACATAGGCACTGCCATGTTCAACCACAGCTGCAGCCCACCTAACCACAGGTATCTAATGCAGAGGCTCCAGCTGCAACAATGCTGCAGCACAATGCTGAACAAAAAACAACTCTAAAATTTAACTGCCCGGGTGGCTTACAAAGTGGTAAGAGGGTGGATTCAGGGCCCCTGCCTGAGATAAATTTGTGCCTCAAAGCTCCGACAGTGTCTGTAAGCTAACATCTGGGGAACAGTACAGGAACAGGGCAATCCCGTGTGATCCTCCTCTATAAGACTTTCCTGGGCACCAGACACCTGTAGCTCGCTATCTTCGGCAATTCACAACATCCTCTGCCAGGATAATTCCCCTTAACGTATATGTTGCTTGAAGAACCACTTTCCCCTATCTTGAGTCAGCATCACTTTTTTTCTGCCTGTGGTGCCTCCTGGTTCTAGCTCTGCGAGGGAATAGCCTGTTCCTCCTCAGGCCACGCATGATTTTGTACCCTGCTAGCAGGTCTTCCTCCAGGTGTTTCTTTTTCAGACTGAGGACTGTTAACCAGTGCAGCTGTTCCTCATATGTAAGTCCTTCCACACCTCGGATCATCCTTGTTGCCCTTTTCTGATCCTTTCCTAATTCTTCTAGCTGCTTTCTGAGTTGGGGGCTAGGACTGCAAGCAGCCCTCAGGATGGAATCAAACTGTGAGTTTAGTGATGCTGCTCTCTCTTTTGTTCTTTATTCCTCTCCTAATGCTTTAGTACGGTCTGTTAGCTTTTTTGTCTTTACTGAGTTGATCACTCCATTGAAATAGGATCACAAAGCAATTTCTTTCATAATTCTTTGGGTATGATCATTGAGAAGACTTAAATTGTTCACTGGTGAGGTTATAAAGGGCTCGTCTTGGTCTCTTCCTCAAGGCTGAGAATTTGAGCAAGAGCCTTTCAGTTTTATAAAAAAAGCAGGTGAGAAAACAACAACTCAAATTTTGTTGATTTCTTTTCTAGGAACAAAGTAGAACAAACTAACGCGTTAAACTTGGCATGGCAGGAGACATTAATGAGGACCATGTGCTCTGGTATCTTGTTAAAATTTGGGTCAAAAAAAAGAAGATGATTATTTGGTAACTCACCATTGCAAATGTAGTACATATTTCTGTGCTGATTTCCGAACAAAGGCATTTTTATGCGATCATGTCACCTTTATACCAATGTAACTTCAAAATCATTGCCCCCTCTTTTTTTTTTTCTCAAATCCTTCTTGCTGGTTACCTCTCGGTGACATCCACAGACCAAACTTCTTCTGACACTTTTATCAGCATTAGTTTTTAAGTATGACTGTGCTCCCAACTGCTCAAGAAATACAAATCAGAGGGAGCATTAAGCTGGAAATAAGCGATTATTGTACTAATTGACTCTTTCCCAGAGATAGAGGAGGATTTCTTGTGTGGTTTCCATGTAGCTTAGGCTTACCCTGATGCCAGGTGGGACAATTATAACACAGATGAACCTCGCACTGTTTTTGCTCAGCACAAGCCACAGGGCTGAGGAAGGCGCATCAGCACGGGCACTGGCAGTCTAAAGCTGGCAGTAATTGCCAGCACTTCCAGATGATCTTTTACAGCCCAGGATAAAGGCACTCTGTCACGGTTTCATGCAAATGTAGGTTCTGCCAATGTGGCTGTCATGCAAACATACCCTATGGGAGAAAGCTTTCTGTCTCAAACCATCTATTTAATGGTTTTCCTTGCTTTTTATTCTTTGCACGTGTGTGTCAGGATTCAAATAGAAGGGAGCTGATTGCAAAGACCATGTGTGGAAAGACTTAGAGCTGAGAACTTGCAGGCCAAGAAATGGAGCTTTGCTTTGTTGAGTGTCTATGTTACACGAAGACGTTTCTGGAAACAGAACTATTAATCTTCAGATGTGGGTGCCAGTGCTGCCCATGGCTCATGATTTAGGTATAACCACCCTCCGCACAAGTTTTTTGTTGCTTCGCATGTCAAATCCAAATGTTTCACTGCAAAGACAGCTGTGAGCTAACATGGGTACTGGTGCAGGGATTTGGGTTCACAGTCAAATACTAATTACCGGGCATTCCACATCAAAATTCCCTAAGCAACTTTGCAAATCTCAGCCAGGCTATCTGAAATAATGGCTATTTGACCAACACCTAACTTCCTTAGACAGTTAATGTGGAATTTTCTGGTCTGACAATAACATGGTTACAGGTCCTTTTTCCAGCCGCAGATCAAACACTTGCACGCAATCATCTATTCCCAGTAGAAGGAAAAAAACCTCTTGAAGAATTTTGTTTCCTGATGAATGCCTGCTGTGCTAATACCCCTAATCAAGGGTCATGAGAGCTCAGACAGTGGCAAAACCAGATTCCTTAGTGCAAACAAGCCCTTCAAAATCTTTTTGGTTTTAAGGGATAGGAGGGTTCTTGTTGGGAATGGGAAACAGGCTGATTGTTTCTGCAGCATCTGGGTTTTAAAGATCTAGTTAAAATTGCCAGGGGACCTTTAAGAGTTAAACCGAAGAAATTAATCACAATGACATACATGTATTACTGCAGGAGGCTGCCTTTACAGAGACCGTCAGAAAGCATAGAAATCCCTTTGTGGGATTTATGGTAGACATCGTGGGGAAAGGTTTGGGAATTCTCTCCTAGAATGTTTTGTGGCTGAGATCTAGGACTCTTACTCTGCAGGCCAAGTAGAAGTGAGCTGACAGCAAAACATCTCCGTCATCCTCCATATTTACATTATATGGACTGTCAGGCTCTGAGGCTGTCCATGAGAGATGCTTGTACCATGTCACCTCTAGATGCATCCTTGCCCCTAACTGAAATGAAGTTTGATTGCTTTGCTGACCCCAGCAGTCCCACAGAACAGGTGAACTTGAGCCCTGAAGTTGCCTCTTTGCCTGGCTTCATGTTTTGTGTTCATTCTAGGGCCAGCACTTAAAGGGAGTGACTCAAGGTGTAGAGTATAGTTCATGGGATGAGCCTGAGGGAGACCAGGAAGAGCTGGCTTGGAGAACCTCTAGATGATCACATGAAACATACAGCAGAAAGAAGGTCACCACCTCCAATACTGGTCTCCAGCTTGGTCTTAAATTTTTGTTTTTTTCATGGTTGCAGATTTTTTTTTTTCCCCAGAACTTGTTGACTTTGCACCTGAATGACTGTGGTGGTAGGAAGGAGAACAGGCACTCTGTGTGTTAGACAGGAAATCTTGTGTTTGTGTCTTGATCTAACCTTGGATGTTATTTTCTCCCTCAGACTATCGTACTGGTCCCTGCTTTAGCCAAGTAAATAACCAGATGTGCCAGGGCCAACTCAGTGGGATCGTCTGCACCAAGACCATGTGTTGTGCCACCATTGGACGGGCCTGGGGTCACCCGTGTGAGATGTGCCCTGCCCAACCTCACCCCTGCCGCCGAGGTTTCATTCCCAACATTCGTACTGGAGCCTGCCAAGGTAAATACCATGAACATCTAACAGATGTTCCCTTACCCATCCTGATGTGCACGGAAAGGGTGAGTGATGAATGCCGGCCAGGAGCCCCAGTACAGAGAACAGTTCTCTGTAAACTTTGCTAAATCCATCATTGTATGTCACAGAGCCTCACCACCGACCTTGGGCCTCCCATGGGATCATCTAAGATCGTTTTAGCTCAGTTAAAGATTCTGGCCATGCTGTGGTTCTCAGGTGACATCCTCCATCCCATAAGATGTAGTGAATCCGACTAGTGTTGCCTCCAGTTTTAAAACTAAGTTACAGCCTTCCATATACCCTCATTCTGCGGTGCTGTTGCTGTTGTTGCTGGAGCTTCTGTCCCAGCGCCGGAACATGATCAACACTTGTATCAGGTGGTTAGTGCTCTGTAATTGTATTATTGGTTCAAAACAGAAGCCATGATGCCTTCAAGATCACACAGGCAATTACAGTATACATAAATCACGTGCTTAGGGATTGCATTCAACGTCTAGGACACCCAGGCAAAAATAGCAGAATGGTTCACTGAGCTCCCATCAGCAGGTCCCACTGGCAGCCTTTCTGGAGCTGCCATTGCTTCTCCATTGTGGTGGGTTGCAGGGCTCTCCATTTAGAGTTGCATGATTTCCTTTCTGCATCTGCAACTAATTTCAGCCAATACCTGCCATGATCAAAAGCCAAAATTACAGTCCAAATCCCACATTGGCCCATGTCTGTAGGATAAAATTGGGAAGGCTGAAGAGGAGAACTCTCTTGCTGTCTATTGTAATCTGTTTTATGGCCCTAATCTCTTCAGGAGAGCTTGGTCTATTTAATAGATTTGTCACTCACTGTTACTGCAAGCAGAACTGAGTAGAAATAATATCTGCAACGCACGGAGCATGCCAGTTCTAGCAGCAAGTACCGAGGCCTTCCTGAGGTGCTTTGGAAGGCACAGTGTTGCTTCACCGATGAGGAGACCATGGCTGCAGGATGAGCCTTCTTGGGACAGAGCTGAAGAGCAAAACATTACACTCCATAGATAGGTTCCTCTCTCTGCCCTGCAGTAGGTGTTGCTCTCTGAAGGCTGCAGGAGGACGTCCCACCAAAACAGTTCTCCTCCCCAACTCAGCTACCAGCCTGGAACAAACCATGAGGGTGTAGACACATTGATGTTTGCTTTGGAAAACGTAACTACACCTTTGTCTCCCTCTTGCTTGTGTAGATAAGCCAGCAATACCTTTATGTCTATTTTATGCCCTTCACCTTATCTCTAATGTAATCTGATGGGTAATTGCATTACGAAATGTAAATCCACCTACTTGGAGCAAAGCTGCTTCTTTCTCATAGCGCTCCCACCATGCTGGGATTGAACATTCATCTGTTGCAATGGCTGCAATTTCTGACATCTTTGTTCTTCTTCCTGTAGATGTGGATGAATGTCAAGCCATTCCTGGCCTCTGTCAAGGTGGTAACTGCATCAACACAGTGGGTTCTTACGAGTGCAAATGCCCTGCAGGACACAAGCAGAGTGAGACCAGCCACAGATGTGAAGGTAAGATTGCAGACTTGTGCGCGGCTTCACCAAACTGCTCAGCGCTGTGTTCCCAGATAACCCTCTGAGAGCACAAGGGCATTTAAAAACTTGACCATCTCTCTGCTCACAGGGCATCTCCAAGGCTGTCAAAGGAAAGATGTGAAAGGGCTCCCATGCCAGCCTTGATCCCAGCTCCCAAGTAGAAGGGAGTACTGCAACCATCAAGGCATGTTAGAAAATGTACTGCAAAATGAATTTCTGAGCTGTTTATCTGCTTTCCAGAGCCCAAGGCAAGGAAATGAGGAATAGAGCTTGCCTGATCTTCTGATCTTCTCTTAAACTAGAAAGAGGGTTTTTTCATGCAGGTGTTTTCTAAAAGATATTTTAATGGCAACACAGGCTCACTGAACAGAAGGGACCTCTGGAGGGCTTTAGATCTCTGCTTAGATCAGGACTGGCTTCAACTCTATACCAGATTGCTCAGTCTGATCATGTTCTGAAAATTCAAAGCCTTATCTTCTGGGCCTCTTGTCCCAAGGTTGCACCACTGTCATAGTGAGGAATATTTTCCTTATATCCACTTGATATTTATCTTTTTGCAGCTTGCAACTTGTTGCCTCTAGTTCACTAGAGTAACTGAAAGGCAGGCAAAGGGGGTAGAGTCTGACTAGCTGGGATGGTGATGGAATAAGACAACGAGAAATAACATCATGGCTCTCAGTGTACTGCAGAAGATCTGATTCCATGAGATGAGGGTATAGAGCAGGTAAATGCAGTGTTGCTTCACTGACTTGGCGATATTTTTCCAAACTGACACGTTGGCCAGAACCTGAACTTTGTCCTTGAGTACAAAGCAGGCACAAATGAAAATTTGATAATAAAGACATGAAATGCCAGTCAGCAGCATGCCTGTGAGCATCCCTCCTTTGAGCCAGTGGCCTGATCCCGTCCCAGCCCCGCAGGGGAAGCATACCTCCCTGCCAGTCCAGGGCTGTCTGCAGTCTGCAGACAGCCTGCCTGCTGTGCCTGCTTTTCCTGTCTTTCTGGCTACTTTGTAGGATGCGCCTTGCTCATTTTCAACTGAGTTGTAAATGAGAGTGACCTTTTCAGTCTCAGCATCTCTCTTGGAAATGATACAGTGCTTCAGAGGCATGGTTTGTGCTTACAGTTAGGGATGCTCTAGAACTTTACTGCCTTAGCAGTAGCTATGGAGCTACTGTAGCTTGAAGCCAAGCAGTGGGGAATGCAGTCTGCCTCTTTGCAGCGTCGGCCTTAGCCTGGTGCTGCGGGCAGCCTGGGGAGCGCAGCCAACTTTCAAACTCTCTGGAGAAGTTCCCACCCTGATGGAAGGGAACTTTGCAGAAGCTATTCTTTTCCTCTTCTTCAGCACAGAAGTTGGAGGAGTTTAAGTATTAGTTACCTTCTAAAAACACTTCCGTGGAGGACCCAGATGCTTTGCCCAGATGTGCGGGTGCAACTCTGCTCTGAACACGTGGGCAAGCTGATCTGCAGTGTCAGCAGACACCCCCGTGTCTGGAGGTAGGGCTGCAGGAAATGGAAAGGATCAGTCTCAACAGCTCAGCAGGGTCTGGTAAGATGGTGCAGAGAGCTCTGCCATTTTCAAGGGAAATACTTGCCAGGTGGTTAGTGGAGTTGCTTAGAAATGGCCAAATACCTGATCTTCAGACCAGAGGACTAGTGTCGTTCGGGGCGTGAAAATTTAGCAATGTTAAGGCTAGTTGTGGTAGTTAAGGCAGAGCTCTGCCTGCTTCTGGAACTGCTCTTTGCTGCTGGACTCGGGATAAGTTGGTCTACTTGTGTTGCTTAGTGCAATTCAGGAGTCAGCTGGACAGTGCGAGGCAATGTCTTGGTCCGTGCCATACGGCACACGCTTCTGTAGTGAAGGGTGGAGCGCGGACAGGATGAGGTGCAGTCAGTATGTCAGACATTCACAGTGCCACCAATCTGAGCACTCTTCATGCTGTTTTGAGAGTCTTGGCTCCAGTTCCTTAAGGTCCCGTCGCGGTGTGTCCTTTATCACTGCTTGGCGTGTCTCTGAGAGGTGTGCAGACCTCTATAAGCAGGACACTCTCTCCCCAAGCATTTTGCAGCAGTTCTCGTGGGCCAGATGTGTACCTTGCCAGGCAGGCTGCACCTCTCAGAAGTAGGGGAATAAGCATTTCTTGTATTTTCCAAACATCTGGCAAATGAAAAGCAAAACAGCATTAAACTTTTCCTGCCTTGGTTGTAAAAGCTCTTTCCCACATACCCTAATGAAACCCCGCT
This sequence comes from Sagittarius serpentarius, assembly GCA_034782735.1. Taxonomy (NCBI): domain Eukaryota; kingdom Metazoa; phylum Chordata; class Aves; order Accipitriformes; family Sagittariidae; genus Sagittarius; species Sagittarius serpentarius. The sequence continues at coordinate 39,207,539 of JAVKLA010000090.1, forward strand.
GGCCTGTGTTTGCCATTTTAGGGTTGAAACGTGTTTGTTGTGCTGGTGTGACTGCATCGCACCTAGCTGGCCTTCAGGAACTCCACTTCCCAAGTGGAGTTGGGAGCTGGGCTTCAGGAACTCTGCTTCCCACTCCTCTCCCGAGGCTCTGCTGTAACCAGGACGAGGGCTGATGAATGTGCTAGAATCCAGAGGTTTAACCTCAAGTTCCTTTCCAGGTGGCAAAGTGATTTACAGTGGCAGAACTGTAGGCAGCTAACTATTACTGGAGAGAGCGCTTAAAGCAGCCGCCATCTAAGCACCGTAACTTAAGCAGCCACCATATAAGCATTAAAACACCTCCGTGGCACTGTGGGTTTGACAGTATATGTCGTCCCATGGGGTTTCTCCCAACGGTCAGTTCTCAGGGAAGGGAGTATCACTGCTTCCAGGTGACTGTTCCCATACCCCACCTTCCTGCAATCCAGATATTTTCCTTGCTAGGATAATTCTTGTAGTCTCGGCGTCAGTGCATGCCGTGTGACCTGGGTTCAGCCCGTCAGGAAAACTTTTGCAAAGTGAGACGCCAGCTACAGAGGTTAATCCTTCAGTGGGGGAGGGACGTTCTTTTATGTTGAGAAGACATCTGTGTCTGTGGATCTTCCTTGGCAGGATGCCATGAAACTTTCTAAAATTTTAACTGAAGGGTTTCTTGCAGTGCTACGGCATCCAAGGACTTGGAACTGGCAGAATCCAAAACAGCCCTTTTACGTGCATCTCAGGTGAAGAGCCAGTTCCCCAAATCCACTGATGTCCCATGCAATTTGGCTGGCCAATGGGTGAAGGCTGGACTGCACTAGAATCACGGGCCCAACCTCAGGACATAGAAAATTGTTCTTGCCTTGGTCTGCCTCACCCATGCTGGCTGGGGACCAGGCGAAGCACATATGAAATCAGTTTAGCTGGAATCTCCTATATACCAAGATTAAAAACAATCCATTGTCTGAATCTGTCATCCAGATGCAAGGGGCCTCTGCGTGGGTCCCCACTTCCCAGAACGCCTGCAAAAGCAGCATGATGTGGCCATAAACAGCTTCCTTTCGCTCTCCTTCCTGGACGGCCATAAAAAGAGACATCTCCAGCATCTACGGTGTCTGTTCCATCACTTATCTTACCTCAGTTGCTGAGGAGACCACCAAAAGAGGATGCTTTCCTTTGGTATGATTTACTGACCTAGGGGTCCTTCTGTGAGAATGACATAAACATGAGGGATGGTCTAAACTTACAGGGTTGAGATTGTTTTTGAGGGCTTGTTTCCCAGACACGAATCGCCAGCACGTCCCCACCAGGCAGTCAGAAGGTAAAGAGCATACCTTTGTCTGGGCTATCACTGCTCCCCTCTGTGCCATGTACGCTATGTGAGTCCCTAAAACGATGTGAATAGGGCAATGGAGAGTCAGCGTCTTGTAAGGGGTTCATCTGACGCTAACACTTTATAAACGTAGGAAGATCTGGGCCCTGTCTCAGAGTTTGCTGCATGCTTTGATACATCAGGAGCGAACTGTTTGGTACAGCTGATAGAGCACTGAGTTCCTGATTTGCTGAAGTTGTCTGTACTGCCGAAGGAGCTGTATCGGTCCAAGTAACCTCCTCACTGAGCCAAGGGTTTTAATCAAAATAACGACCAGAAGCATAAGAGGTTATTTTCTTTATCCAGGTATGCTCCAAGCCTAAAATCTCAAAGCTGCAGGAGTTCCCTTGTTGAGTCTGTTTGCGCTAACTTTATAGCTGGTGAAAGGAGTGATCTCGCAGCTTGCGCTGAGACCATCTTGCCTTAGGAAGAGGAGGTGGCTTCTTCTTGTTTTTGGATTCATTACCCAAGCCTAGCATCCAGGAAATATTAAAACTAGATTAAATGTCTACGTTAAATTCTTCTCCTCGAGTTCGCAAGAGCTTGTATTTTCTGCTTAGAAGATTCCTCCTGGGGAGTGAAGTCAGCAGATGGGATTGCGTTTGAGCCAAAGGTCAGAGCCCGTGTCACTGTGTCTGCTGATTAATGATGTCTCCCTCATTAACACAGCAGCATGTACCACTAATCTTCTCTGGGCTGTTCATGGGTGGGAATAGGCAGGAGTAGAGATAATGCTGTTGGTTTGCCATAGTGATACTTATCTCTTAACACAAATGGCACCTGGAATTAAGGCTCCATTTTTCAGTCCCTGAATCCCTGAAGAATAAAGATTCTTTTCTTATGCAAGATCTTCTGTGCTGATAACAGAGGCCGGCTCAGGCCCTGATCTCCCGAGCGGGTGAGGGGGCTGCAGCTGGAATCACTGGAGGAATTTTGGTCAACCCCAGAAGGAAAACTATGTCCTTTTTCTATCTGCAAAACGTGAAAACGTGCACACAACATCAAGTTTGGATTTGAACCTAAATATCCTCCAAGTTCAGGGTTGCTCAGTTCCAGAGTTATTTCTGCAGCTCATCTCTAATGAATGTGACACTTTAAAATAGTGGCTTATTTTATGCCTTTGTTCATTGTATTCTGAGGGAGCTCGAGGGATCAAGAGATCCTGAGCTTGGGCCTGTGCAACATATAATGAGAAATTTCTGGCACAGAGAGTTGCCTGCTCACTTTCTGAAAGATATAAGCAGTCTATGAAACACAGTGCGGGGGGGGTGGGGGGTGGGGGGTGGTGGATCGAGGGTGGGGAAGGGGAAGGCTGCTCTCTTAACCAGCGCTGGAGACAAGGCCAGCTTTGCAAGTGCCAAAGGGCTGCATTTATGTTGTGTTTGTATGAAAAGATGAGCAAGGAGGGCAGATGTTGCCAGCTTAGGGCTAAATTGACAGACACCATGCCTGGCTTATGGGGAAGCTGGGAAAGAGCAGGATCTGTGGAGATTTGCAGAGGAATGAGAAGCATGTGAGCACTGAAGGAAGGGCGTGCTTATATCCACCTGACTTCTTAACCGCTGCTGGAAGAAAAGAATTGTTGAGGAGGACACAAGAAAGCACTTCTGGCGCTAATGGTACAAAATGAAGAAAGGAAACATCAAAGCTGAAATCAGAGACATCCTCCTGATACAAAACCCTTTATCAATAAATCATAGGGAAGTGGGGGTTGTTACACAGAGTGACATTTTTAAATTATCCTGGAAGCAACCATAAAAATTACACTTAAGGGAACAATTCCACGGCATGTTCTTAAGGGTGGAATCGCTGACTGAATAAAGCTTTTCCTTCCATAAATTTAGTGGTTCTCTGCCAATAATTTAACTTTTTCTTAATAGCCCTTCCTCTACTGCATAACAAAGTGTGAAGCCAGCTCCGTTATCAGTGAAGTATGTAATGCCAGTACCTCACCCAGGATGCTTTCCAATGCCCCAAAAGGAATAAGTGTCTCGCATCCAAAATTGTTCCAGGATGGTAACATACAAGACACAAAAAAGTACATGGAGAAAGACCAGGCAAGGGAGTGCATGCTTTGTGCAGTGAGCTCTGTTCAAATCCGTCCAGGGTAGATCCTTTTTGACTGTCTTCAGCATCTGCAGGAGACAGATTCTGCCAAGGGAGAACAAATCCTTTAATTACAAGTCTCACCTCTTTTTACTTGCCCCTTTCTATTTAGCATTTTGTAGGGTGATGTGTTAGATGCTACTTATGTCCCTGTGGGCTAGTCTTTTGTCACCACCACACAAAATTCCAAATTTCCTAATGAAGACAAGGCTCTATTTTTTCACTTTGTTGAATCTCATTCATGTTTCTGAACTGGAGGGAGCTTTCCTGCATTTTTCATGAGCAGAGCGGGTAGGCTCGCCCACTTTCCTCACGAATGGAACACGATAGCCATTTTATTAGCGTGTTTTCAATTTTCTTACAAAATGTCTACAGAAGAGCTCATTGTTTGGATCCATTAAAAGCTCATTTCCATGGATTTGGTGTGGTTTGGAGGGTTCCATTACTCTCCTCTGTGGTTTCTTTGTGCTTTCTGGAAGGGAAGGTCTGAGAGTCCCGTGCGCTGCACGAGAGAGGGCTGATGAGGCATGACCTCTGCTACGTGACACAGAGATGTTTTCTCCATCAAGTCCTGTTTTTTTAGCAGATGGAAAGGTTGGGGTTTCAACATGTCTGTGGGCACCCGTGTTGGATGGGCTTTGCAGACTGCAGCTCTCTTTCTGAAGCTCTGTAGCCTTTGGCTTCCAGCATTTTCAGCCTTAATGATGAGGCCAACTCCAACCCAGCAAGCTGGAGACCAGATCCAAAATCAACGTTTGCATTGAATTCTGCCATTGTCTGAAGAGCAGAGTACACAGAATATTGCTTTAATTTTTAAGAGAGTTGGAAAAGTCGTGAAGTAGCCAGGTTGGAGTTGGAAGAATTCCCTACCCAGAGCTGGCAGCTGGGTGTTAATGAGAGGTGTACGTATCCGTCCCACTGTGTCAAGCTCTCCACGGACTTCAGCTCTGAATGAATCAAAACTATGAGACACTTTACGAAGAGAAAATAAAGAAGGCAAATGTGGTGGGGAAGACCTGAAACAACAACAAAGCCCAGAGCTCGGTTTCTCCAAGTACAGGACGTGCGAGTGCTCTTGAGAAACTCTGGCTTTTTTTTTTCTGCTTCTTGGGTTGCCAGCACTGCTCTCCTCCGAGCTAGGATTTTCAAGGGGAAACAAATGTTGCAGTTTGATTTAACCTTTTGCATTAACTCTGTTTTTCCTTGAGGCTGGAATGCAGTTGCTGCCCCCGCAAAGGCGTACGCTTTGTCTTGGGTGACTGACGCCATGTCACAAGTATTGATCTAATAAGGTGCCTGCCTGTCAGCTGGCCTCCAGATCTCTGATCCAACAAACGTCGGGAGAGCTACGCTGAAGTTTTAAGCTGTTATTTCTAAGAGTACAACCAGCTTTTGCTTCATAAAGCTCTTTCCCTTCCAGTGTTCTGCAAATTGTAACCAAACACAGGCCTGTAATTAAATGACAGGGCAGGCTGTAGTGATAAAATCTCTTTCGCTGCAGGGGCCCAGGTGGGGGAAGCGTTTTCCGTAGATTTGCATTGCTGCCTTTGGAGGTTTCAGGTCATGTCTGTGTGTTGGAGGGGCTCTGAGCATCAAAGAGCAAAAGGAGCACTGGAAGGACAGGGGCGGTATCTCTGCTGCTTGCAGAAGGCAGCTGAAATCTTTGGCTTGCTGAAAGCTTAAGTTCAGAGTTCCTAAGAAGAATGCATCTTCCCCTCTCGATATATGAGTGTATAACCTGCCCTGTGCACTTGGGCTTAATTTTGTGCATGTTGAAATAAGAGGTTTCACTTGATTCCTCAGGACTCAGAGTTGCAGCCAAAGTAAAACAGAAGATAATTGTCTTTGTAACAGGTTGTGCGAGCAAGGAGGAGAGACTGAAGATTATTTCTTTGACCACATGAAGCACCCGTGGGGGGTCTCTGTCCATACCGTATGCCTCACTTCAAAAGGCAGCTCGACTCATCTTACTTAAACGCATACATTGTCAGTGTCTATCGCTGAGCTGAGTGGGATGAATTTCACTATGTCTCACTTTGCAGGGAAAAATCATCACTGTTAGGGCATAACTATTCTGCTCTGTTTAGACATTTCCATTCGGATGTGATGAATTACTGCCTGGATGAGATTCTCTCTTTCTGCTGAGTGTAAATGGCATCTAGAAAAAACTGATGGAGATGCCTGCTCTGTAACCATCTACCACATCTGGCCACAACTCAACATGCACCACTGTCTCGATCATTTCTGTGGTCTTTTCCTCTAGAGGTCTAACAGCGTAGACCCTCTTATACCTCTTTTCCCTCAGAGCGAGGTGGGGGCTTTGGGGTGATGCGAATTAACTCATCAGATGTCCATGGCTGTCCCACCCTGCAGCCAGAGGCTGGTGTAGTGGAGTCACAGTGTGTGGGACACAATGGCAGAAGGTTCCTGGCAGCCTCTCTACTTTTAGAGAGAAGGGTAAAGTTTATGAGGATGTTTCTGGAGGACCCAGGACAATGCTTAGTCCTTGAGAGTCACCTCTGTGCAGCCAGATTTCACACCCCCTTGCCCTGCCTTGGATTTGTGCCTAAGCTAGGGAATCCTTATGCAGACATTGTTAGGTGAGTTGAATCCATCCCAGGCCTTGGAGATCTAGCCCTGTCTCGGGGCTGGCCTAGGCCAAAGGTTATTTAATCTGTCTGCTTCATTCCAGCCTGAATTTGTAATGTCTCTGCTTCAGCTTTCATCTTTTCTTTTTGAAACTGCAGAGCACTGCGTTCTCAACATCGTCTCTGTGTGTCTCTTTCCCATGATCCCATCACATCCTCACAGTTTCTTGGATAAATGTAATTGAGTCCTGCCTAGTCCCTTAATGTCAGGCAGGTTTTTCCACGCCTTGAGTTGTCCCCCTAGACTCTGAACCCCTCCATTTTGTTAACCCCCTCTTGTAAGAACTGGTGCCACACAGAGCTGTGGCATCCAGGAATGATCCTAGTTAAGAGGTAACATCACCTGCCTGCTTCTGCTCAGTGTTTCTCCCATACATCTGCAGGGCTGCACTAGCATCACTAGCCACTGCATGGCACTGTGAGATTGCAGTCAGACGTTTCCTTCCTAACTCAAATTTTTCTCAGCTTCACACTGGACAGGACACAGCTCACCACCCCTCGGGGTAGCCCACACCCATTTCTTACAGAAATTTCTTGCCCATTTCTCAGATCTGTCACTGTGGCTCATATCCCTCATCGCAGCCAGGCGTTCTGGCTCCCAGCACAGACTTCTGGTTCCTCCCTTGCCCTGATGGGGTGGGTTCAGGTAACTCTTTCCCGTGTGTGTATGCTGCCTTCATCACTGACGTCTGCTAGATGAGCTCTTCCAAAGACATCCTCCATCCCCACTCCCAGATGAGAGGTCTTTGCTGTTCTGCCTTTTTTTTTGGCAGTTTAGTCTTTGCCCCGCAGCAACTCTAACCTCCACACATGCTAATGCCATCAGGCTGTGCAAGGCTGTTGTGCTGTTCACATCAGAAAAATCCCCTCGAAGGAGCAGACTTTGACCAGTTCCTTTTCATTACTTTCCTGCCAGCCCCAGGCAGCATCTGAATTGCATATAAAAACCCCCTTATCCATTCACAACAGCACGATAGATTTAAAATACAATAAATAAAGTTCCTTAGCAGAAATGATTTATTTTGCCAATTGCCAAGACACTTTTTTTTTTGCCGCTGTAAAAACTGTCGAGCAAATATTCCTCTGTCTTTTACCACCACCTGGACCATGACCACCAACCAGCTGCTTTGGGTGGCTTAATTAGAGGTTGGATCTAATTCTGTCTCAGCTTCTGAAACAGATTTCAGTTGGCAATAGAAAAAAATCTACAGCCCTGCTCCCAGAGAAGTCCTTAGAGTCAAGTGCCCCACGAGCATGGCTGGGCCGGCCCTGTACATTTAATTATATTGACATTTTTGTCAAAATCTGTTGAAAACAGATTGCCCTTTTCAAAATAGCTGATTTGCCAGTCTGTTCCCTTTGATTTTCCAAGTTTCAGGTCGCAAGTGATAGTTGCACACAAAAGTTATAGGCTGTCTCTCTCTGCATCATCTCTATAGGTACTTGTTGAATTTTCTGCTCAAGAATTTTCTCAAGGTTGTAATATAAATGGCCTGGAAAGTTTGGAAAACTCTACAGTTCTCAAGCAAACCCTATAGTGTCTCATCTTTCCACGTCAGTTCTTCCAGCGTGGATTAAAATCTAACTCTGAGCAAGATTTCAAATATAGATGCTCTGTTTCAGGATCCAGACCCAGGCATCCAGGACCTTGGGAATGGGGCTAGTCTCCATGTTCAGCCTGTGGTGGGGGTCTGCCGTACCTCCCCACCAGGCAGATGCTTGTAGAGCACACCGTAAGTTCAAATGGCAGAAGCTACGATTGGGGTGATTGTCTCTGAATTTTGGTACGTAAAAGTACGGTATGTCTGGGCACTGGGGCTGCCTGATCCCTCTGATGTCTGAGTCCAGCTGTTGCGCCTTGACAAAATCTTGTTGCAAAGTCCGTATTTTCCATGCTCTTAAATCCAGAGAGGTGCACCTCACTGGTATGTTATATTGTCACACACATGGCAGGGGGCTGCTGGAGAAGCAGGCTGCTGCAGCAGCAGTGTGTGGCAGGGCTTGCTAATGTGGATGGTGTTTCTTTGATTGCCATGGATAATTAGGTGTGATCTCTCCAAGGACTCAGTGTACATCTCTATCTTACTAATCTTCCCTGTGACAAGATAAATAGTTCAAACTATGGCATGCTCACGGCATTGTTGTGCAAATCAGTTCACACTAAAACAGGACGGCTGATGGAGGAGCTGAACCTATAGAGTGGTATGTCAAGACCCACCCCCCTTGCCTAACTGATAGTACAGAGGCCTTTTCACCTGGATGTAGATGCCTGAAAGTACTTAAAATTGAACCAAATCCCTCCTGTATGGAGAAATTCGGTGAATAATGCATGAGCCCAGTGCTTTTTATAAACATGATGTTGTCTCTGATGTTGCATCTCTGCTTCCAGAGAGGCCTCCGAGTCACACGGAGGGACCTGCGGTCCAGCCAGTCATGCACCTGCACAGACACATTTCTGTCCTGAAGGTTCCTTTGTACTCCCGGGAGCTCAACATTCTCGATCAGCCTACCCAAAGACCTACACTGTCAGTAGAGATAAGCAGAGGACTCCAGGAAGCCTTCTGTATCACCCTCTGGGGAAGTCTTGTTTTCCATACTGATCCACGGCTAGGAGGCCACTTACGGCCTCAAGCATCCCATGACAACCCGTAACACCAGCTACCGTCCTCTGTGATCCCAGCTCTGGTCCTGGATCCACACTGCAGATAGGAAAGGAGATGGCTTACAGGGAAGCATAATCACTGTTGGTTTGTTCTTTTCTAGATGTGGATGAGTGTGGCGCGATCTCCGGCGTGTGTGATGGCGGCGAGTGCACCAACACAGCAGGCAGCTACGTCTGCACATGTCCACGTGGTTTCATGACCAGCCCTGATGGATCACGCTGCATTGGTAAGATGCTAAATAGATCTCAGGATCACAGATAGAGGGGGAGATCACACTCTGGAACCCAGACCTGGTGATTTTCACACCACTATCTGGTGTTCACCAGATTTGCAAATCAAAGGGCACATTGTTCCTGCAATAGCTGGAAAGTACTCTTTTCCATGTGCTGTCCTGGCATGTGCCGTGGCTGCCATGGTCCATCCTGGTCACAGGTTTTGGTGCTGTTGCAGAGCAGGGCTTTCTCCACCTCCGTAACTCGGACTGCAGGTGCCTCAGTGCTTGAAGTGTTTGGCAAGGGGTTGCTGAGGAGACTAGGAGGAGGGCTGGGGTGGAAGGTGTCTGGTTGGGATAGTGGTCTGTTTGAGGAAGAATCCTTGTGCTCCTACTCACAGAACTGCACCAGCTAGCGGGAGAATCCCAGACGCTACCCCTTTTCTCCTGCATTAGATGTCAGCCAGGGAGAGACACCAGTACTCCCCCTACAACTGAACTGCAGGCACAGTCTGGGGTTGTGGACTGTGGAAGTCCAAGGGAAGGCTTGCAAACCTTCCCGGAGCACAGAGGGATGCATCCGCTTGCTTTGCAGAGGTGAAGGGGGGAAAGGTTTTCTCCATGTGTTTGCATAACCAATGCAAATAAATGGTGACTTTTATCATCTCTTCCTCCTTGGTCCTTCGACCACAGGTAACAGCTCATAAATCCCTACTGCCCCAAGGTAATAATCCGTCAGGCTGTGGACTCAATTGGCTTCATCTCACTGAACTGAACCTTCTGGGAGTGAGTTGCTTTGCACTGAGCTGGTTTGTCCCTTCTGTACCCAGTGGAGAGAAGGAGGTGCTTCCCAAGCACGGCACAGGGCACTGCAGGCACCTGCTCCTCCACCCATGCTGAACCTGCAGGTTTACAAGGCTCTCGTGTAAGCTCTTGCACATTACCTTGTAGCCCACCTTCCTCCCACAGGATCCGATTTCTGGCAACAAAACAGCTCCCAGGCTGGTACGGAAATCACAGTCTTGCAGTCCCCATCGTGCAGACTGCCTGGAGGGCTCGGTGGGGCTGGTGAGTGCGGCTCCGCCGGCTCTGACATACCTGTTCACCCCGTCTCGGTTTGGCGCAAGGTGTCTGTATTTCAAAGCTTCCCAGAACTGGCGTGAGTCCAGACAAGCTTTCCCCAGACTGACGATCTGTCCTGCCTCCAGACTACAGAGCCTGGAGTGAATCTTGCATGTTTAACAGATCAAAATTCCTTTCCAAGCCTTGTAAATATTTGATGGTCCATTTCTCTTTGTAAGAGACAACAGTTTCTATGATAAATAGACCAGCTCTCTGTTTACTTGCTCTCAGCAGGGGCACGCGCTTTAGTCAAAATGAATCCCAGGGCTTTTCTCCCTGTTCAGAAAGTTCATTCGCCTTTAGAAAGGCAAGGATACAAAGATTTGTAAAGAGGAACTGTTACAGAAAAGGCAAAGATCATTGTTAGTGCAATGGAAAATGTCAGGTACAGCTTTCTGTTGAAAGTCCTGGAAATCAATACAGAAAAAAATAATTTCAAAATTCTTTTATATCCACAGAACCTGGAGTAAAAACTAATCATGCTCTAGTTCCGGAAAGAAAAACACTGTGAGGTATAATGTACGAGTCACCTTGTTTGGGAATCTGATAGATTTTAATGAGAATGAAATTCTTTTCCTCCCTGTTTCCCAGACCCTGCCGTAAGCCCGGAGGGGTGTGACGGCTGTTGGATGAGTCATATGGACTTTTCCCCACTTCCCTTGAAACCAAGTGCTTCAAGAAATGAAAACTAAATAAAATTAGAAAGCCCAAATTTAAAAATAGTCCAAAGCTTAGTTAGCTGCAGTGGACTATGACTGCATTTGAACTCAATACATCATGCTCTAGCCATTTCCCTGAGCTAATATATGCTGCCTAGTGTGCTGTCACATTTTGGGACAGACAATATTTTTTCTGGCAAAATGCACAGTTACTATTGGGGTGTTGTTGCCCTGGGATCCATATTTTGCAAACCCTGCTTCTATCGTTTGAGGGGGGTTTTAGTGCTCGTTTTGAGAGTTTATGGTAGTTTAAGCCCACAATTTACATCCTGTGAAATAAATCAAATAAATAGTTGGTAAAATTGAAAATTAATAAATAATGTGGCCACCCTTAAAGCACGAACAGCATCAGGAGAGAGCAGATGAGATTGTCACACTACCACCTCTCAGATGTTTAGACTGGAAGTGACCGCAGTGTCTCATATATCATGGGGCACCAGCACTGGCTATGTGGTGACTTTATGGTGGCAGCCTTGATATATTCCCATCCCTTTCCCCTCCCTTTTTAGTAAAGTAAACACCTTTTTATTGCATTTGAATAATCTCCTGTAGTTTTTGCAGCTGAAACAGCAAGACACTGAGCTTGAGTTGATCCCGAATCTCATTAGCTGCTTTCACCGCCTTCCTCAGTAAAGTGCAAGCAGCAGCATAGCTGGAGAAAGTCCGTCATAGTTTGAAATGAACATTTATTGAATGATTCAACCACCTGTGCTTGACACAAAGAATCCAGTTCCACACGTGTTCATAACAGTTTCATTCATTTATGCTTGTAAAAGACAGGCTCAGTGTTTTGCAGGCAGCAGAAGGATCTGCTCCAGCAGACTGTGAGGTGGTTTTTTTTTTCTTTTCAGTACAATGGGTTGCTTTTCAAGAACAGCTTAAAAGATTAATTTTCAAATGAGAAAAATGGCCTTTCAGATGCATTTCCAGACATGCACATGGTGTTCCCTTGTTCGTTGCAAGTCAGCACTCCTGCACATTGCTTTCTTTGCTCTTTTTCCCTGATAGTGCAGCAAAGCTCTGAGAGATTTGGGTCTTATCTCTTCTTGGGCAACATCAGCAGATTTACTGCCTAAAGTTCCAGGTAGGGCCAGATCTTGCTTATTGTTGCAAAGTCCTGGGCTCAGAGAAGGTTGTGAGGGTGTTAGTGAAGACTTCACCTCCCTGGAGAACCCTTTTTACCCGCTTTGGTCATTATCCAGGAAGGAGCAAGAGGAAAGAGGAAATATGAGAAGATATTTATGAGGGCAAGAAATGACAAAAGGGAAGTGGTGTGAGGGTCACAGGCTCAGACCAGATTGGTAAGGAGCTGGGGAGGGCAGGGACCCTAAGCGGAGCTGCCCAGCAGCTCCCAAGGCATCAAGGGAGCTGGTGATGCTGCCAAGCAGGGGTCTGCCTGGACATCTGCAGGGAACAGAGGGTGTAGAAAGGCTCCACAGTGTGAACCTGTGCAGGAACCTCAACTGCAAACTGGGTCATTCAGTCCACATTTGTAAAGCTTTTCTCCCTAGAGAGAATCATTTTTTATCAAATCATTTCAGGGATGCATTTATACCTCAACCTTGTAACCATTGAACTGAGACGTGAATTTGGAAATGAATGAAGAGCCAGGGAGGGAGTGAATTTATTATAGCACTTGCCAGCAAAGAAGCTGTCCTGCAGTAACACCCAGAGCTTCCCTGTTTGCACTGCAGTCCTGCGGCGAGACAGCAGAAGCGCTGGTGGCCGAGGCGTGCCATGGATATTGCAGTTTGGTGGGAGCTGTGCACAAAGGGATGCTTTGTGCCTTCGTTCTGGCGTGACTCTTCACTGAGACAGACACTACCATCTAATCTTACCCAGACAAGAATGAAATTGGTCAGTTTTCCAGAAACAGAGAACATATGATGGCATCATCGCTCCAGACTGACTGTTCGCACCACAGTATGAGGCTTCTTTTTGCACCCTTCTTCCTTGCAAACCAAGCACCATTGGACATCTTGGGTGGGAGACCTTTGGCTACATGCTGCTGTGTTGCAGCTCCCTTCTGAGCTGATAGCCCTCAGGTCCTTTGTAGTCAGAGCCAACTGCCTTTTGCAACCACTAGTTTGTTTGGGTTTGGTCACTTGAGCTTCTCAGTTTCTGTACATGACAAGACACAAAGTGAGAGAAAGACTCACCCTTTGAAGTTCTTTCCTGGGAAAGAGTACCAGTACTTTCTGTTCCTCCGTCTCTCCCTGCCCCTACCCCACCACCAAAGAAACAAACCAGGTTTTCGTCAGGGTGAAGACTGCAAAATCCCTTGCAGGTGCACAACAGATCTTAAACACCTTGCGCAGCCCACAAAGAGGATGTCCACACTGAAAGAGGAGATGAGCCATGCTGGATAGTCACTCAGGGGGTGCAGCTCCTGGGGTGGGGGCTCTCCTGGGCATCAGGACACACACACCAGGGCATCGTGGCCCAGCCGGATGGGTGCAGACTCTGCCAGACCCCAGCAGGAAGGTCCAGCTTAGAATCACTCCTGTCCCATTATGATAAGCAGGCCAAACTTCATCTCCTGCTCTACCGCTCCTGGCTAGACCTTGTAAAGCATCCACAGCCTCTCTGAATCAGAGATCTCCGACAGACCTGTGGCTCTATCCCCCACCTCTGTGTGCTGTCTAATCTCACATGGAATTTTACCTCCTTTCTCGCCTGCAGCATTATCTGATTTACTGAGGTTATTGTGCAAACCTGTTCCCTTAACAGCTGCAGAGGAAGGCAGAACAAAACCACGACGGCTTTGTGCTCGTACCTCCAGCGTGTGGGTGGTCCTTCAGGAGGTCACAGAGGGACTGCAGCGACCCACTGTTCTTTCCATCCACCCTTCTCTCTGCCCAAGGCAGCTCCAGATGAGTTTTCAATTAGTTCTGACCTTCATTTCTGAGAGAGATTATTACAAACTGCAGCAAAGACAGCTGAATTTAATAAACATTTGTCCAGATGAATAAGAGCTGGACCATTCCCTCTGTTACAGAAACTGTTGTGACCTCCCTGCCTTGTCAGACTTGTCAGCACATGTCTGTCTGTGGGGAAGGAGGCTGCGTTCTCCAAATCACTCCTTGCCCATTAACTGGCTGGCTGTCACCATGTATCATTGCTTTTGGGACAGCAAGCATCCCACAGAAGGAACAGAAGGAGCCGGGTGGGATTTGTCCTCTCTAATGCCCGAAGGGTTTATTCCAAACTACCACCCTCAGATCTAGAAGTTCATTTAAGCTCAGTCCTAAGCCCTCACTTAGCTAAACTCCCATCAACAGCTTGAGGTGCAGCTTTTCCAAATGGCCCCACTATCCTGCCCTGGCTTGTTCAGAGAGCAGCTTCTTTCTGGAATAAGAGGGGGCTACATGACACGCTGTGGAAACACAACCCTCTTCTACACTCCAGCATCTGCTGAAACCTGCAAAGACATGGGCATTGCTCTTGCACTCTTGCCACTTGCCAGAGATCAAGGGCTTGGGATGACCCAAACACCCATGTGGCTTGTACTTCCCTTCATTAGGATTAGGAGCTAGTCCAGTGTTGTATTCAATCCCCTCACTCAAATTTCCCTTCTCCTAGTCTGTCTGTCTTTCTGCAAGTCTCTTTGGTGGATAAAGTTTCCTAAAAGGGAATAGTTCATGCTGAAGTCAGTGCTGCAGAATGGCGGAGAGGATGTATCTGAGAAAAGACCTGCTGGTTTAGTCACCCTGGCTTTAAATGGGGTCACTGTCCTCTGCAAGTCACTGAGCTGTGATTAGAGAAGAAATGTAACCACAGCCCACAGATCAAACAGCTCCATGCAATTAATTTCAATTATATTTGAGGAAAGTGTCAGCCTGCTGGCTAATGTCAGTCTAGAGGCACAGATGACAAATCAGACTAGACTTTCCCCCTCATTAATTTACTTGAGAAACAAGGACGGGAGATGAATGAGTGGAAGATTCCAGGTTTTCCTAGAGGACTTGGTGCCAGACGGAGCCTGCTAGACATGTGAAAGACCCTCAGTCTCCTGGGCCTTGTCCAGAAGCCACACACACCAAACTCCAGTGCCAGGCTTGGTGTCTGTGGCTTTGGCCAGGCTCACGGACTTTGACCACCATCCAGGGCTCTTTTTCCTCCCAGCTCAGTCCAGGCGGTGGGAACTAACCCATGACCTGAAACAGGCATCCACTGGGAATGGGAGTGATCGGGCTGGAGGGATGTGGAATTGGAAACAGCTCCATTTGTTTAGTGAGAGATGCTGGGACCACTGGGACCTGGCAGGGAATGCTTCCTCATGGGAAGCCTGGGACGAGGGATATTTGCCATTAAATCAGTTCTGGGAAGGAGGGGCAGGTTCTTGCCAGGCCTGAGATGTGCAGGACCACACTGGACAGCGGTGGCTGTGGAAAGGTCCTTGCTTAGCGCAGCATCAGGGATCACTGACTAACGCAGGAAGGGTTGCACCTGGATCCCCAGCCTGACCACAGTGGTGTAGGAAATGGCTGACCACCTTGGTCTGCCAGCTCTGTCCTGCAACAAGTGAGAACAAGGGAAAGGACTGTTGCAGCCAAGGCTTCAGCCTAGAGCAAGAACGGCTGAGGAATGCCCACTCACTCTCTGGGAACCCTCAAAATAGTAGCAGGCAGCTCTGGATTGTTTTTATCACAGGGAAGTGTTTTTAGTGGCAGAAGTCAGAGGAAAATGCATCGTGCTAGGTCCAACAGCCCAGGAGAGGAGAAGACACTGCCCTCCACGTGGCCAAGTTCAGGGCCTGTTGTACTGTTATATTGGCACTGATGGCCAACCCTTGGTCACAAATGTAATACAAATGAGGAAGACAGACACTAACATCAGAGGAGGAGCCTGAAGAATGGACATCTCAGCCCCAGGATGCAATTTTGTTGAATAATAAATATATTTAGTCCAGAATGGTTTATCCGTCCCCACTGACAGGATGGGTCAGTCTGTCCAGTAGTGGAAGTGTCAACATTTGCAGTGGTCTCCTGCAGACCACCTTCCCTCAGCTGGTATGTTGGGTCAGTGGGGGAACCCGTCCCTGACATCTCTCGTTAGTGCAGAAACTCTAGTGAGAGGAGGGAGACACCTGTAAATAATCCCATTTCTTTGGGAAGGTGAGGAAGCACGGGATGAGCTGGGGGACCTCATCTGTTTTCTGCTCTCTGAATTCAGCCAGAATCTGCTGCGTCAGCTTGTCCTTCCTGCAGGGCAAGGAAGGCAGCTCCCAGTGGAGAATCCAGTGGAGAGGGATTGCCCACCTACTGCCTGTTTCTGGCTCTTGGTCAGGCTGCTTATAGTATTTAGGAACCTAAATGGGAATGTGAGATCTGATACTGGGGAATGAGGCCTGGCCCTACAGCCTTGATGTGCTCCTGATGGAGGTGCTGGAGAACCTCATGATCTGGGAGGACGAGGCAGAACAGGAGGTCAGACTGGGACGCTGGACGGCCGGACGATTGGAATGGGCACGCAGGACCTGACCAAGAGTACGGTGGTGACACGTTGTGAATGTGTCTCCGTCTCCTCTCCCTCTCTGCAGACCAGCGGATTGGAACGTGTTTCTCTGCTCTGATCGGGGGCCGCTGTGCCGGGGACCTTCCTGGCCAGTACACCAAGATGCAGTGCTGCTGTGACTCAGGGCGTTGCTGGGCCATTGGTCAGACTCCAGAGATGTGCCCTGTGCGGGGGTCTGGTAAGTGCAACCCAAGGGACGTCCGCCTGCTGCTTGGCCAACTCGTGGCTCTGGTGGCCCTAGTGGTACCCCAGGCTTGACGTGGAGAATCATCAACATGAAACCCAGAGAAAGGTCACATGGGGATGCTGGCTTTCCTGCCTGGGTCTCATCTGAAGTTGAGCCAGATGAGTTCAGCCGAGGCAAGAATTTATCCCTTTCCTCCTACCCCTTCAGCTCTCTTTGGCTCCCACCATAATTGAACCTTGGGGCCAAATGAAGGTGAGCCCAGGCAGCAGGAGGCCTTGAGGAGGCACAGCACTCTAGATAAAACTCTCTGCTGCTCTTCTTTAATCACCAGCTCTGAGCAGGGCAGAGCTTTACAGTGTCTGGCACCCTCCTGTGTCCTATCCCTTCCTGCGTGAAGGGAGCCCACACTACCAGCTGTCCCACGTACCCCGAGAAGCTGTTGCCAAACACCCTGGCAAGCTGTGTCTCATCATCTGCTCCGGAGTGAAGGGTGTTAAAGCCTTCCTCGCCCATCTGCCCTGTTCCCATCAGCACCCACCCTCTTTGCTCCCTGCTGGTCCGTCTCCATCCCTCTGTTCTCTGCACTCTGGCAGAGGCAGGAGGGGGATTCAGGCACTATTGGAAAAGCACTAAGGCAGCTGTTTTGTTTCAGATGAGTACCGCAGGCTTTGCATCGAAGGACTCCCAGTCGTGCCAGGGTTCCCTGGGAGCTTTCCAGGAATTCCTGGATTCGGGCCCAACGGTGTTGGGCCGGGACTCAACGGGCCTGGAGGCATTGGACCAAATGGGGCAAATGGACAAGGCGGGATCCCAGGTCTGCCTGGAATGGGCCCAGGAAGTTCAAGCATTGGTAATTAAAATTACTTTCTTACTGTGCTGACCCAATTTGGCTGCCTAGTCTTAGAACACAGGCAGCGTGTCTGCCTGCGTGCCGGCCTGCTTCTCTGAGCCGTGCACACATGAGCAAAGCGCCTGTGCTCTTAGCCAGCTACAAGGTTTATTTTGACACGGGGGGAGTGATGGAATGTGACACTAACGCTGTGCAGGGTGCTGAGCCCAGAAGCAGATCAAACAGCATCTGCTGGCAGAGCAAGGGAGTCGAGACTGGCTCTGGTGCAGAATATCTTTCTAATTACCGAATAGGAATGAAGCTTTCACGTCACCGCCTCACTCTCTGCCTCCCCAAAACAAAACTGTTTTTCTCACCACTTTGGACACCCCTCTCATGTGCATCCCTGTATAGCTCCTTGCTAAGGGCTGAAGCCTGTGAAAATGCACTGGATGTCAATAAATACTGTTTCCCAGCTTGCTTCTGAGAGGCTGTGCCATCTTGTGCATGTCAGTGGGGTAGGGGCATGCCAAGTACTGCAGCACCCTGCAGAGACTGCCGAGGCAACTGCGTGTGTGTTTGCAGCCCCCTGGTTCTTCAGGGCCCAGGAGCATCACTGATCTGTCACGGTGTTTGGACTTACTGACCCTGCTTCCTGGGGACCATCAAGGGAGCTGTAGTCCTCTACCTGATGCTGTCTCTGTGCGTTCCAGGAACCGCCACATTGAATCAGACCATTGACATCTGCAAGCATTTCACTAACCTCTGCCTGAATGGACGCTGCATCCCCACCCCGTCCAGCTACCGCTGCGAGTGCAACATGGGATACAAGCAGGATGTGCGCGGAGAGTGCATTGGTGAGTAGGCTCTGCTTGACACACGCATGGATCAGCTCCAACTGTGCCCCATGCCTGCTCCGAACAGCACCTCAAGCTGCTGCCCCAGCAGCCCCCATCCCAGTCAGAGCTCCCCACAAGAGACTGGAGATACAGGGCTCGTGTCAGGTAATGAAGCAGCATGATGGAGAGGATATGTCTGCCCTGCAAGGAACACCCAGGGTGACAGCTCTCCTCTGGCAGCCACAACATTACCATTGGCTTAGCTGCTTGTCACTGCTTGGACAGGGTCCCAGCAGCGGGGCGGTGCCGGTGGTCCCCATGGCCAGTTCACACCATGCGAGGCCCCACAGAACCAGCCCCTGGGGAGCAGCAGCGGTCGGGGAGCAGCAGGAAGGGCCCTGTGCTCTGCCGGTTAATTGGGCTGCTGCCTGCTCTGCTTACCCTGCAGGCTTAGGCCGCAGCCCCAACCGTCACCTCAGCTGGCTGGTAGCTATACAAGCCTACTCAGAAGCTTGAGGTCTCCAAGGAATTAGAATTAGAAGGATGGCATCTTTCAAAAAGATTACCATTTTATAAGTAAGTGGGCTCTTTTTTCTGAGAACTATAAGGAGGCTGTGTCCTGCTGAAACAAAATGGTGTCCACCCACCGCATCTGCAAAGAACAGCTTTCCTATGCTGACATCTCCACCCAGGCAGACCTCCCAAGGGCTGAAATAACTGTCCAGACCTTAGGCTGTATGGAGATCCAGCACCTGGAAGTCCCCTTAGCACCTGAAGGCAGTGGTGGATGTCATAGCCCAGCTACGTGAGTATGCCCAGCTAGAGGAACTCTTCAAACAAGTAGCTATGTTGTAAGAGGAGCTCAACAGGCAGCACGGTATCAGGGAATGTAAGGGAGAGATTGATACATGGCATTGTGTGCTGTCCCAGGCTGAGCGACAGCCCTACCTTAAGGCTGTGCAAGGGGGAGGTAAGCCTGGATTCAACCTTGAGCTGACCAACACAAGTAACTCATAAGATGAAGGAGACTGGACCCTTGTCTCTGCTGGGCGCAGAAGGAAGAACCTTCTTCTGAAGTGCCCCTACGTAAGAGATCCAACGCTCTGGGTTTGGAGAACAAAGAGCATGTGAGTAACGGACAAGATCCACAAAAAGCCAACCATGCATCCTTGATCCAGCCCCCCACACGCGTTAGAACCAGTGCCACCAGAAAAGCACGTAAAGCATTAGTAATTGGAGATTCCTTACTGAGAGGTACGGAAGCTCCCAATTGCCATCCTGCCAACTTCTCTGGAGAAGTTTGCTGTCTACCAGGAGCTCGCATCTGCAACATCACTGAGAGGCTGCCGAGACTGGTGAACACTCCAGGTTATCATCCGCTCCTACTATTCCATGTAGGTTCTAAGGATACTGCAACAAGGCAACTTAGAACCACCAAAAGAGACTATATGTCACTGAGAGCAATGTTAAAAGAATCTGGAGCACAGGTGGTGTTCTCCTCTATCCTCCCAGTCAGAGGAGTGGGTTCAGGAAGGAGGAGAGGAATTGAACAGGTGAATGCCTGCCTGCATGCCTGGTGCCATACTCAAGGATTTGGCTTCTAGGATCATAGATCTATCTTTGAGAAGCCAGGTCTGTTGGGAGCTGAGGGGATTCACCTGATCAAGTGGAGCAAAAAGATCTTTGCCAAAAAAGTGGCCAGACTTATAAGGAGAGCTTTAAACTAGATTTAGTGGAAGAAGGGGATGGAGGTTTGAGCAACAGAGAAGAGCCAGGGGCTGCTGATGTATTAGAAATCAACGGGGAGACACCTGTGAAATGCCTGAAAGGAATTAGGGCATGTTCCTCTAAAAAGGTGAGAGGGTTGACAGCCCAGCTGAAGTGCCTCTATACCAATGCATGCAGCATGGATAAGAAACAGGAGTTGGAAGCCACTGTGTAGCTAGAAAGCTATGCTGAAATGTGGTGGGACTAATCAGATGACTGGGGTTGATGGCTATAAACCGTTCAGAAGGGAAGATTTGTTGAAACTCATGGAAGATGGAGGTGATTATAGACAGCCAACATGGCTTCACCAAGGGCAAACTGTGCCTGACTAATCTAGTGGCCTTTGATGACAAAGTGACTGCATCAGTGAAAAAGAGAAGAGCTATGGATGTCATCTTCGTGGACCTGTGTAAGGCCTTTGATATAGTTCCCCACAACATTCTTACCTCTAAATTCGAGTGATATGGGTTTGGCAGATGGACTGTTGGATGGATGGCTGCAGGACTGTCTCCAAAGAGTTACAACGGCTCAATGTCCAAGTAGAAACCAGTAACGAGTGGTGTCCCTCAAGGGTCCGTACTGGGACACATACTATTTGATATCTTCATCGGTGACATAGTGGGATTGAGTGCCCCCTCAGCAAGTTTGCAGATGATGCCAAGCTGAGTGGAGCGGTTGATTCTCTTGAGGGAAGAGATGCCATCCAGAGGGACCTTGCTGGCCGTGCTGTCAGGATGCTGAGCACTGGAGTTGAAAGGATGGGCTCAGCAGCTCACAGGAGGCAGCCTTTGTTGTCTGTCCTGGTGGCTTGCTGTGTATCATGGTGACTCACGGGTTTAGACTTTTCTTCTTGCAGATGTGGATGAGTGCTCCAGCAGCCCCTGCGTGCATGGCGACTGCGTGAACACACCTGGCTCCTACCACTGCAAATGCCACGAGGGCTTCCAGAGCACCCCCACAAAGCAGGCTTGTATCGGTAAGTATTTTCTGTCTCTCCTTTTGGAGAGCGCTGCAAGAGTGTCAGCAGGGTGATCAGAGACCTAGGTACCAAAGGAACACGGTTGTAAAGGGGAAACAGAGGGAGGAGTCCCCAGCACCAAACAACCTCCCAGCCCGTGTGTGATCGGATTCCAGGACAACTTAGCTGAGCTGCCAGCAGTGTCCTGAAATCTGTCTAGGAGAAGTTTCCTCTACCTTTGTCTACCTTAAAATTAGCTACCAGCAATCAAGGAACTTACAGAGTCCTTTTCAAGAGCAGAACTCTGTTTAAAGATAACATTTTGTTCTGACAAAAGATAGGATTTTTGAGGAATGTTTGTATCAATGTAGGGATTGTGATTTCTAGCAAAGTTGTTCTGTCAGGGCCTTGCAGCAAGATGGTGCTCTAGATGAGGGACTGCTAAAAAAAAATGATGGGAAGGTCATGTCCCGTGTGAACAAGAAGCAAAGGCAGATTTCCTTGTCAGTGCCCAACCTTTGATTTTTTTTTTTTAATTATTTTTCTGTCAAGTGGTTTCTGATGAAGAGGTTTCCAAAGGACCCCCCAGTTGTCTGACAATATGAAAGGCTTTCCTGAATTTCCAAACGAAATCTTTTAAGCTGAATTCTTCTTGTGGTTCTCTTTCTGGCCATGAAAATTGCTTCATCGCTGTCTCCTTTACAACATTTTTTACATGTTGGGAATCTGCAATTTGTAACCCCTCTGTCATCTCCCTTCTAGACTAAACAAATGCAAGTCTCTCAATCTCCTCTCACTGGTAATGTTTCTAAGCTTCTCATTGTCCTTGTTTTTGTCTTCTTAGCTTCCTTCATTTTGTCTTTATTTTTCTAATGGGTGGTGCCAAAATTGGATGTCATTCTTCAGCTGTGACCTCTCTGGCTGTCAGGACAAGAAACGGTCCCATATGGCTTACACACAGCTCTTCTGCTGATACAGCCCAAAAGGAGGTTTCCTTCTGTGCAGGGCCACCCCATTTCATCTGTGATTCAGACCTTTTTCTGCCAGGCTGCTCTCAAGCTAACTCCTCTGCATGAGGAGAAGTCTACGAAGTGTCTGGATCGTCCATTGCTGCTGGGGGCAGGCTGTTGGTGTTCAGTAATTTGCTCATAGAATAGCTCCTCCTGTCTTCCCCAGGTCTTGACAGAGGGTCAGTAACAACCCCTGCCTGAGATAGTCCTCTTCCTTTCTTCTTTCGTCTTTAACCAGAGGCACCCAGTGGCCTCTCTCCAAAGTGGACATCATGTCCTTGATGTGCAACACAGCACCTCCCCCGCTGCCCTACTTCAGTGTGAGGGGTTGACCCTGGCTGGACGCCAGGTGCCCCCCAAAACCGCTCTCTCACTCCCCCTCCTTGATTGAACAGGAGAGGGAGAATATAACGAAAGGTTTGCGGGTCGAGATAAGGACAGGGAGAGATCACTTAACCAATTACTGTCACGGGCAAAACAGACTCGATTGGGGAAAAATGAAT
>JAVKLA010000090.1:39230107-39272939 GCA_034782735.1 Sagittarius serpentarius
AATCTCTGCTCCGGCGCCTGGAGCACCTCCTGCCCCTCCTGCTTCACTGACCTGGGGGTCTGCGGAGATGTTTCTCTTACGTGTTCTCATTCCTCTCCGGCTGCGGCTTCTGAGCCCCAGTACTTTTTTCCTTCTCAAATCTGTTATCCCAGAGGCGCTACCACCATCACTGATGGGCTCGGCCTTGGCCAGCGGCGGGGCCCGTTCTTAAAGCCGGCTGGCATTGGCTGTACCGAACACAGGGGAAGCTTCTAGCAACTTTTAAAGAAGCCACCCCTGTGGTCCCCCCGCTACCAAAACCTTGCCACTTAAACCCATTACATTCAGTCACATTGTACCCCAACTTCTGTCCTGGAATTCATTTTGCTGAGGCACTGGGACCACATCTCTGTGGCAGGCCTGAGTCCGTGGCTGTGGGTCTGAGGGCTTTTATGGTCTACTGTGGACTTGAACAGCCCTAGGATAAGTTGAGTTGCAAAGGGGGCCCTGGGGCAGAAGGTTGACAAAGAAATAATGGACGGCCTGAGGACCCAGAGCTCTAACCTCACAAATGTTGTGCTGCTTCCAGAGCATGCAGAAAGCTTTTTTCACATCTTTTCCATCTCCTGTAGCTCGTACAGAAGGAAAGAGTGTGATCCTGGAGCAGGGCACACTCTGAGTGTCTGAGAGCATTTGCCCAGTTTTCTCATGGAGCATATTAAGCTGGAATTGATTCTCACTCCACCTGCTGCTACTTTCTTATGTTTATTTCCCTGCCAGATATTGATGAGTGCATCATGAACGGAGTGATGTGTAGGAACGGCCGCTGTGTCAACACTGATGGCAGCTTCCAGTGTATTTGCAATGCTGGCTTTGAAATCACCCCTGATGGCAAGAACTGTGTTGGTAAGCTTATTTCCTGGTGTGCCTTGGGGAGGCTGGGACTGAACTGAGACTATGTCCTCCCTGGGACTGTGGTTACTTTAATCTGTGCTGTACTCCCTTCATCTCTAGGGCAGAGTGCATCTTAAAATGAGAGAACTGAAGCAGGAAGGTGTTTTTATAAGGGTGTTAGTGCTCCTGGAGTGCTCCTGTAGTTTTGGGGGTCCAGGAGCATGAGCAAGGCTGGGTGTGGAAGCAGGACATTCTCCAGCAGCCAGTGTCTGACGCTGCAGGAGAGCTCTCACCGGGAGAAGCAGTGGAAACTCTGCCTTGAGGATTAGCACCCACTGCCATAAGAAGCAATTTGACTGTGAGATGGGGGACAGAGTTTTTGAGCACAGGAGAGTCTTGCTGCAGCTCTCAGGCTCAGGTCATGTTTTCTGTTTGTCCTCCCCAGATCATGATGAATGTGCCACGACCAACATGTGCCTCAACGGGATGTGTATCAATGAGGACGGCAGCTTCAAATGTATCTGCAAGCCTGGTTTTGTGCTGGCTCCCAATGGGCGGTACTGTGTCGGTGCGTAGGTCCCCAAGCTTGGTCTCTGCCCTCTTCCCAGCCTGCTGCCCACCTTCCTGGGGACTTGCGAAGTGTCTGAGGCCAAGGGGAGCTGAGAAAAACTAAGCCTGTTGCCAGGCATCTCCTGCTCTGCCACCAGAAATTACCCCCCTCAACAGCAGAACGGGCACAAGGGAAAATGTTCTTGCAGCTCCACTACTTCAGCACAAACTGGAGCTTAAATCCTCGTTCTCAAGGAGGTTAAGCAGGGCTGTGAAGCTCTGTATGGCCAATGTGAGCTGGCAGCAGTCATCTCCACAGCTTTCCCAGCCTCTAAAGCTCATTCCACTACGGTTTGTGTGCCACCTCCCAAAGCCAGGAAGGTTAGGATGTGAAGGCAGAGTGGAGAAAGGAGGAGGAGAACACAGCATTTTTTCGATACGCTGCTGTGACATGGTGTGAATTCTCTGGGTCACTGCCTCGTTAACAGAGCAGAGACCAGACCCTGCTACTCTGAGAAGGGGCTGGGTCTCAGGAGACTGAAGAAGCCCAGATCCCTGCTCCTTCCCTTGAACCATCAGGGACAGCCAGCAGAGCATGCAGGGGATGTGATGCTCTAAACTGCATCTCTGGCTCCCTCTCAGTCTCCAAGTCTCCCTGCAAAATAGTCCAAAGCCCCTGTCTGTGTGTCCAGCTGCCTGTGGGTAGGTAACAACCAGTTTGTGCTTCCTCTTTCAGACATCGACGAGTGCGAGACGCCAGGAATCTGCATGAATGGCTGGTGCATTAACACAGAGGGCTCCTTCCGCTGCGAGTGCCTCGGGGGCCTGGCTATCGGAGTGGATGGACGAGTCTGTGTGGACACCCACATGCGCAGCACCTGTTATGGAGGCATTAAAAAGGGCACGTGTGCTCGTCCTTTTCCAGGAGCGGTCACCAAGTCTGAGTGCTGCTGTGCTAACCCAGACCATGGCTTTGGAGAGCCCTGCCAACCCTGTCCAGCCAAAAACTCTGGTGAGCTCCTCTTCCATCTGAGTTTGCAAAAAGCCAGGAAGGTGCTCAGAGACATTCTGGGTCCCTGACAGGTCCCTGCGATGGCCTAGGCAGCTTGGCCGTGACATGGGAAAGCCATAGGCAGGGGGAAAGGGGTGCCATGCAGTCAACAAATACAGGTTGGATCCGCAAATCTGATGCTGATCTCATTGCAGGGGTTTTCAGAGTGTTGGACCACTAGCTGCGAGTATCAGCTCTAAAATACACATTACATAAGTATAAACAGACACATCTTGGAAGCCCACAGCTGACATTCTAACAAACAAACAAACAATGGATCCAGCGTTACCCAGAATTAATGTCACTGTGCGTGAACTGTCTAGAAAAGCTAATGGCTCTGTTGTGCTTTCTACACAGCTGAATTCCAGGCACTCTGCAGCAGCGGCATTGGAATAACAGCTGATGGCAGAGGTATGTGCATCCCATGTACCAGATTCTAATGTCACCAGGCACATCTAATGTCGCTCTCAGCTTTCTTTCAGCTGCTTTTAATGGAGTGTGCATGCGTCTGTGTGACTGTGGGAGTGTGTGCGATGAGAGACTTGGCACTGCGGAGGGTGTGCTGGAGAGTTAGCACGTTACGCCTGTGTATGTGAGAGCTGTTTGTGAGTAAGCGCAGGATAGCTTGCAGCTTGCAGAGCCTGGGTGGGTGTAAGTGTGTGCAAGAACCTACCTCGGTGTTAGTGGCTGTGGAGGGGATGCGAGCTTGGGTACAGGGGGAGAGGGATGCTGTGTGTCTGTTCTCCTCCCTAAGGCACCACGAGTTAACGTTGAGCAAGCATCCCTGAGGACTGTGTATTGAATCAAGTGGTTGATTCCTGGCACCCTGTGGGAACTACATTTCTGGGGATGCACACACAGAGTTTGGCTTTACTCCCTGCTTTGATGGGAATGAAGAGCGTGACCAATTGCATCCTTTTGCTTGTTTCCCTCCTCTGCCCTCCAGCTCCCTTGGTTGCGGGAGAAGAGGGTTCACAGTCTCCCAGGGAGAGGGAGGTGATAAGCGCGTGTTGGGATGTGTTGCCAA
The DNA here is from genome assembly GCA_034782735.1 of Sagittarius serpentarius. Lineage (NCBI taxonomy): Eukaryota > Metazoa > Chordata > Aves > Accipitriformes > Sagittariidae > Sagittarius > Sagittarius serpentarius. Next base: position 39,233,608 of record JAVKLA010000090.1, read on the forward strand.
GGGGCTGCTTTGAATTAGACAGCTGTGCAAGAGGTCAGGCAGGCGGCTGCGCTGCCAGCCGTGGGCAGTGCTTGGATCAGCAGGAAGAGCACAAAGCAGCCAGATAGCTACGGCCTTTCAAAACTTTCCAAATGGGAATGAGCCAGAGGCAAAACCCTGGTGGCTTCTTGGGCTTCCTTCCAGGGCACCATGTCTTGGCCGAAGTCAGCCTCAGGCTAACGATAAGACACTTTCTAGCAAGAAGCTAACGTCAGACATGCTCTGGTCGGACCATCGCTGCCCGCAGCCAGGACTGTATGCACTCAGTGCTCTCCAGGGTTGCATTTCCCTGGGGATGTAACTGAACTCCAACTGCATGGAGACAAAGGCCAGCAGTGTCTGGGAAGCCCTGGCCTGGGCTGCTTGCCATCTGGCACTATGGCACTGCGAGGACACTGGTGTACAAACGCAAACCTGCCCCGTTCTGTGGGGAGGCTGGTTCTTGCCAGGGTAAAATCTCTTTGCCTGGGCGCTGGAGGTTTGCTCCAAAAAGACAGTGAGATGATGCTGATGCAGAGGAAGAGATGCTGCGCACCTGGGTGCCGCCTTTCTGCGTTACCCTCCGCGTGTACAGGACACTTGGTGCTGTTGACAGGGGAGGGAGGCAGGAGGCGGGTGATGGCAGAGATGCCCACAGCTTTCCCTGCCAGATGCCCTTGCAGACCTGAGCCCAAGTACCATGTGCATGAGCAGCAGGGGCTGTGGTACCCAGCGCACCTTGCTGCAGAACTGCCCCAAAATCTCTCAGTTTGGGGCAGATTTGTCCAAGTCACTCCACAAGTCTTTGAAGCTGAGGTTTTGACAATCTGCAGGACTTGGCCCCTGTCCCAGGCCCTGCCCTCACCCAAACATAACACTCCTCTCTGTCCCTGCCCCACCACTACCACACGTTCTCCAGGGCCAGGAACCAGGCAGAAGCCACAGGTCCTCACTTCTCTCTTTGCAGGCTACCCAAGCTGCTTTCAGACAGTTTTTTATGTCAGCAACAGGGAAAGAAAATTTACTTTGGCCTGATCAGGACTTCTTCCAGCCTGGCAGCTGTGTGGTCAAGGAGTCTGTGCAAGCTCTCAGCTTGGGGACCATGGCTGGGCTAGAAGATACAGGGACTTTGCCATCGGGAGGGCTTTGCTGTGATCATCTACCCATGGACGTGACCCTTCGCCAGCCCAGCTGCCCAGAGCGTGCTCTCCAATATGTCTGAGTGCTCCTTGCCCTGGTCTGCCCCCAGCAATGCTCACCTGCGGTAGGGCCATGTATGCACAGGCAGGTTGTCCATCACGCTCTGCCCTTACCCAGTTGGCCCCAGCATCCTGCTCACAGCACCTTACAAACAGCTCCTTCCTCCCACCTTTTCCAATAGGAGGGATAATTAAACGGTCTGACCTGAGTACCTGGGATAGAGATACTGTACGGAGACTCGGGAACATAAGAGAAGGACCTGAGAGCCCTAGATATGGAACTGAGTCTGGGCTTATCTCAACCCTTTATCCAGTTCTCTCCACCTGAGCTCAGAGCTCTATGTTAGATCAGCTGTGTATCCCCAGGACAAAGATGCCCAACTCCACAGCACCAGAAAGAGAGGAACAAGGCTCCCCGGGACCTACTGGGTCAAACCAGGAGGGTAGGTAGGACAGGAAGGAAGGATTTCTGCAGAGGCATGACCCAACTGGCTATAGACACCAAGGAACAATGAACAACTAAAGGGTGGAAGTTTTCTGTATTTGCATTCACTGTGGTCCACCTAATTTGACTTCTTTCTCTGTGCAGACATCAATGAATGTGCCCTGAACCCAGACATCTGCCCCAACGGCATGTGTGAGAACCTGCGTGGGAGCTACCGCTGTATCTGCAACCTGGGCTACGAGTCAGATCCCACGGGCAAGAACTGTGTGGGTGAGTTCAGGGCAGCCCAGGCTCAGCGTGGCATAGGGAACCAGGAGCTCAGTGCTGGTGGGGAGAGGGTGGCATGCACTCAGCGTATGGGGCGGGCAGCCAGATGCAGACCTCCAGCTGCACCGGAGCCTGAGGCGATACAGCAGCTGATGCCCTCGAGCGCTGTCCCCATTCAGGGCTGCCTTGTCCACATGGAAGAGCACACAGTGCTATGCGAGAAACTGCACATACGTGATTTAACATCCTTTCCAGATTGTATTGCTCTGAGGATGGTACTGCATTTCTGTGCCTCTCAGGCTGCCAGAGCTCTGTAGGGCTGGCAGAGTAGAAGAGTGGACGCTGGTGTTGTAGCTCAGAAACCCCATCTCTCTGCCCACAGACGTTGATGAATGCACTGTCAATCGTTTGCTGTGTGACAATGGACTGTGCCGCAACACACCTGGCAGCTACACCTGCACCTGCCCCAAGGGCTTTGTCTTCAGGACGGAGACAGATACCTGTGAAGGTAATGTGACTCTGAAGGCAACGGAGAACATCTTCATAAGATGCAAAGAGCTATGGCCTGAGGTCCTGCCTGAAAGGGAGCTCAAGGTCTAATGTGTCTTTGGTTCCCTTTTGACCGCAGTGGTTTGAACTGGAGCAGGTCCAGGCTTTGGGTTTGTGGGTTTGTTTTTTTTTCCTAGGGGGAAATTTCACACTTCATTCAAAACGGTGGACATCCAAACCCAGAACATCTGGGCTTTTCAGTGGCTGAAAAGTAGAACAATTTCCTCTAGGCCCCCAAAATTTTAGCTAAAACCTGACCAAAATTGCAAGTTTTGGGGATTTGATTGAAAGCTTACAGTTTGGAGTGGGGGAAATTGTTTCCTGACCACAAAGTCCTCAAACATTTGAGAACTGGCACTTTGCACAAAAATGTCTGCTTAGAGGAAAAAAAGTGATTTTTTCTGTAAAGAAGGTGAAAAATGGCAAATGCTATGTAGCCTTACATCTGGTTCGGACAGGTACATGAAGGCCGTATTCAGCACTGTGGCTGCTCCCATCTTAGCCAGGAGCAGCCCGGAGCAAGCGAGTCCATCATTCCCCAGCAGCTGCACCAACCACCCTCAGTCCATCCATTCCCTCAGTCCTGAAGAAGCTCACTCAGTCGATGAGGTCTGCTATCAGTGCCCATTCCCCTTGAGGTGGTGCATACTTGAGTTGTACATGCAGGACTCCTATGGCCTGGAGTGGTGATCCTCTGAACAGCTGAAAAACTCCTTTCTTCATGTTCTTTGCTTCTCATCTCCCCCAGTCTCTGGCCCAGAAAACTGGGTCCCGTGGCACTCACTACAGTGACAGTCCCTTTCTTCCCACAGATATCAATGAGTGCACCTCTAACCCTTGTGTGAACGGTGTCTGCAGGAACAATGCTGGCTCCTTTGCTTGTGAGTGCTCCCCTGGCAGCAAGCTGGACCCCAGTGGCACCATCTGCGTGGGTAAGGATGTGGCCTTCCACAGGCGGCTCTGCAATCAGCAGTATCCATCATCACCCCTTGTTGTTCATCTGAAGCACGTCCCCTTAGGGATGGGGTTCCTTTGAGGCCTCTCTCTCTCACCTAGTGTTTCCTTGGTTGTTGGTAACAATTAACATCTCTCTTATGCATCCAGGGAGCCTGAAAAGCTGCGACCTCAGGCAGTGCTCTGAGCAGTGTGTGTCAGACACAGAAATCCCCAGCTATGCTGCAGCAAGACAGAGCACAGACATGGGGTCCCAGGGGATCCTGCAGGGCATGAGGATGGTGGGTTCTCGCTCACCAGATGAGTCTGTAGTGCGCTGACATTAAGGCACATCAAGATGAAGTAGGTCCCTTCTCATCAAGATGATGAGAAGGTACCAACTTCCCAGTCCTACATGGTCAGGGCCTTGCAAGGCGTCAGAGGGGCAGCTGGAGAGAAAGGACTATTTCTACCCAGAAGAGGAGCAGGCTGGGACTAGGAAAAGGGCAGGACACAGAACTCGCGCGATAACAGTTGTATCAGAGAGCACAGAAATGCTGCTCCACAGCACAGTAGTGGGACAGGGCTCTGGGGACCAGCACAGTTTGTGTCTGTGTTGCAGAGTGCTTGGCCCCACAGCCTAAAAGATAAAGTGATGCCAGAGAACAATAATCACACTTGCAGCTCAGGGGTGGTTTCTCCTAGCTGCTTCTTGCGGCAGCCTGGCTTCCATAAAGCTGGGAACCTCCGTCAAGGAGCAGCTCTTCACTCACGCCTTGCCTTTGCCCCTACAGACAGCATGAAAGGGACGTGCTGGCTGAACATCCAGGATGGGCGTTGTGAGGTGAACATCAACGGGGCCACGCTGAAATCGGAGTGCTGTGCCACGCTGGGGGCAGCGTGGGGCAGCCCCTGTGAGCGCTGTGAGATCGGTAAGGCTCCGTTCGGCACAGAGATCAGGAAGACAGGAGGCAGCCCATTTCGTTGCTGACATTCCTCTGTTTTCTTGCAGATACTGCCTGTCCCCGGGGATATGCTAGGATGAAGGGGGTCACGTGTGAAGGTAAAGTGCTGCAGGACACAGAAGACTTTTTCCTGTTGGGAACATGGTCATTGTTTATTTGTTACTGTCCTGCATCTTTGAGTCTGGTGGGGGATCTACACTTTCTGGCCCTTTGTTGGACTGTCTCCAGTATGTCCATCTGTCTCTCATGCTGAGGACCCCAGAACTGGACACAGTACTCCCGTTGTGGCCTCACCAGTGCTGAATAGAGGGGAAGGATCACCTCCCTCAACCTGCTGGCAACAGTCCTCCTAATGCAGCCCAGCATACCATTAGCCTTCTTTGCAGCAAGGGCACATTGCTGCCTCATGTTCAACTTGGTGTCTACCAGGACCCCCAGACCCTTCTCTGCCAAGCTGTTTTCCAGCTGGGGGACCTCCAGCATATATTGATGCATTGGATTGGTGCTTCCCAGGTGCAGGACCTTGCACTTCTCCTTGTTGAACTGCATGAGGTTCCTGGCAGCCCATTTCTCCAGCTTGCTAAGGTCCGTCTGGATGGCAACATGACCTTCTGGTGTACCAGCCACTCCTCCCAGTTTTGTATCATCAGCAAATTTGCTGAGGGTACACTTTAGCCCATCATCCAGATAACTAATGAAGATGTTAAACAGGGTCGACCCAGTATTGACCCCTGGGGTATGCCGCTACTTGCTGGCCTCCAACTAGACTTTGTGCCACTGAACACCACTCTCTGGGCCCAGCCGTTCAGCCCATTTTCAGTCTAATCTACCTCACTGTCTGCTCAGCCAGCCTGTACCTCGGCAGCTTGTCTATGAGGATCTTATGGGAGACAGTGCCGAAGGCCTCACGGAAGGCTAGGTAGACAATATCTACCGCTCTTCCCTCACCTCGCAGGCCAGTCATTTCATCATAGAATTTTAGCAAGCTCGTCAATCATGACTTTGCCTTGGTCAGTCCATGCTGACTACTGCTGATGATTTTCTTTCGTTCATGTGCCTGGAAATAGGTTTCCAGGTTTAGCTGCTCCATCAGCAGTACTCATGTTTGTGAGTCCTGGTGCCGCTCTGTCAGCGCTGTGCCAACTATGGATGTGTGCCACCAGACCACCCTGTCTGTCTGTCTCTGCCAAGGTTTTGTAATGCAGCCTCCTTGCAAAAGTGTCTGGGCATGGCTGCGGTTGTGCATGGAGCATTTGGTTTTCATTGCAACAGGTTGCCAGTTTGAGCGTGGCGGGCAGCTCTGGGCTCCTTCCGCCTCCTCCAGGAGCCCCTCAAGGCCATACTGGGCTTGGCCGTGTGCCACTCTCATGCCTGTCTCTTGCTTTTGTGCCACCAGATGTGAACGAGTGCGAGGTCTTCCCTGGCGTCTGCCCAAACGGACGCTGTGTGAACACGGCTGGCTCCTTCCGGTGCGAGTGTCCAGAAGGACTAACCCTTGACGGCACTGCTAGGACATGTGTGGGTAAGGACACCTCATCTCACCCAGATCCTGGCCTCTGTTCAGCCCTCTCTACAGAGGTCATGTCCTCAGGTCCAACCAGTAATGCAGTCATTCTCCTTGGGTGGACTTCAGGGGTAACCAAATAGATAACCTAACTGGTTAATGACGTGGCCCAGTAGTCCTAAAACATGTCCTGGCTGCTTTCTGGGCACGCAGTGACAAACCTTCGCCTGTCATAGGGGCCATCTGCGCTACTGACTACACCGTGGAGGGTCCATTCTCTGGCCCTGTCGCCAACAGTCAGAGGCTGACCGTGTCCGTACTATTACATCTCTTATAGCATCCCAAACAAGGTGGCCTCATCCCAACGGCCCATACCTGGGCACTGTTTGGAGGATGCCCCAGCCAAAGCTGTTCCAGGAATCTTGCTAACTATGTCACAGAAAATGATATCTCTGGTTTTACCAGAGATTAGGCGTTGCAGGCAAGGGCTCAGCTCTGCTCTCTCACCAGACGTGCGTGTGGAACAATGCTACATGAAGTGGGATGAAGATGAGTGCACGGAGCCTCTGCCAGGCAAGTACCGGATCGACATGTGCTGCTGTTCTGTGGGCTCAGCCTGGGGCATCGATTGTGAAGAATGTCCCAAGATCGGCTCCAGCGAGTACAAGGCCATCTGCCCGAGGGGACCTGGCTTTGCCAACCGAGGAGATGTGCTTTCAGGAAGGCCCTTCTACAAAGGTGAGAAGAAAGAGGGGAGCTGCTGGTCGTAGGCTGTGCTCAGCCCATCTCAGCCACAGCCCAAGAAACGTGCTGCCTGCCCTGAGACCCCAGGTTCATTGCAGACATCCCCGCCCTGAAACACTGCTGTTCTGCCTTCACCCACAGATGTAAATGAATGTAAGGTCTTCTCTGGACTGTGCACTCATGGGACCTGTCGAAACACCATTGGCAGCTTCAGGTGTCTCTGTGGCAATGGCTTTGCTTTGGATGCTGAGGAAAGGAACTGCACAGGTAAGGGAAGAGCAGCCCCGCCCCGGACCACTCTTGCCCATCTGGCTGCCTTGCCTGCTTTGTGGGATGCTGAGCATGATGGTGGTACCCAGAGGAGTCACGGCAGTTACCTTAGGGACATGCTGAGAAGCCAAGGGCAGGACCATGAGCAGAAGGCTCCTTCTGCTCGTGGGATGAAGGATCGGTCCTGCACCGGAGAGAAAGCTTAACTGCTGTCTCTCCCTTCAGGAGAAGGAGTTCCTTGGTCTGCTGGCTCAGACTGGCCAGTCCTTGTTCACTGAATTTGATGTGCAGTACAGGCAGCCCAGTGCCAGCTGTAGTGGTGCTTGTAGTCTGCCCTGTCTCCACTAGCTGGTCTTCATCCCCACAGACATCGATGAGTGCCGCATCTCACCAGACCTGTGTGGCCATGGCACCTGTGTCAACACGCCGGGCAGCTTCGAGTGTGAGTGCTTCGAAGGCTACGAGAGTGGCTTCATGATGATGAAGAACTGCATGGGTAAGGACTTGTCTCCAGGGCCGGGCAGCACCCTTACTCTTTTGCAACAGGGAATAAAGTAGCTGGTGCCAGATCTGACAAAGGGCTTCAAGCCAAGCTGCTCTGTGCGTGTGGCTGTCCGACTAGCTGTCCGTCAGGCTGCCTGTTCCCTGGTATCAAGCCAAATCCCTTCATTGCCCTCTGGGGGAGTTGTGGGAATCCCTGTGCTGCAGAGAGCCCTGGCAGCCTCTGTTCTCCCTGGGGTAGTGAGTCTTCTGCCTTGCTTTGATTGCAAAGGCAGAGCTGGGCTGAAGGGCAGCATGTGTAGAGAGAGGAATGCTGTGTGTGTAGCTGAGAGCACCATAGGTGTAACCCTGGGAGGACAACAAAGCATATGCAAAGCGAAGTCAAGGGCTTCCTGAGACACAGCACAGGCTTTCTAAGCTGGAGGACATAAAGGGAGAGGCCGTGCCCCCAGCAAGGCTTGGCTTGAGCCCCAGACCCCTCCAGAGAAGGAGGGCAAACAGACAGAGCTGTAGCCTCTGCCTCCTGCGTGGATGCTGCGCCTTACGTGGGCCAGTAGTCCATCAGTGACGGGCCCCATGCTGCCTCTGCTAGCAGTGCCCCAGGGTTCTGTACCATGCAGAGCAAGGACAGACCATGAAAATGTTGCCAGACTTGGTGCCAAAACTGGGAGCCTTCTCAGAGACCTCTATTTCTGAGGACCTCCTGGACCAGAGGCCAGAGCCTGTGCACAGCACCCGGGCTGGTAGTGCCCCAGGAGCTGGGGAAGGAGACTGGCAGCCCAGGCCAGCGTCAGGGAGGACTCTGGGTGTAGTGTCAGGCCCAGGGGAGCATCCTGGGCTCTTCCTGCCACCGAAGGATGGCAGGACCATCGTTGGTCCTGCCCTGCCACCTCCTGGCCACCGTTACCTCAGCTGTGGGAGCCCACAGGGCCGTCCATGCTGGGAGCCCATGGGACCACCGACCAGCTTTTCTCAGGTTCTTTCCCATCCCCTTCCTGCTTCCTACACCCAAAGGGCATTTCCCTGCAATCCCAGTGCAATATTGCCTTCCTTTTTTTACATAAGGCTAAAGCCCTGCATTTCCTTTTTCATCTTGTACTTCTACAATGTTTATTCTTCTTCGTTTTGTACTCTTCCTTCACTTGGACCTTCCCTTGCACCAAACCTTGGCCACTGACCTTCTCTCTTGTTTCAGTCACCTGGATCTTGAGCCTGGCATTGCCCCTGAGCTGGGACAGGATCCATGCCTGGTATTTTCATTCCTGCTATGTAGGGAGACGGCAAGCTTTGTACTGGGGATTGGCTAGTACACAGTGGAGCTCTGCCAGGCCAGCAGCTTGAACTCAGTGGCTGTGAGCTCCAATTCTCATACACGCTTGGTTGTTTCCTTTGTCTGATGTCTCATCTCCTACTTCTTTTCAGCCTTGCGTTACCTATCTATGATTTATTCTGCCACTGATTATTTACATATTCACACTCTGAACGTACACTCATCTCCAGACATTATTAATAGCGTATGTTCAACCCTCACATTAAACCACGTGTTTTCAAACACCATTGCAGAAGGTTTCTCAACTTCTAGATCTTTTTGTGTGGTATCCTATCCATGCCACCACAGTTATCTCCTTAACTTGGTTCATTTACCTGCCCTAAATATGTCTCACATACCACATCAGTCACTTTAATCCAGTTACATGTGGCTTGGTCCCTTTTCTAGCTAATATATGTTCCTTGCAAGTAGCTGTCGGTTATATCATCATTAGATCACTGCTGAGATGATTAGTAGACCTATTATTTCCACTCCTATATTAGGAGACATATTAAGCTTTGGCCTTTATAGCACTGCTTGGCCTCCTGCTGTCATTGCACATCCGACAGCCATGTGCCATTAGATCAAACACCGCTGGCATGAGAACATGGAGATACACCTTGCTTAGCAGGAGGTTCATCTTTTGATAGCTTGTGTCTCGTCTAGCTCTGAATCTTGCTGATTCATACAGTTTTACTTGGGCTGCTTTCCACTGAATCTTTTCTAAAATGATCCTCAACTTGGTCTCACTTTTATGTGATATCTAATCAACTGTTGCTGTTTCTGCACCTTTCCTCGGGATCTGCAGCAATTTCATACCAGCCTCAACCATTAATCAGGCCCCTGTCCAGTTCTCCAAACATTTGCACAGATCAAGTCCTTCATGAGAAGTTCTGGTAGACCATCTGCATTCTTCTACCCCACTCTGTTTCCAGTTATAATTGTTAAGGGTTCCCTTTCACCTGCCCATTTAAACGTCCTTTATCCTCAGATAATTCTTTACAGCTCCTCCCATCTGGCCAATGCTTATTTTTATTCTGTCAGATTCTCATCTGTTTTGAATTTAATAATTCTTGTTTGTAGCTTAAAAAAATCCCATCAATGACCTCAGTACCTCAGTTCGTCTCCAACAAGTCAGCCAGACTGTTGCTGTCCTCTAATTCCTGGCATACCATGTTCCTCTTCTTGTCTGTCTAGCCAGACTAACTTGTCTGACTGACCTAGCCTTAATATTCTGCTCTTTCTGCTTTGGCTTGGACTTTCAAACCACTTCAATCTGTGGCATGATTCAATACCATTTATTTATTTTTCATATTTGATTCTCTGGATTCTTTAAAATACATCACCGCCCTACCACTGGCATGGTTTTCTGTCTTTTCCATACAATTCGTAGCATGGGTTACCACAGCTCGCACTGATCATCTTCCTCCTTCTCCTCCATTTCTGAGATACTGAGAATGTCACAGTCCCCACTGATGGCCTGCTAACTTCTTGCAGTAATGAGATTTCTGATATCTTTATGTAAGGATGTTGTGTTTCGTTGTTCTTTTTTTTTTTTTTTTAATACTCACTATTAGCTGCAGAATTCCACCTTACCCTTTTTTCTATGCGACAGCAGATTGAGTCATTTCACCCCAAAGGGTGTTGTGACACTATGGCATTTCCCGTGGTCAAGGATTAACTTCTTCCCGCCTATGGCAAAAGAACTTGGCTTCAGCCTCATGCGGGAGGAATTCTTGCCACCCCCTGGCAGTAGACAACATCAGCGCTGAACCTGCATCCTGCAGTTCGTTAGGAACAGTCTCCCACGACAGAGAACCAGAGGCGTGGGTCTCATAGGAAGGACTGTTTGATAGGGGCTCGTCACCCCATTGTCAGATGTATTCCAGGCCACCTGAGCTGTAGATAAGCTGAAAATCTCAACGGAGTGTTTTATTCAAGTAAGGTGAAAGATTCCATTCTTAATTACAAGGTTGGAATCAGTAAAATAAACATATGAGAAGAAATGGGTTCTTTAAATATATCTGACATCACTCCCTTTGTCTGCTGTCACTCAGGGGTTCTTGGGGGCATTCTTTTAGCTCCCTCAGTTCATTTATGTTACACCCAATGGCTTTGTATTCTGAATGCGCATTTCTCGGAGTACAGCTGTGGACAGATGAATCCTCTGAGCATTTCCAGGGAGGCTTCCCTTTTTTTGCTCTCTCACTGTCAGTGCAGGACATGGTGAATCAATTGTAGGGGCAGGCAAGAATGCAAAATTTTTTTACTCTATTCTGGGACCAAAATAGAGAACCTCATTCTCCGACTCCTGTTTCCAAAGTTAGAGGATCAGATTCATCCAGCACTTGCCCTTCCAAAGAGCATAACTTGCACTGTGAACACCACAAGTATCACAAAGACTGTTTACCTGTGCAATATCGTAGTAGATCACAAAGAGCTTTCTCCAGGGGCCATGAGTAATGAATCGATAACAAGGCTTCCCAGTTTTGATACTTGCAGTGCTTCATCTCCTCCTTCTGTTGGTTTTTGTTTCCAGCCATCACCAGTACACCATTCCAGTAGTTTCCCTTGTTTGGGTTTTTTAGTCTGGCCTTTATAAACTTTTTATCACTTTTTTTTTTTAATGCCAGCACCTTGGTTTCTTCTTTGGCTGGATCACCTCTCTCTCACAGCAGTTTAATCTATTTCAGGAATTTCTCCAGTTCCTAGTAAATTCAATCCCTTTGTCCATATGTGATTTTTTCAGAAATGTACAGACTATTTCCTCGCCCTGCGTGTGATACTGGAACTACTCTGAAGGCTGTTACCAAGAAAGCCTGTCTGTTAGTCTTCCATCAAACAAACCACACATTTTCCGAGGAGCTCTCCCTCTGCTGATGGAACTTGTGAAAATGTACTAAGATAGGCGGGGTGTGAGCTAGGAATTATTCTTCTAGACCTTGCGGGCTAATCTGCCCAAAGCCAATAACTTCCTTCCTCCCGTTGTTACATTTTACGTTCTACTGAGGTTAACGGCAAGAGCTGCGATTTCCCAAAATGCATACTTCAGCTATAGGTCCACTGGACTCACCCAAGCTCTGGATTTGCTGCCCTGTTAATTTTGTGAAGTCTCTCTGTTTTGGGATATATCCTGGTGATGGGACTGTGGTGCATGGCACCAGCACCACCCTGTTATCTGGAAAACCCAGCTGAAGGGGGCAGTACCACATTTCATGTCATTCTCTGCAGATATCAATGAGTGTGAGCGGGACCCACTGCTGTGCAGAGGTGGGATCTGCATGAACACAGATGGCAGCTTTGAATGCATCTGCCCGCCTGGACACGAGCTGACTTCTGAAGGGAACACTTGCATAGGTGAGGTGATGGAAAGCTGTGTTATGACCAGAGCCTGTTCAAGGGTAATGATACAGGGAGACTTGGATCTCATGCTGGGCACATGAAACTCTCCTTCCAATCCCATGTGTGGGTAGAACACACTCATCCAGGAAGGACTGAGGTCACACCCAGGGTTTCATCGCGGTTGTGATGTCTGTTGTTCTACCTGCTGTTCGCTGAAGACTGATCAACGGGGCAATGACAAATTCAATCGGGAGGCAGCAGTAGGTGGGGGTACCCAGGGTTGCGTCCCGAATGACGCACAACATGGCGTCAACATGGCTGGCTGCTCAAACTGTTCTTCCCACTGCAGATATCAACGAATGCTCCCTTAGTGACAACCTGTGCCGCAACGGACGCTGCGTCAACGTCATTGGTACCTACCAATGCGCATGTGATTCGGGCTTCCAAGCCACACTGGACAGGCAGGGCTGTGTCGGTGAGTGCTCCCCTTTGCCAAATAGCCATGCCAAGACCCCAGTTCGCATCCAGAACCCTCCTGGCCTCATACCCCTTATAATGCTCAGCGCGGTGTCTGAGGGTAAGGCAGGGAGACCTCCTGGTTGAGCTACAGCCAGATTGGTACTACTGGTACGGGGCTGTCGTCAGCTGTGAAACTACTGTGAGCTGGGGGTTGGCAGAGAAGGCAAGAGGCGCTTTCTTCTGGCTGGGGGAGCTTTCTTTCTTCTTCAGCACCTCTCCCACCCTGTCTCTGTGTACCGGCACTGTGACTGAGCAGCTCTGCTGCCAGGCGTGTGTCCCAGCCCGCAACCCAAGCAGCTGCCTGACCTCTCCCTTCTCCCCCAGACATTGATGAGTGCACCATAACCAACGGCGGCTGTGACACACACTGCTCCAACTCAGAGGGCAGCTATGAATGCAGCTGCAGCGAAGGCTACGCATTGATGCCAGACAAGAGATCATGTGCAGGTGAGCAGTCAGCTTGGCTCTCGTAGGTACTGCCCCAGGGACCTCTGCATCCTTTTCCAGTCAGCCGTAGCGTTGGCTTCAGGGTGAGGGGGTCTTATTTTTAAGTAACATCCGGAAAGGTGATTTCCCTGAACAGATGTTTTTGCTTTGCACTGCAATGTCCAGCCCCTCGTTACAGGCCCCAGAGTCCTGTAACTACATGAGTTGGAGCAAAGCCCCTCCTGCCCCCTCTTGCTCCCACAATACCCTTCCACTGGCTCTAACTTCTTTACTTTGGCAATGGTCTCCTCTCTCTAGATATTGATGAATGCGAGGACAATCCAGATATCTGTGATGGTGGGCAGTGCACTAACATCCCTGGGGAGTACCGCTGCCTCTGCTTCGATGGCTTCATGGCATCCCTGGACATGAAGACCTGCATTGGTGAGGACAAGGCTGTGCCGTGGGCATGTGCCAGCACTGCATCACAGGGCTGCTGTTGGACGGAGGAAAGGATGGAGGCTTGCCTCAGAGTCATGTCATGGTTCTTGTGGTGTTCCAAGCAAGTCCTTTTTCTCCCTGCAGATGTGAATGAATGTGATCTCAACCCTAACATCTGCCTGCACGGCGAGTGTGAAAACACAAAGGGCTCCTTCATCTGTCACTGCCAGCTGGGCTACTTCGTCAAGAAGGGAACCACAGGCTGCACAGGTGGGAACTCACCAGACCTGGAGCTAGGGGTGCTGGTGGGAGCCCTCACAAACCCCCTCCTGCAGCTGCCATGGAGACACCACCATCCCTGTACTGGGGGATGCTGTGGACACCTAGGGATGTGGTTGTGAGCTGGGAGCCCCTCTTGGGCAGGTGGAGATTGCCGCGAAGGCAGGCTGCAGGCAGGAGTTGACACTTTCCTAGTTTATAGCCAAGCCAGGGGTCTGCCCTTCCTTTTATCTTCGTCTTCCAGGGGTGAGCACAGAGCAGCTCTTCAGTTCAAGGGTACAACTCCAGGCAGCCTGTTCCCCAAAGCACCTTGTTCCCATCCCCTGGGATCCAGACCCCCGGGAGCTGTTGGTACCCAGACTCATTAGCAGGATTGTACCCGGCTGCCCCCTGCTCTCCTGGGCGAGCTGAGCTGTGTCAGCTCTGATGTCCTTTCTTCCTGCAGACATTGATGAATGTGAGATCGGGGCTCACAACTGCGACATGCACGCCTCCTGCATCAATGTGCCTGGGAGCTTCAAATGCAAGTGTCGCACAGGCTGGCTTGGAGATGGGCTGAAATGCAACGGTGAGTTCTCATCCCAGGAGAGGATGTTCGTGTGCCTGCGTGTCCTGTGGGCACCGGTGAAGGCTGGGCTGAGCTGACACCTGCCCTTAAAATGCTCTTGAGCCCCAGGAGCCCTGCATGAGGATTTATGGAAGTGTGGAGAGATGTGGGTGTGTGACAGAGGGGCACTGTAGGTGTGGGTGTACAGGTGTTGCACTGTCAGGCCCTGCAGCTGTGTCTATGAAGCCATGAATGTGAGAGCGAGGGCCTGTATTTGTGGGATGTGGAGTGTGTGGACATGGTATTGAGATGAGCCTGCATGAATGTCATTGTCAGCTTGGCGATGTGGCTGCGTGGTGATATGCTGGGGCATGGTGTGGCATGTAGGCGGGTGTGGGAGGTGTGCAGGGATGTGTTCGTATGTGTATAGTGTGTGTATATGCGTGCTGGGACTTCCTGGCATGTGTGTGGTGTGTGTGAAGGGATGTAAGGGTAAGTGTATGGATACATGTGTCTGAACTGGGGAGGTACTGGGAATGTGGGTATGTGTGCGCGAAGGTGTCTCGCTGCCCTATTGTCTGTGTCAGCACTGCCAGGGGAGTGTCTGAAGGCCACAGAGGCTCGCAGAGATGTGTTGGAGCCTGACAAGTGCTCTAAGTGCCCGGCGGCTCAGTCTCCTGGGCCGTTTGCGTGACCCCGGGGCCCTACACTAGCCGTCCCGGCTTAGAGGAAAGGCCAGAGGCGAAACACTGACAAGGATGTTCTCCCTGCCCAGATCTGGACGAGTGTGCAACTGAAGAGCACAAGTGCAACCTGAATGCCAACTGCGTCAACACGCCAGGCTCCTACCGTTGTGCCTGCCGAGAAGGCTTCAATGGGGATGGCTTCTCCTGCTCAGGTGAGGCCCGTAGACTCAATTGGGAGAAGGAACATGGCTTGGGCATCCTGCTGGGACGTGGAGTCACCCCTTTTAACCACCAGCCTGGCTCAGCACCTAGCTGCCTGTGTCTGGGGTTCCCCAAATCAGATGTCCCCCAAAAGCCACTGCAGCCTGCCCGGCACCACAGTCTGCTCAGATACCTTCAGCAGAGACCAGCCTTCTTCTCAGCAGGTGTTTGGGGAGGATGAAGGCAATAAGAAGTATTGCAGCCTCCTCCTCACAGTCTCCCAGCAGAGGAGTGGGAACAAGCTTGTGGGAATTTTCTGGGCAAGCTGAGGGAAGCTCCCATCTTCAGGTGGACACCGTGTCAGTCTCATGCTTGACTCTCTCTAGATGTGGACGAGTGTGCGGACAATGTGAACCTGTGTGAGAATGGACAGTGTCTCAATGCACCTGGGGGTTACCGCTGTGAGTGCGAGATGGGCTTCAATCCCACAGAGGACAGCAAGGCCTGCCAAGGTAAGTGCCCAGAGTTTTGACGGCTGCTCCAGGAGGTCCAGTATCCACCTCCTTTCTGGCCTTGGTCTCTCCACTGCACTGTCACCACCTGATCCATTACTAAGCAAGACCCACCTAAGCAAGACCCACCTAAGCAAGACCCACCATCAGCTGGTGGTGCAAGGCTCCCGAGGTGCCAGCTCTTCCACTTACAGGAGTTGGTCCCCAGCCTGCAGGGAGGCTGGGCTAAGCCAACGATCCATGCAAAATGTGGACAATCAGCAAAACAGGGGTGAGGGGAGAGGGTGTACACACAGCATGCCTGGTCCTGCTCACCCAGCAGATGGTATCCCATTGCGCTAGAACCGTCCTGAGATGGTTACCCACAGCTGGGCTGTGGCTCTGCTTTGAGACGGGAGCAGGAGAGGCCTGTCCTGGCCCTCCCTCTGCCAGATCCTGAGTACCCAGCTCTCCTTGCTTTGCAGACATTGATGAATGCACCTTCCAGAACATCTGTGTCTTTGGGACCTGCCAGAACCTGCCCGGGATGTTCCGCTGCGCCTGTGATGATGGCTATGAACTGGACAGGAGCGGAGGCAACTGCACAGGTATAGGACTTTCACAGGGCTGTTGGATGAGGATCACTGCTCTGTGATCTGCTGGTGTGAGCTTGCCCCGACCATGACAGGGAGTGGCACTAGCAGCCTAAAGCCAATTAAGTGTCCCTGGGTGATGTTGTGATCTGTCTTTGCTCTTGGCAAGGCCTCGATGCTGCTGGAAGGTGGGCCTTCAGTGGATAGGAGGGAAAGCTTGGTGTGGCTCTCCTCCTTTCTTCTGACTCTGGGCAGGGTGATGTGAGGTCGGACAAGGCAAGGTCTGTTTCTAGAAGAGCTTTCCCTACCATCACATGAAGAGCCTCAGAAACACCATGGTCATGGGGATACACCCTGAACACACAGTACAGAGCTCAGGGCTGGGGCTGTGGTTTCTGTGGCAGTCTTCATCTTTTTTTTCAGCGTTCATCTTTCCATCCTTTCAGACATCAATGAATGTGCAGACCCCGTGAACTGTATCAATGGCCTATGCGTCAACACCCCTGGCAGCTACCTCTGCAACTGTCCACAGGACTTTGAGCTGAACCCCACTGGTGTGGGCTGTGTGGGTGAGTGTGGGGGGCCCTGTGTAGAGAGCATACCTTCCGTCCAAGACCTTGGTGGTCCTTCCTGTTGGTCCCACACAGCCGGAACTGGCCACTACCAGAGACTGGGGTGGCTAACCGCTATCTGCCCTGCCAAATACCTGGCTGGCCATGATAGGCTTGACCCTGCCGCAGCAGAAGAGTACCTACCTCCTGTTAAGCCTAGCCCACCTTGTGTCACCAGTGTGGGTGCTCTCCTGGTTGAAGCAATGTTATTCCTGGGCAGCTCTGGAGCTATTCTTAAGTGTTTGTTTCTTGAAAGGCCCTGGTTTACTGATAGAATTATTTGGGTCATGCTCCCTAGCCATAGTGAAGACAGGCCACCATGCTATGACCTCTGTATGATAGTGTGGCTTTTACCAGATGAGCTGGGTGCACTTTATTCTTGAAGGGTTCCCGAAGTCATGAGCTGCAAGGACAGTCTGGATGTGGTTTACTACAGCACAGGTAGCTGATAGTGGAAGCTCCCAGCTAGTGGACGTCTGGGACAGGACCGGGGCCTTATCCCTCTCCCTGCTTCTTGAGGCAACAGTGCCATTCATTCTTCCTGTGCACACAAGTCTTCAGTGGAGAGGCTTTGCTCACCCCCTACTGTCTTTGTGCAGATACTCGTGTTGGGAACTGCTTCCTGGACACTCAGGATCGAGGAGATGGGGGGATCTCCTGCAGCGCAGAAATTGGAGTTGGGGTCACTCGGGCATCCTGCTGCTGCTCGCTGGGTCGTGCATGGGGCAACCCCTGCGAGCTTTGTCCTCCAGCCAACACGAGTGAGTTGGGAAAATGTCTGGGGTGGACTTGGGCATGGGCCAGATGGGCAGCATAGAGCAGAGAAAAGAAACAGGGCCGCTTCCCTATGGCTTCTCAACTCAGGCTGGGGGTCCTGGGTCCAGGATGTGCTATCATCACGATGGAGCAAGGGAAGCCGAGGGAGAAGAAGGCAACGCCGTTGTGTCAGTGCAGGGCTAGACAGCTGGACCAGAGCAGGGGACAGGTGAAGTCAAGTGGACGAGACCAGGCTGGTTGTGCCTCGGCGATCCAAGTTGGGATCCTTCGTTCCTGGTCCAGTGGCCTGGGCGAGGGCAGTGGACATGGAATAACCCCATTCAGGGGTGGGCAGGCAGAGACAGGACGGCTAAGTTGGCTTGGCATGCGATGGGAGTCAAGCTGCTCCATCTGGACCACTGTCACCATCCTCATGGCCTATTTCTCCTGGGTTTCTCCTGGTTCTCCCTACCCTTCCTGTTTCATGGGAGCCCGCTCAGCTCAGGATCCCCCTGACTGACTTTTTCCGCAGCCGAGTACAAGACCTTGTGCCCTGGAGGAGAAGGTTTCCGGCCCAACCCCATCACTGTCATCCTGGAAGGTAAGCCGACCCGGCCCCGCGTCCTCTCCCCAGGGGCTTGGGTGCTGGGGGAGTCCAGCCCCGTATGGGCACTGTCTGCCGTGGCACTGGGCTGGCTGGCTGCCCACCGAGCCCCTGACCACCGACGGATAAGCAGCAAGTGTGTGCTTTCCTGGGACGTGCTCCGGCCACTCGGGCCAGCCACTCGGGCACCAGCAGGGGCTGGAGGTGGTGGGATGAACCTGCCGGGGATCCCGGGGTGAAGGCACTGCCTGGCCTGGGCTGGCAAGCAGTGAACACCTCCCGGCTGCTTTCCCTCCTCAGATATCGACGAGTGCCAGGAGCTGCCGGGCCTCTGCCAAGGCGGCAACTGCGTGAACACTTTTGGCAGCTTCCAGTGTGAGTGCCCCCTTGGCTACTACCTCAATGAGGACACACGCATCTGTGAAGGTAACTGCACCGTGGTGCCTGTGCTTGTCTGTGTGCCTGGCGTGTATGGCACACGTGTGTGCGTGCATGCGTGCACGTGTGTGCAGCAGAGTTGTGCATGTATCTGGGCTGTCCTGGGAGTGGTGGGCAGAATCCCTTCCCCTTTCTTTTCCAGACTCCCCATCCTCATCACAAACCCTGTCCCCTTTCCCAGTGCCAGGCCAGCCTGGTCCCTATGCCAGGCCCATCCATACCGTGTGCCAAACCTACCCCCAACCCCATGTCAGGCCCTTCTCTACCTGTGCCCAGTGCTTTGACCTCCATTCTCCTTTATTTGGCAGATATTGATGAGTGCTCTGCTCACATTGGGATCTGTGGCCCTGGCACCTGCTACAACACCCTTGGCAACTACACCTGCGTGTGCCCCCCTGAGTACATGCAAGTCAACGGAGGAAATAACTGCATGGGTATGCCATGGTCCGAATCTGCGGGAAGGGGTCTGGCAGCGCCCTGCCTGCGTGTGACCCCTGGATTGTGCTGTGGGCAGCACGCTGTGGGCAACGTGGCTGAGCGGATGGAGCAGAAGTGCTGGGAGCAGGGGCTGGGACTCAGGACGCCTGAGTTCACCAGTGCCTCACCGCATCCCTGCCCCTACGCCGTGCACGTTGCCTGTGCCAGAGGGGCTGACACGTTCACCTTGTCAGCAGTTACAGGGAGAGGGGCTGGCACAGGGCGGTGAGAGACCCAGCAGAGCACTGCCACTGCCTGCTATGGGGCAGGACCCAATGCTCTCACTGGAGCAGGGCTTCGGCCCATCACTGCAGCTGCTTTGCTGGGCTCCCCTGTGTGTCACCTGCAGTCCCTGAGCACCAGGACGGGACAGGGTGGCATATCCCCAGCAATGAGTGCCCTGGGGCTGGCAACACCCATTCCTGGGGCTGGCACGAGACGCTGTCTGGGCTGCCTTTGCAGACATGAGGAAGAGCGTGTGCTATCGCAACTACAACGACACTTGCGAGAACGAGCTGTCCTTCAACATGACCAAGAAGATGTGCTGCTGCTCCTACAACATCGGCAAGGCCTGGAACAAGCCATGCGAGCCCTGCCCCACACCAGCCAGCCGTAAGTCAACCTTCCTGGAAAAGCATCTTGATACCAGGGATGCCCTCTCGCTTTTCTGGCGATCCCATGCACTTTGAGGCACAGACACTAACAAAATAGAGGGGCAGAAGGGAGAGCATCATGTCTGGCAGGCAGCGCCTGTGGGTCAGTGCTGTGGGGACATGCCTTGCACTAGAAGGACACAGGACCGGGACAGTGTCTATGGAGAGATGATGTGTGGGCTGCGTGGGCAGGCTGGGCTTGGGTGACAGCGTTGCAATGGGGAGTGCTGACCATGCACTGCGTGGAGGAGTGAGTCTGTACCTGCATGCGAGGCACATGGATGCCACGTGTGTGCACGCCCTTTGTGGTGTGTGTACGTGCCCTGCAGTGTATGCGCATGTAAGCCCTTTGTCCGGTGCCATACGTGTTCTTGGGGTTCCCCATGTGCCGGCCCCTGTGACTCCTGGCCAAGCACCATGAAGATCCCCTCCTGCCTGTCAGACCCCCTCTCTGCTCACTCCAGCCATAGTTGGCCCTTGTCCCCCTCATCCCTCGCTGCACCCCACTCTGCTTTGCGGGTATGGCCGTGACCTTGGTGTTCCCCTTCCAGCTGAGTACCAGATCCTGTGTGGGAACCAAGCCCCCGGGTTTATCATTGACATCCACACAGGAAAGCCGATCGGTGAGTAGAGCCCCCATGCCCTGTGGAGCCAGGTCTGCTCTCTGCCCCTCTGCTTTCATCCCACGGTGCTTGTGAGCTTGTTCTCTTCCCCTCCCTTAGTAAATTAAGCCCTGAGTGGAGGCGAGACAAGGAAAAGAGGTGGGCAGAGATAGCTGCAAGCAGCTGGCCAAGCCTTCAAGCCTATCTCCTGAATGGCTGGGCTGCTCGGACCTCCCCACGTTGGCAATTGTGCCTTGGTTTCTGTCCCATCTGGAGAGACAGGTGGCCAGTGACCATAGACAGCGGCCAGTGGCTCGGTAGATCCAGACCTGTGATAGCCCTGGTGCTCACAGTGCCAGCAGCACCGGCCCTACAGCAGCAGGGCACCGCTGAGAGCCAAGGTTTCAGGTTTGTGTTTTGGCAGGTGGAAAGCCAGAGCTACTGTTGAAAGTCCTGCAGTTTGCGGGCGATCTGCTGATGTTTTGCAGTCTTGAAAGATGGACTCGTTGGTAGTTTGTGAGACAAACAGATTAGTTAATTGCTTCACCTGGCCTTGGCGGTGCCAGCCAGAGGACTGAAGACGAGGGACGTGAGTTCATCTTCCGCCCCCAGGAAGAAAGTGCAACAG
The DNA here is from genome assembly GCA_034782735.1 of Sagittarius serpentarius. Classification (NCBI taxonomy): domain Eukaryota; kingdom Metazoa; phylum Chordata; class Aves; order Accipitriformes; family Sagittariidae; genus Sagittarius; species Sagittarius serpentarius. The sequence continues at coordinate 39,254,606 of JAVKLA010000090.1, forward strand.
AGGGTATCAGTGCAGGGCTGGCAGGGCTGGTGGTGGATTGTGCTGGGCACAGCAACAGAGTCAGGCACCCTGGAGCCATCTCAGTATTTCAGTGACCCCCTGGACTTCCCACTTGCAGCCTGGTCCCAGAGCCTGAGCAAGTGTCCGTGTTACTGCGGAGACACTCTCAGAGAAAACAAGGTGGATGTCCTGGGTAGGATCCCTCCCAACACGTGCTCTGCAGGCTCTGCCAGCAATCCCCTGGCTCCTACAACTTGGAGTCTTGTGTGGCTCTCTTGTGTACCCAGACCTCTGCAGAGCGTCCCTAGCCTGGCATGGTCTGCAAGACCCACTATCAGTCCTCCAGGAGTTGCTCCGGTGTTTGTCTGGTGGCCCTTTCCTGCTAGTTTTTTTTTTTAGAATGAACAAGAGCAGCAGTCTCCTAGCTATGGGGGATGCTTTCCTCCCTGCCACCTTCCCGGGATGGTGAGAGATGTTGTCTCTGTGCAGATATTGATGAGTGCAGTGAGATCCCTGCTATCTGCACGAACGGTGTCTGCATCAACCAAATTGGCAGCTTCAGGTGCGAGTGTCCCATTGGATTCAGCTACAACAACATCCTGCTCATCTGCGAAGGTAACAGGGCAGCCAGGGCAGCGCTGCCAAGGGTGCCCAGGAGGGTGGGGGTTCTCAGCGTGGCACTAGCACCTCCCCACCTCATGGGGCACCAGGGTGAGGGCTGTCAGCAGACATGGACAGAGTCTACATGTTCTCAGCTTTCTTGAAATCTTCATTTCCCGCATCAATGGTTGGACAAAAATTGCTGATTTCCGTTCATGTTCCTGTCTGGTTTTTCCTTTGTCTGTTTTTTGGGTTTTTTTTAGAAAAAGTTTGCAAATGTGAGTGTTTCAAAGTTTTCAGTTGTTACTAAAATTCCCATTATTTTGTTGCAAAGCAATAGAAAACGTTTGAAAATTGACCCTGATTGGAGCAAAGCAAGGGTTAAAATTCAGTTGACTCCACTGAGCCACTCCAGCCCGACCAGGATGACGATGCCTGGTGAGTGCTTGGCGCTCTGCACAGCCAGGGTTGGCATTGCTCTCCTTCCACAGACATCGATGAGTGCAGCAGTGGGGAGAACCTCTGCCAGCGTAACGCCGACTGCATCAACATCCCGGGCAGTTACAGGTGCGAATGCTCAACTGGATACAAGCTGTCGCCTAGCGGAGCCTGCGTGGGTAAGATGGCAGCTCTTTGCTACCTATTCCAGAGACACGTGTGCGAGGCGCTGGCACCCCTGCCTAGGCTCTTCAGATGGTTTTGCAGACCACCATGTGTGGACCCAAGGAAGAACAGGCTGAAGGACACGCCAGTCCCATGCATGGGTTCCTGGTCTTTTGTCAAGCCTGGGGACTATGACCTGGCTGCGCTGTGATTATGGCATAACTGTACTTTTGGAACAATTCCCGGGGATTGTGGGCTCCTGAGGGGTGAGAAAAGGTCACTGTGAAGTGCACCTTTAGTCTGGCAGCTCAGGCCATTTTCTCCAATTAAATTTATTTTTTTTAGAGGTCACAGTGCATACATTTTGTCCTCTGTGAAGCCGCCTCTCAGAAAACCCAGACCCCATCCTGCTGTGCTGCTGCTCACAGACACAGCTTCCCACCAGCAGGCAGGGGTCTGCAGAAGGCCAGTGCCTCAGCTCTTCCCATTTGGTCCATCCCTTCTGCTCACTAGTGCCCGCTTGGCTTTGTTTTAGGTCGCAACGAATGCCAGGAGATCCCCAATGTCTGCAGCCATGGGGACTGCGTTGACACCGAGGGCAGCTACGTCTGCATCTGTCACAACGGCTTCAAGGCCACGGGGGAGCAAACCATGTGCATGGGTCAGTGTGACTGCCACAGCCCTGCCGTGTGAATCACGTATCAGGATGGACGTGAGCTCTCTCCAGCACCCGCTGGGTAGTGCCAAGGACAGCCAAGGGCCACGGTGTCCTTTCAATCCCAGGCTGCCCCTGCAAGCCACAAGGGTGTTGTGCAGCTGCCTGGACACTGTCTGCACACCCAAGGGAGTGGCTTTCAGCCCACTCGGCCCCTGAATCAGCTGTGACCTTCTCTCTGCAGATATTGATGAGTGTGACAGACAGCCCTGTGGAAACGGGACCTGCAAGAACACAGTTGGCTCCTACAACTGCCTCTGCTTCCCTGGCTTTGAGCTAACACACAATAACGACTGCATGGGTGAGTTGCCTGAAACCCTGACCACACGGATTGCTGACTGGGATCAACGTGGCAACGGCTGTGGGGCATGGGGTGTCACACAGTGGCATACCGGGGGTCAGCTCTGGGTGTCACCTGGCAGTGGCTGTAGAAGTGACCTCTGGGTGTCACCTGGCAGTGGCTGTAGGGGTAGTTGTATGTGTCAGAGGTGTAGGGCTCTGACACTCACATGCTGTGCATATCTCTTCCCGTTGTGCTTATCATTTCCCTCCCACAGACATTGATGAGTGTTCATCCCTGGTGGGGCAGGTGTGTCGAAATGGCCAGTGCATCAACAGCATCGGCTCCTTCCAGTGCCTGTGCCAAGAGGGGTATGACCGGACCCCTGATGGGAAGAACTGTGTAGGTGAGTGTCCGGGCAGCAGGCTGGCCCTTCTCAGTGGGTTGAGCTGTATGTTGACATGGCTGGCACTGTGCAGTGCTGTGAGACGTGGTCCCCAAGCTGGTCCCATCAGAGGCAACTGAGCAGTGGACTCTCCAGAACCACTCACAAGGCCCCAAGTCCTCTGGAGCCAAAGCCTGGTCATTTGACTGCCCATGGAGAGCTGGACTGGGCCCCACTATGCCTGCATCTCCTTTCCAGCAATGCAGGGAATAGTCAAGCCGTGCCATGTGCTGAGACCTGCAGGCAGCAAGGAGAAATGTTGTCCTCCTGTCCGTGCCGCTAAATCGTGCAGAGTTGTACCAGGGATGCCTTGGGAACTATCCTGCAGGCAGGGACTGTGGGGGCAGACAGGCACATTGGACTCTGGTTGCTTGTGTCCCCCGCTCTGCCTCCTGCACCACCAGGTCTTGCAGGGCTGAGTCCATGTTCCCAGGGTACACAAGGTAGAGCATCCTGGAAAATGTCTTATCTGCTTCCCTTGCATCTTTTGGGCAAAGCAGGGTGCAGCTGCAGGTAGGGCCTGGGTGAGGTAGGGTACCCTGCACCCAAGTCCTCCGAGCTGAGCACAGACACTATCCCTGGTTATTTCCCCTCCTCTGCAGACATCAACGAGTGCGTGAGCCTGCCTGGGACCTGCTCTCCAGGCACCTGCCAGAACCTGGAGGGCTCATTCCGCTGTATCTGCCCCCCTGGGTACGAGGTGCAGAACGACAACTGCATCGGTAATGTTGGCTCTCTGCCTCCTCCATTTCCAGCACAGCATGTGGACACCTTGGATTATTCCCAGAACAACCATGTTCTTCCTGAGTGGGCTGGGGCATGCATCACCACCCCCAAATATCTTCTTGAAAGCAACTGGACACAGAGCAAGGCAAGGCCTGCTCCCGTGATGGAGGAGGCTCGCTGGTTTTGCTGTGCCTTGCCGTGCCCTGGCCTCTTCATTGTCCCATTTGCCCTGAGGGTGGGTTAAGGGTTGGGGCTGGGGTGATGTCCTGCAGGCATCAGAGCTCCCCAGACATCACAGCTTCAGGTGGTTTTAATGCAGTGAGGAAAGGAGTGACCCTTGGCTGCTCTGTAAGTAATATGTCCCTGGTGCTCCCAGATATCAACGAGTGCGAAGAGGAGCCCAACATCTGCCTCTTTGGGACATGCACCAATACCCCTGGCAGCTTCCAGTGTGTCTGCCCTCCAGGCTTTGTGCTGTCTGATAATGGCCGGCGGTGCTTTGGTGAGTGCAGCTCGTCATGGTGGGGAGGGGAGCGTAACCATCCTGGATGTCTGCAATGACCTGCGCGTTTCCCCATCCCCCTACAGATACTCGCCAGAGTTTCTGCTTCACTCGCTTTGACAACGGAAAGTGCTCCGTCCCCAAGGCCTTCAACACCACCAAGGCTCGGTGTTGCTGCAGCAAGATGCCCGGAGAAGGCTGGGGAGACCCCTGTGAGCTGTGCCCGCAGGAAGGAAACGGTAGGTGTGCTGGGACCTAGCTCCACGGGAGAGATGGTTGTGTGTGTCTCTGACGTGTGCAGAGTGTGGGGAAGGTGTGCGGGTCAGGCAAGACAACCAGCAATGCAAGCCGTCCAGCAAAGTAGGCTCCTCCATCTGGAGAGTACTGCCTTGAAACCTAGTAGCCCTTACTGGACTGCAGTATTCCCTGGGGCTCCAGCAACCACCGTCAGGCTTATTTCTGCTTTGGAGCTGCTCTCAGTTCTCTGCAGGGCTTTAGATAAGGCAAAAGCGTCTCAGGGCCTCCAGATCCAAGGCAAGGGCAGGTGTTTTCCAGCCAGCCGGGGTTTCGTGGCCTCCTGTGGGCAGTGAGCTGTCAAGCTCTCAGTCGTGCTCTAGAAGCCTCCAAAGCACATTTCAGCTTCTGTGAGTACAAGCACTTGTAAGCCTATCTCACTTTTCTGCCTTCTTCCAGTTGCCTTCCAGGAGCTGTGTCCATATGGCCATGGAGCCATCCCAGGCCCAGGCGACACCCGAGAAGGTAAGGTCTGATCTAGGGATGAGAAGAAATTTCTTCTTGTGGGAGGGCAGCCTAGAAGCAACCAAACTTAGGCTATCTGGAGAGCAGGGATGAATCCCAGCGGCAGGAGGGGAGGGACGTAGGACTGGGTGCCCTCCCAAGCTGCTCACCAAAGGTTCAGCTGCCGCCTCTGGAGAGGGAGGATCTGAGATTGCAGGGTCAGTCCTGAGAGGACAGGGATATGTTGCTGGCTACATGCTCACATGAGGTTTCATTGCCTTGGTTTCCCTTCCAGATGTTAATGAATGCTCAGAGAACCTGGGTGTCTGCATAAATGGGGCCTGCATTAACACTGACGGGTCCTTCCGCTGCGAGTGCCCCTTCGGGTACAACCTGGACTACACAGGAGTCAACTGTGTGGGTAAGGGTCTGCATGGGGAGCACCTGCTCCCTCTTGCTTTTATCCTCCTTACGTCAGAGGCCATGAGCATGTGCGTGCACGTGTGTGTGTGTGTGTGTGGAGAAAAGGATCTTGCTTCTCCTTTTTACCCTGGCTTTGCTGGGCTTGTCTGAATGCTCTGGCTGCAAGAAGAGACCAGTCTGCACCTTTCTACTTAACTCGTCCACCTAACGTGGGCCTGGCTTCCTCCAGATACTGATGAGTGCTCCATTGGCAACCCTTGTGGGAACGGCACCTGCACCAACGTGGTGGGAGGCTTTGAGTGCGCCTGTGACGAGGGCTTTGAGCCAGGTCCCATGATGACGTGCGAAGGTAATGCTGCTGTTGGGGCAGTCCCTTCACCCCCGTTGCGTACTGGGCCATGCGTGTGACCCCACTGGGTCACCGCTTGGGTGAGCAGCAGTCAGGTCAGCCTCCGATGGACCATGAAGAAAAGCTGGCTGGGGTACATCAGCACTGGCTTCCTCTGAGGCTGGAGCGCAGGAGGAGGGCTGGAGACCTGCCTAAACACAGGAGCTGCCTCACCAGGGAGCCAGGACCCTGTCTCCATCAAAGCTGCTGAGAGACCAGGCGTCTGTCCCTCTGCAACTGAAGACCATGACAGGAAGCCTTGGTGGAACAAAGTTCTCATGAGATGAATGCACGGGGAGGGGGGGAGGCTGTCCTGGGGAGGTCCACCACCATTACTGCCCAGCTGACTCTGCTGAGAGCACAGGGTCGAGCTCTCTCCTCTCTCCTGCCTCCCAGATATCAATGAATGCGCACTGAATCCCCTGCTCTGTGCCTTCCGCTGCATCAACACCTTTGGCTCCTATGAGTGTACCTGCCCATCTGGATACGCCCTCCGAGAAGACAGAAGAATGTGCAGAGGTAAAATCCCCTTCTGCACCCCTCAGGGGAGCTCCCACACTCCCCCCACCCCCCTGCACTTAGCCGGTCTCTGGTGCTGTACGGAGAAAGCAGGACTTCTGAGCTGGCATCTCTGAGCTTGTGCTCACTCTTGCCTACCTTGGTGTTTATGCTGTGTGCCAGCCAGCCTGGACCAGGGCAGTAGGGACTGGCGGAGCAGTGGAGATGTGAGCGCTCAGTTCTAGTTGCCCCCACAGTGCTGCAGAGCTGGCACGTTGAACATGGTCTCATGAGGTTCTCGGTTGCAGATCTGGATGAGTGTGCAGAGGGACTGCACGACTGCGAGTCTCGAGGAATGCTGTGTAAGAATCTCATTGGCACCTTCATGTGCATCTGCCCACCAGGAATGCAACGCAGGCCCGATGGAGAGGGCTGCACAGGTACCAAGGACCAGGCTGGGGGGGATTCCCAGTGGGGCTCGAGACCATCCTCTTCTAGGCATTGTCCACGTAGCTTTATTTTATGTCCTTCTGTCAGACAGCTCCTCCCCAGGGTTTTCTATGTGTCAGAACTTCCTATATGTCCTCCTAGGTGCCTGCACACGCAGAACCTCTGTTAATGTCTGGACCCATGGGTCTACAAAGTTCCAGCCCAGGATGACACAGAGTTATGCCATGTGTCCTTTCTGTTGAGTCTTTCCATGTCTGTGTTAAGCTTCTTTGCACTGAGCTGCTTTTGGAAGGTCCAGCACTGGACAGCCCAGACCAGCAGGACTGCAGAGCAAGCCCAGCTCCGGTGCCTAGCCCAGCAGCTTGGCTACTTGCAAGTGGAGAATGTGCAAACCAGGGAAGCCGGGTACTCCGCCACTCTGCTTTGGGAGAGGTCCAGGGCAGGTGGATGTGTTTCTCAGCTGCCTAAGGATGTGGAAGTTGTCCTCAAAGACTATGTGAGGGTGTTTCAAACTGAGTGGGAGCGTGGGGACTCACGGAAAGCTGAAATTTGTCCCGTGCCTCACTGCAGCTCTTTGTGGTTCCTTCCTTCCTAGATGAGAATGAGTGTCGCACCAAGCCTGGAATCTGCCCCAACGGCCGCTGCATCAACACAGTGGGAAGTTACCGCTGTGACTGCAATGAAGGTTTTGAAGTCAGTCCCTCTGGCACAGAGTGTATTGGTAATTACCAAGTCCTGGTGGGTCTTGAGCAGCCTCTCTTTAGTGGCAGATGATGCTTTTCAGGCGTTTCAAGGTTGCTGAGGCAAAGGGTTGTTGGGGCATCACCTTTACCTGTAGCATTATCCAAACCACACTACGCTCCATGCTGGAACTGGCTGCACAGGCTGGACAGGCTGCTCAGTCATCCCTGGTGATGACACTGCCTCTGATTGTGACCTTCTGTCCCCTCTCTCTCTGTCCAGACACCCGTCAAGGATTCTGCTTCACTGAAGTACTGCAAACCATGTGCCAGATGTCCTCCACCAACCGCAACCTGGTCACCAAATCTGAATGCTGCTGCAACAGCGGGCGCAGCTGGGGCCCCCAGTGTGAACTCTGCCCCCTTCCTGGAACTGCCCAGTACAAGAAAATGTGTCCTCATGGGCCAGGGTACTCCACTGATGGGAGAGGTGAGTTGGGGCCCAAATCACCTTCAATGCAGAGGGGAGAAAGCAGAGATGTGGGTACAGGCAGAATTCCCCTGGGAACTGGCTGGGACAGACCTGCACGGTGCCTGGAGCAGACAAGAAGCCTCTGCGACACTATCTTACAGCTCCCTGAATGTAGTCTCTGGTTCCCAGGGAGAGTCTGAGCTGCCCTGGCACAGTGCTGGCACAGGAGCATGGGGACAGAGGCAGTAGTGGCACTAACGGGTCCTTCCCTCCCTCCCGCAGACATCGACGAGTGCAAGGTCCTGCCCAACCTCTGCAAGAATGGACAGTGCATCAACAGCATCGGCTCCTTCCGTTGCCACTGCAGGCTGGGCTACACTGCAGATATCACAGGCACAGCCTGTGTGGGTGAGTCAGGAGAAGGAAACCCATGTCTCTGGACGGCCCTTGGCCTTGGCAGACCTCCATCCCTCCTTTTCAGCATGCAAAGAGAGGGTCCTGTAACCCCCTCCTGGGACCTGCCCTCACCTGTGGCCGTACTGTCCTGCCTATCCGTAGCAGGGCTCTGGACACTTTGCCCTATTGCACGGTCCTCTGTACATCAAAGTCGTCACTCCATGTCGTTTAACTCCTTAAAACCGAGGCTCCTTGTCTTCTCCCTCTGACCCCAGGAGTCACAGGGACTGGCAGGGAATGCGATCCAGAGATGAAAGTCTGTGAGCAGCCAAACCTTTCGTTGGCAGGGCAGCTGGTTCTAACCAGCCTGAGTGCCACGTTGGGAACCCAGATGTTAACATAAAAGGCACCCCTGGAATCACAGCTGCAGGCATCTGGGGAAGTACTGAAGGAGCTGAGGATGTGCCGTGCTTGCAGTGTTGAGATGGTGTTCAGGACCGTGCCAGCAGCTGTGTGTCCTAGACACAGAGTGGAAAAGAGTCCTTGGCTTCCAGAAACCAAGCTCTGTGCCTAGGAGTAGAGCAGATAGGACCTTGAGCACCAGGACAGGATTCCTCTCTAAACATCCTTGCCCTTTCTCCAGCTTCGTGCCCTCCAGTCTGGCTGAAAGTTAGGAGCTTTGTCAGAGCTACGGCTGCTACTCCCTGCTGGGCAGAGGTGACAAAGCTCCAGAGTACAGGGCTGGCCCCATCCCTTATGTTCCCAGTACTCAGGAGGAGCATCAACCCATCTCTTCAGCTAGGAAGGGGCTGGGAAAGATGTCACTCAGATCCACCGGGTCCCACAGCATCCCATGTCTAAGAAGAGAGGTGATTCAGCTCTTTTCCTGCAGGAGATCTCCTCGATTTCTTGTGCTGGCTCGAACCGAGGTGCTTCCTCAAAGCCCTTCTCCCCACTCACCTGCTTCCTGGAGAGTGGAAAACATTCATTTATCTGGGGCAGGAAGTGCCAGGATCCATAGGGCCATCTGACCACTTGGTTATGTGGGGCCATGAAACCTGGGATCACCCTGTATTCAGGAGCCCCTTGGTAGACTGAATGGTCCAAAGGGTGGTGGGGACCCACTCCAGCAGCCCGACCTGTGAATGCTAATGTGTCTTGTCTGTCGAGTCTAGATTTGGATGAGTGTAACCAGTCCCCTAAGCCATGTAACTTCATCTGCAAGAACACAGAAGGCAGCTACCAGTGCTCCTGCCCCCGAGGGTACATTCTGCAAGAAGACGGGAAGATCTGCAAAGGTATTCACCCAGGAGAAGGCAGCAGAGATCCTGCCTCATCTCTGGGAGCAGGGGGGATGGCAAGAGCTGATTAACATGTGACAGAACAGTCAGGTCCTTCTGTTCAGCCGCAGGACAAAGCTAGATACGGAAAAAGGTGCCATGCTGGACCCTCATGGACTGATGCATTAGGGTTTCATCCTTCCACAGACACTCGAGACCTGTCTCATCAGGAGAAAAAAAAATACTCCTTGCCCTTTCCTACAGACTGCACAGCACGTCCCAAGCTGTGCTGAGCTCCAGGGTCCTTGAACCTGCGTGTCTTCTACAAGTGGGCTGCGCATGTTGGAGTCACCGTCAGGGCTCCTCTGGGTGCTGGCAGCTGCCAGGCTGGGGCTTTGCCCACCTCTCACAGTACTGGTGTGTCAGGCTGGGAGGAGGGTGGCCTAAGAGTCTGGGAGAGACTGGGATCTGTGGATTACAGGAGAGGCAGAGAAAAATCTCTGCATCTTCCCAGTATGTCTGTATATGATCGGCAGCTGAGGTGGGGAGAGGCTCCCTGGACTTGTTATTCTCATGTAAGAGTTTTGTGTGTGTTGTTCCTGAGGCTCATCCATGTCAGGTTCTGATCTGCCCAGGACCACTGTGTGTCGCCATGTACATGCAGGTGTCACAGACTCAGACCCCCCAAAGATAAGATATCTCGGTAAGATAAACTGAGACACATGTTCTTGTGCTTGTTGCTTTAGACTTGGATGAATGTTCCACCAAACAGCACAACTGCCAGTTCCTCTGTGTGAACATTATCGGAGGATTCAACTGCAAATGCCCCCCAGGCTTCACTCAGCACCACTCATCCTGCATCGGTGAGTAGAGGCATTTGCTGCTCTGCTATACAGCACCAGCAAGGTCCCCATGGGTTAGCTTTAAGCCCAGGAGAGTCTTTCCAGCCCCCCAGCTCTGGCTCTAGAGCACTGCCCCTCCCCAGTCGGCCTGGGGTTGCGCATCTGACTTGTCTGTCTGATGCTCAGACTGGGCCAAGCTCCACAATGCGAGGTAGCTGTCTGCAAAGCTGCACACAGCCACATCGTTGGGGATGGACTTACAAGCGGCCGCCGGTGTTTTGCAGACAATAACGAGTGCACAGCTCAGCCCTCTCTGTGTGGAGCCAAAGGACAGTGTCTGAACACACCAGGCAGCTACAACTGCGAGTGCCAGAAAGGATTCTCCCTGGACAGTTCTGGTGTCAACTGCGAAGGTGGGTCTGTGTCTCTGGGGCTTTGACAAACACATCTTCCATGTGGAAGAGGTCCTAGTTCACTCACAGTTTCTAAGGCAGCTCAGTCCAGCCAAGAAGGGACTACTCCTTACTGTGGGGCACCAGAAGCCCACCCGGGAAGCCCTGGTGCAAAGGAGAGGTCAGTGCCTGACCTGCCTGGAGAAACACTGGCTCTTGGACAAGTAGGTGAAGGTCTCAGTGCTGCAACCGTAGTAGCCGAGGCTGGGAAAGGAATGGTCCTGGATCTCATCAGGGGAGATCTCATGCCGGCCAAAACCCACCATGTCCTATGCTAAAGAAAAGCCTATGTTCAGCCCAGGCAGCCTGAAGCAGAGCAGATCTGATAAGAGTCCAGGTCAGACCTTAAATCAAAAAACATCCAAGCAGGGGCTGTAAGGGGATGTATGCGGGCCTTGGGGCTGAGGGTGTCACTCAATTCCAAGCTGCAGAGATATAATTAGGCAGAAGAACTGCCCAGCCACATGAGCACCCTCAAGGATGCTGGCTGCCATGGTCCCTGTGCACCCAGCGCTGCCCAAAAGACAGGGAGAAGTTATCTCACCACCATCTGTATTACACTGCTGCAGATGTGGACGAGTGTGATGGAAACCATCGGTGCCAGCATGGCTGCCAGAACGTGCTCGGAGGCTACCGCTGCGGCTGTCCGCAGGGCTACGTGCAGCACTACCAGTGGAATCAGTGTGTGGGTGAGTGTGGGATGGGGGGCTTTTGTATCCTGTAGCTGTGGGATGGGGGATAGAGGGCAGCTAAGCCCCGAGTCCCTCTCCAACCACCCCTGGCCATCTCTGACACTGGATTCTGGGTTCATCTCTGCTAACCCGGCACTGATCTTCCTGCGGTGCCCCAGAGACAGACTGTGCCTGCACCCAGAGACGGTGCCCCTGCCCTGACTTGCAGTGCCCCAGGTTCTCTCTGCAACAGGGGACGTCAGGAAGCTGCTCTGCAGAGTGATGAGCTCCCAGTGTTCCTGACGCCAGCAGCTCCCTGCATTGCAGGAGGATAAAAAAATTAAGGCAGTCCTTCAGGGACCTGCATGGGATGAGGGCTCACAGGCAGCCAGGAGAAGGGAGCCTGCTGCCAGCTGAGCAGTGGCCGTGGGCAGGTTTCCTTGGCCATGCGGGGTGGGGAGCACCAGCAGCACAGGAGCTCCCTTCCACTAAGTTTCTGACTAGTTCTGCTGTCTTTGGGTGCAGACGAAAACGAGTGCTCCAGCCCCACTGCCTGCGGCTCTGCCTCCTGCTACAACACTCTGGGAAGTTTCAAGTGCGTCTGCCCATCTGGCTTCGATTTTGACCAAGCCTTTGGTGGGTGCCAGGATGTGGATGAATGCTCAGCAGGCGGCAGCCCCTGCAGTTACGGCTGCTCCAACACAGATGGAGGCTATCTCTGCGGCTGTCCTGGAGGCTATTTCCGAGCAGGCCAAGGGTAAGAGGGCAGCCAGCAGGTAGTCCTCGCAGGCACCTGTACGGTCCTGGGGGCTATTGCAGGCTGCCAAGTGCATGGTGCCGCCAGAAATACTCCATCACCACACTTCTGCTCTCTGCCACCAATACCGTTTGAAGGAACCCCAGGAGCCAGTAAGCTCCCATTCCCCCTTGAGTTCCTCAGCTTCTCCATGCCAGGCTGTTCCTCCCCCATCACAAGATCCTCACGCTAATGTGCATCTCCTCTTCCATTTCACTAATCCAACGGTTAGAGCAGCTGCTAGCACTGTAGCAGATGCTTTGCATATCCACCTAGTGCAGGGTGCAGACAAATTAAACCTACTGGCCACATCTTCTTTCGATGTGATCTCTCTCAGGCATGTCCTGTGTACAAGCCGTTCTGTACAAGCCACTTCCTGTACCCAGGCATGATCCTGCACGTGTTTCTGGGTGCCACATGGAGAACCTGTGAGGGCAACGGTAAGATTTCCTTCTTGAAGCATGAATCTGAGATGGGTCTCTGCTCTTCTGCCACCAGACACTGTATTTCTGGCTTGGGTTTTGGGAAAGGTTCCTACCTTCCTGCCCCCCAAGAAGAGGATGAAGACAACCTGCTCTCCCCTGAAACCTGCTATGAGTGCAAGATAAATGGCTACCCCAAGAGGGGTCGGCAGCGACGCAGCGTCAATGGCACTGAGAAGCACCAGGTAAGAAATCTATGGCATCCTGGATGGAGTGGAGCAAGGCAAGAGCAGGGTCACTTGGAGGATAGCTGCCTGGAGTGGATCCCATGCAGCGTGCCCATTCCTGTGGGGCTGCCTCAGTGCAGACAGAGAGAGCAGCTCACTCTGTACCTGCCCATGCTGAGTGCTTGGGTGTTTGTGGATGCCACTGAGTCCAGAAGCCCTGCAGAAATGGAAGGTCTTTCACAATACATTAGAGGAGGTCAGGACAATCTTAAGTGACACACACTGGTGTGGTTTGGCCACAGATGTCTGGAGAGACATGCAACAAAGAAATAATGCACAGGCATTTCCTTGCAAGGGGAGTCAACGGGGGCAGTTCCCACAGGGCCATGGAGGACTGTCAGCACTTACTGTCTGACTCCAGACTGGACCTGTCACTCTAAATACGGTTATTTGTTGGAGGGAAGTTCTGGCCTCTGTCCAAGGCTCGCCCAAGAAGTTCCCAGGCCTGGGCAGGATAGATTGGGCTGGGAGATCATTATGGGCCCTTCGGGTCTTGGGAGGAAAATGCCTCTGAAGTTATTGGTTCTTCCCCTGAAGATGAGGGCTGTGCAGTGGCTGGTTCAGTCTCAGAGACACAAACAGGGTACCAAGAAACACTTGAAGGAAAGCAAGGACCATAGAAGTCATAGCCACTTCTCAGAGCTGCTTTGGGGTGGCCCATGGGGCAGAACCCCTCTAAATCAAGTCCTCCTCCTCCTGTCCATGAGCTTTTCTTGGTATCTGTAAGTAACATGCCTGGTTCCTTTTGAAGGATCACACTGTGAACTTGGCCAGCATGGATGTGGATGCTCCTCTGTCCATGATGCTGAACCTCTCTGACCTGGCTCACAAGGAGCACATCCTGGAGCTCCTGCCAGCTGTGGAGCCCCTGGAGAACCGTGTGCGGTACCTAATCTCCCATGGGAATGAGGATGGCTACTTCCGCATCCACCAAAAAGAGGGGCTCAGCTACCTGCACCTCGGCCGCAAGAAAATAGTGCCTGGCACCTACCTGCTGGAAATCATGAGCGTGCCCCTGTACCGCAAGAGGGAACTGCAGAAACTAGAGGCCAAGAACCACCTCAACTACTTAGCAGGGGAGCTGGGCCAAGCACTGAGGATGAAGCTCCAGCTCCAGCTCTACTAACATCCGTGAGATCCACCCACCCAACCGACAGTACAGTCCTTAGCCTTGCCATCCACACCTGGAAACAACTGCCTCCTCTCTCGCTGCACCCCCTGCCACCACCTCCCCCACTGCACTGTACGACTGATGGGAAATGTCCCTCTGGGCTCAGCACTCACCTTGGCCATGCAGGGATACTCCGCTTCATGGGGTGATTGAGTCAAAACCAAGCCACACCGCAAAAGAGCTCTTGAAAGCTTTGTCAAAGGTTCCAACCTTGTTAGCAGGGACTCCCTCCCTCTGCTCAGCTCTTGCCTGTCTCTAACCAAGATACTGTTAGTCCGAGCGGGCAAGGGCAGTACCACGGGGAAGCTGCCTGTCCTTCATGGTCACAGGCCATAGACCACCCCACAGCCCAGGATATGCGAGGGGGGGCTGGGGGCAGCTTTGGAAGGAGCTGTGGCACGGTGTGGTATTAGTGCATTTCCCAACAGCTCTTGTTCCTCCTTTGCTTCTGCGTTGTCATGATGGTGCTGCAGAAACCATCCCATACCTACACTGGCTGTGCTCTGTCTTCCTCTGTCCTCTCCATGTCCTCTGATCCTTTTGGGCTCCTCTGTCAAACAGAAAAGGTCACCGCGGAGTGAAGGGGCAGTTCAGGTTCCTAACCTCACATCACGAAGCAGCCAGGCCACGGGACCACGGGCTCCTGTAGGGAACCTGGGGTTTTCACGCTGCGGTATGCTGAACCCGTGCATGCCCTCCAAAGGTTGGAGCTGCAGGGGGGTTTCCAGAGCTCCAGAAGTCCAGGGGTTAAGGTGTCCTTTGACAAATGAGGAGGAGCTCTGGGGAAAGGCAAATAATTGTTGAATTCTTGAATGTGGTTGGGCAAACTAAACTGGCAGGAAAAATGTCGTGAGTCTGAAAGAGTGCATCTGGATGCTTCCCATGCCAGAGGGGATGGAGGGCTTGGCAGGACGTTACGTGGCATGCTGCAGGGACAGATTTCCTGGCCACCACCGATGTGAGTGTTTGAAAATCCTGTGAAAAGTTTCCCGCCAGCAGGAGCAAGATGGGGATGGGGAGGGCGGGGGGAGTGTGTCTCTGCAGCCTGGCAGGAAGAAAAAGGCAGGGACAGCCAGAGCCCCATTTTGCAAACAGTCCGTGACTCCGAGCCACCCCATCTGTGTGACTCTGGCACTTACGGCCAGATCCTCCACAGTCAGGAGCACTCCTGAGAACAGGGGCTGCAAGTCGCTCCCCTCTGGTTGTCGCATACATCTTGGTCAGTCCAAGGTGACAACCGAGATGGACAGTCTCTGGTTAATGCAGACAAATGAAATGCACTAAAAAGAGTCTGGAAAATATTAATTAAGTGAACTGAGGTCTCCCTGCTGCCTCAAGTAGCCTGCCCAGACCGTTCTGTCCAAGTGGGCTTTTCTTCCTCCCTCAAGAGTGTTCTTCACACAGCTGGTCTCTGCAATGCCATTTCCCAGTTTTGCATGAATCTGTTTTCAGTTCTGCATCAACCCTGTGCATCATCACAGGAAGGAAAGGTGCTAATTCACTCTGGTGACACACAAGACTACCTTATCAACGAATCTAAGGTGCTTTCAGCTCTCAGAAGCTGGTGCTGGTATTGAATCGTCAGCGTTAGTGCACTGTATCCATCCACCCTTTCATATTTATGTATAACCACCAAAGTTATGATTGCTCGTTGTTGTGAGGAGTGCATATTCCTGTAGCTTTTTTTTGGTACTTGGGGGGGGGGGGGGGATGGTTTTTTTTCCTGGTACGCTGCCGCCGCATGGGGTGGGGGAAGTGTATGTATACTGTATTTGGGCTAATGTCAAACTTGAAAACTCTTTTGCATAATGCAGCTCCAGACTCTGGATTTTGCAAGAGTCCCAGAGCTTGTGACAGGATGGGTGGCCTGATGTTTGGGGTTTTTTTTTTTTTTTATTATTTTGTTTTGTTTTGTTTTTCCAACAGGTGCTCTTTTTAAAAAAAAAAAACTATTAATAATAATAAATTAGCAGAGATGGGTTTGTGTGTGTGTGCTGAGCCAAAAGTCTCAAATGAAAAAGCTCAAGGTTTCCTTCATTCCTCTCTGGTGCGGTGTTTGGTTTTGTTTTTTTTTTTTGTATTGACATTTCTTGCTGGTTGTTTTTTTGGGAAGCGTTGAAACCCAAAACCTGTGCCCCCTTGTCCCGCACAGAGAGGTGGCTCTTTGTGGAATTCCTTTTTGTATCAGAAGCAACAGCAACAATAAAAATTATTTTGGGTTAAGTGGTTCTGTGTCTTCCTTCCCATCTGGGCGCAGCGGCGGCAGCAGCACCGTGCCCGTCTGCCGGGGTCGAAGGGCGGCAGGGATGCCACGTCGGAGGCAGGACCCATCCTAGCTCCGACACGGAGGGAGCCCAGGCTGGTTTCTTCTCTTGTACTCCTCAGGGACCCAATTTCACTCTTACTGCCTCACCCATCTCTCCCGCCCCTGCATGTCCCAGCACCCATGGGGGCTTTGGGGCTCCTTCCCAAAGCCTCAGAGCAGACGGCAGATGAGGGAGGAGGGACAGGCGCATCAGCAAAGTCTCTCCTGAGCCTTTGCCCTCTCCCAGCACGGGGAGTGGAAGGAGAACGATGCCGGAGGTTCAGACCTGGCGACCAGATCACTGAGCCCAGCAGAGAGGTGTCTGCACCCCGTCATTGCTGCTGGGCTGCGGAGAGGTTACAGGGGCCAGGACAGGGACGAGGGGGCACAAGAAGGGCTGGCAAAGAGGGGATGCAGGAGAGCGGAGGCAAACCTACTGCTACCACTGATGCGGCCCTCCTCCCCCTGCCTGGTGCTGTGGCCAGGGAAGCCACCGCCTCTGCCTGGGCTGTGGTCACCCTTCGCTCCCGGCTCATCCCCCTCTGAGGAGGAACACCACTCCCGCTGCTTGCCGGGGGTTTTGCTGAGCAGCGCTCGTGCAGTGCAGGGCTTGCCTGGACTGTGCGGTGGACGTGGTGGACGTGCAGGGTGTGCGACGGTACAGGTGCTCGGCCAGAGCTCACGCCACGCGTCCAGAAGTCGGGGTCCAGCTCGCTGAGCTCAGCTCAAACCCTAGTTCCAGGCTGACATTCTCACTTTTAGCAAGGTCTTCTTGGCCTCCCAGTCCGGAGGCAGAGCCATGTGCCACAAGAGGGCAGGCGGGGCCGCAGCAGCCCTGCCAGCGGGAGGGAGCCCACCGCCTCGGTGGGTGGTGGGAGAGCGGGGGCACCCCTGGGTGGGGTGGGGGACCATCACGCGACGAAACCTGGGCAAAAAGGAAAACGTGCTCCCATTGAGCTCAGACAGCTGGGAACTCTCCCTCAAACAGATTCCGGGCCTTGGCAGTCGGTGAGCGGTGTTAAGACTTGTGTCCGACAGCGGGGAGAGCGGTGCCAGGGGAGGTGCAGAATCAGGGTGCGCTGGGCCTGGGTCCCCGCGTCCCGCCAGTCACTTCTCTGCAGCACCCAGCAGTGACGCCTTGCATCGTCCTCCATGTCAGTGCTCATGCAAACCCCGGGGACTCTCGAGGGATAACCTGCACCCGCACATCCAGAAGGTCCCTCTGGATGCAGCAGAACCTGCTGGCCTGCTGCACCCATTGTGCAGAGCCAGACTGATGTAGAAGACACAGCCAGGCACAGCCCACAGGTCCTGCAGCGGACGTGGCCAGGCTGTGACTGTTCCTGCCCTGCAACACTGGCCCAGGTGCCATGTTGCAGCCAAAGGGAAACCTTCTGCATGTCCCTGACAGAGCACGTGCCGGGTACGGGGCACCCACAGCACCATGGCCTGGTGGGGATGCTCCTGTCCCGCATGGCACCCATCCCCTCGGGAGCTGCTCCAGCTTGTGCTGGAAGATGTGGGGTCTTGGCTCAGAGAGAGAGAGAGATGGGGCAGCCCACCGCTGCTTGGGGAGCGGCCGGTATTCCTCCAAGTGCCTGCTGGGACGCATCAAAAAGCAGAGGAAGAGCTGTGTGGGGTTAGCACAGTGCAGCTTTATTTCCATGGTGGGGGAAGAGGTTCTCCCCCATGGGCTCCAATCCCGTAGAACAAAGCTCTCAGTGGCCCACAGCCATAACCCACCATGGCTTTTGCTAGCCCTGTGGCTAGCTGCAGCACCCCTACTCAACAGGCATGGTTCCCACAGAGGGGCAGAAGGACAGCCTTGGTTTCCCCTCGACTACTTATACAGCCCTTCTGATACCCAGACGCAGGATGGCCAGGGAAGGGCCGGCCACCCCCAGCAACCCCCCGGACATGGGGAGGCCACCCAGATCCTGCTGGAGCAGGGACTGGCCAGAATGGGATACCGGTGGGAGGCTGCCAGGCTTGGGCTGGCTGAGGAGCATCTCCCAAACGTCGTGTGGGACCTTCGATCCCTCCTGGGATCCCAGCAGGGCCACCCAGGCAGGTCTGCAGGCAGCTGCATGACTGCACCTTGCTCAGACCATTTTCACCGATTGGGCAGGGACAGGTCACTACGGTGTAAAGCGAAGAGCAGGCTGCAGGGCTGGATGCCAAAAGGCGGGGGG
>JAVKLA010000090.1:39272989-39315601 GCA_034782735.1 Sagittarius serpentarius
GGCGGGGGGGCACTTGGGGCTGCCACACAGAGAGGAACAAAGCCAGCACTTGGGTCTGGTGCCTATAAACCCCCTGACAGACACAGCTCAGCTACAGGGACACACACACACGCACTGGACCACGGTCAGCACTCCCCGGAGGACACAGACGAGGGCGACATGGGGGGCAGGAGGAGGTGGGGGTCAAAGCTCTGGCCTGGCACCAGGCAGAGCCACCCAGACCAGGAGCCCTGTGGGCCGTGGCTGAGGGCAGGTCCCGCCATGCCCTGCCCCATCGCCTCCTGCCCCTCGCTGCAGCACGCGACACTGCCCAGGGGCACGGTGGGCAGCAGGGACCACGCGGAGTCATATCACCCCTCCAACACATCTCTCCAAGAGTCCCGCAGACTGCGAAGAGGACTGAAAAGTGCTTAGAAAAGAGAGAAACCCCTAGAAAACCCACCCCGGCCAAGAGCTCGACCTCACCTCCCTGCCCAGAGCATCCCTGCTGGCCCAGGGCAACACCACAGAGGAAGGGGGGGCCGGGGCCGGGGCCAGCTGGGGTGGGAGGCACACAGAGCACCCAGGCTCGCCCCATCCCTGCCCTCTACACCAAGGCGTAGTCAAACTGGCCCCTCTCCAACCCCTCCTTGTGGTCAGTCCAGGAGGAGGCGGGCATGCGGCTGTAGGGGTCCAGCAGGATGCGAAAGCAGCGCACCATCAGCATCACCAAGAAGACCAGGAGGAAGATGACAAAGGCAAAGACGGTTTTCTGCTCAGCATCCATACCCGCAGTGCCGGCTGGGTGCTCAACCAAGGAGGGGGAGAGCAGTTCATAATCCATCGTCGATGCATCATTCATGGCAGAAGCAAGGAGCGCGTGGGCAGGGCGCATTCGGCTGCCCCGGTGCCCAGGCAGCCAGCTTCAGCCTCTTGCTCTGCCCACGCACCCAGAGCACGGGTTACTCCATAGCCACCGGCGCTGCTACGCCGAGCTCAGGATTCACTCCTGCCCAAGCCAAGAGCTCCTGGAGGGGAAAGCAGAGATGGTGAGGGAGGAGGAACTGGCCACAGGCTACACCAACTCTGTTAAATAACTGAGGGCAGGGAAGCTCACAGGTGGATCCCTGGTTTTCTAGCAAGCTCAAGAAGCCACCTGCGAGGGGCACAAA
Organism: Sagittarius serpentarius; assembly: GCA_034782735.1. Lineage (NCBI taxonomy): Eukaryota > Metazoa > Chordata > Aves > Accipitriformes > Sagittariidae > Sagittarius > Sagittarius serpentarius. The sequence continues at coordinate 39,274,141 of JAVKLA010000090.1, forward strand.
GCCATGGGATGGGTGAGCAGCCCAGGGTACTGGTGCAGAGCTTGCCTCTCCGGTCATAAATCCCCAGCAATCCTCTGGAGAGGGTGCCCAGCTGTCAAGGCTAGTGCTGCAGGACCCTTTTGGACCAGACGCCCTGAATCGTAGGAACATTCACACTGCAAAGGACCTCAGCTGCAGCGTCAGAGCGGGCTGCTCAGGGCTTTCTCTAGTGTGGTCTTGAAGTTCTCCCAAGATGGACACAAGCTTAGAGTTTGCCCACTCCCACTGAGGGACACGTGTCCAGCCGCTGCATCTCCCTTGGCACAATGACTGCCTTTGGCTTTGCACCAGTCTAGAAGGAGCTGAGTCCCAGTGGAGAAGGAGGGCACCTACCTCACTGCAGCTGCATGGGGACACTAGCATTGCTATTGCAGCAGAAGGAGGAGAAGGCTGTGTCCAAACAGCCACGTCACTGAGGAAAGAGCTCCAGGGTCCAGCTTTCTTGGGCTAGGGATGCAAAGCAGAAGGACAGAGATAGCAAAAGAGGTTAAAAGGACCACAGTCACGAGGAGTCATAGCAAAACACCCCAAGGCACCGCTGAAGTTCTCAATGCCTCTTGTCAGACCAGCACTGAATGGAGTTCACCTAGGGGAACATCCACACCAACCTCCCCTCGCAGCGTCCTGGAGCCTGAGCGCTCTCAGTGCTGTGGAGACTCCAGAAAAAAAAAAAAACAAAACCGAAAACAAAAAAAAAACAACAAACCACTGGGAGACATCAGGAAACAGCCAAAGCATCCCCCTGCCCTCCCAGGCAGCAATACTGTCTCTGTCTGGGAGCGGTATCAGTGGGAAAGTAAAAGGCAGAGCCCAGTCCCAAGGCCAAGGCACCCAGACACAGAGCAGAGCAGGGTCAGCATGGGTCTCACTCACGCGGAGGACCTGCTCACTTTCCTTTCCCTGTAGCTCCTGGGATGCCATGAGAAACCGTGCTTGCAGGCTTTAAAAATGAGTACATATAACAGCAGCAAAATAAAGAGCAAGAGTAGCAACAAGGTGAGCACAGCTGCTCTCTGGTTTTTCACCCCAGTTATTCGGTACTCTCCCTTCCCAGACACGGAGTGTTGGTGATAGGTGTCTGTACCGCACTGGGCAATCCAGCCCTGCTCTCCCTTGGGACAAAGCACCACTGAAACACCCCTGCCCTGAGCTGGCATCCCTGCATCAATATTTGGCCAGGGTATCGCTGAACCCCCAAACACTGACCAGCCCAAAACAGCTGTCTTGGCACTCCCACTAGCACCAGCTTCCCAATTACTTGCTGAGGCTCCAGGTGCCCTTCGGGGCTGAGCAGGGGCTTTGCCCTGCTTTGCCAGAGGCACCCCATTGCAGGGACGTACCCAGGGCCGTTCCCCAGAGAGGAACTGTACCTTCATCCCACGTCACGTTAAGTTGGCCACCCCTAGTATGACTCCAGCCAGAAGCCCCTCAGATTGTCAAGCTTCCATCACGCTGGGGTTTATCCCTGCCCCCCATACATCCCCAGGTGAGCACGGGGTGCAGGGATAAGTCAAATAAGGTTCCCACGGCACGGGTACCACAGCGGGAGGGCAGGAGGATGGGGCTGAGCGAACTGAGCTGGAGGAGCATCCACCGAGGCAGGGAGCACTTGGGTCTCCTGTCCCCAGCCGGCCGGCGATGGCTCCATGGGGCCCTACCTAGGGGAGGAATACCCACCCACAGAGGAGCACCGATGGGCCAGAGCATCCTGCTCCTCTCCACGGAGGGTCTTTGGGGACAGGCACAGCTCTCTACAGCCTCCACCTCCTCGTAGAGCTCCTAGTGCCCTGGGAGCCCTCGGGAACCCCCCGGGCTTCGAAAGCATTGCACTGCTGGGGCACCGCTGCCTCTCCACTGAACTCCTCTGTGCTCAGGGGAGATTCATGCTTCTCACGGACACATCCGGGTTAAGAAAATCCCTCTTCGTGGTTCTCGGTGCTAGAGATGGTCAGGAAAGGCCCTGCTGCAGTGTAAGTGACCCAAGCACAGTGTATCTGGAGGTGCCCAACTGACTCATATCAAAAGTGCAGGGAGGGACAGGCACATTCAGGACAAATACCAGATTTTCTACTAAATAGTATCCCTAGTTACAGTATCAGGATAAAGGATTTCCCTCACATTTGGGATGTGTTGCTTTTTCATTACGGTGTGAAGAACCAGATCTTAATTTCCCAGAAATTTTGAGTAGAGCAAAAAAAAGCTGATAAGAGAGTTAAATGAAGGCAGCTGTTATTTAAGGAACATGTGATTGAGTTTTATTAAGATTCATGTTCCCTTAGTAACTAAAAAGAATATATGAGCAAGGAAATTGCTTAATAAGGACAGAACTCACAAAGGAAGAGGATCACTGTCAACAATTCAGCAACGCTGGGGTGAGATTTTTCTGGGTATGAAACACGAATTAAATGTTAATTTGGGAATGGCAAATATCTAATGAGATATTTATTTTAAAAGAAGTACAGAGCACTGTTTACCAATGCAGGCTGCCATCTGGTATGGAGGGCTCACCCTTCCCACTGCAGACACCTCCAAGCTGAGAATCTGAGTGGGCAGAGAAGGGAGGATATGGGCTCTCAGCAGGGATGGGGCTGCACAGCACTGCCATGACTCAGCCTGCTCTCTGGACTACACCCAGACACTCCTGCTAGCGCCAGCTTCTTCCATCCTTTAAGTCCTGGCAGGTTTTTGACCAGGAGTCAAGACCTAGAGATAGGTAGTGGACGGGCAAGCATAAGAGCCTGGAGAAGAGAAGGCTCCAGGGAGACCCTATTGCAGCCTTTCGGTATTTAGAGGAGGCTTCTAAGAAAGATGGAGACAGGGGCAACAGCTTTGAACTGAAAGAGGGGAGTTTCAGACTAGATGCAAGGAAGAAATTTTTTACGATGAGGGTGGTGAAACACAGGCATGGGTTGCCCAGAGAGGCGGCCGATGCCCCATCCCTGGAAATGTTCAAGGTTGGGCTGGACGGGGCTCCGAGCAGCCTGATCGAGTTGAAGATGTCCCTGCTCATGGCCGGGGGGTTGAACCAGATGGCCTTGAAAGGTCTCCTCCAACCCCAACTGTTCTGTGATTCTAAGCAGCATCCAAAGCAGAATTAGAGCCTAGTTAGGGAAGGCAACTGGAGAAAGTCTTCTGTGCAAGCCGGAAAGCAATTTCTGGATACTAACATTTTGGGTATTGCTTACTTCCAATTTACAGTGGAGTAAGCTTGCTCAAAAAAATCTGTTCCTCCTTCAAGCAGTTTACTCCCACGATCAAATAAAAGATGAAGCTGGTAGCCTTGGCAAAGCCGCGCTTTGCTCCGTGTTAGTGCACAGTCCATGCTCCATGCAGCTGGCGTGCAGGGGACTGGTGCAAAGGGAGCCCAGCTCTGGATCCAGGCTCCAAGTGAGAAAGCAGCTTCCCAAGCCATGGGTGCTGGGAGGTTGTCAGCTTTGCAACACCTGGCACGGAAAGGCGTGCGTTTTTATCAGCAGGAATTAAAAAAGACCAACATGATTTGCACAATAAAGCAGAATTGCACCAGAAAGGCTTGAGCTGCTCAAAGAATGAAACTGGAAGATGACAGGACATGAGCCACAGTGGAGCGGGATTTAATTGCACAGTGTTGTGGATGCAGTCAAACAACTAGGGAATTACTCAGTTTACACACTTTTAAATATACCCAACTTAGCACTTGTATAACCAAAAATAGACATTTACAATTATATAACAATAAGAAATGAGACTGATGTCTTAAAAGGAGAAAATGGAGCCAGTTTTGATGGAGGAGGGTTAGGAGGGGCTAAAATGCTTAAATTCAAATGAAGCTTTCGTAGAGACCAGAATAAAATGACTGCGCACAGAATAAGAACTGGAGAAAATTCATTAGGACATTGCTAAAATAACCCTCTTTTTGAAAAGCGCAGCCCTACTCTTGCTCCCCGTAGAAATCTATGTGAGACACCTAGGAGCAAAAAACCAAACAAGAGATGCATCCAGCGTCCTGGGAATGTCTAACACAGACGGTTCTGTGCTCAAAACGCGCAGGGCAGGGGAGCAGTGCAGCGGAAGCACTAATACAGGGCTCCGGCAAAGGGCTGAGAGCTCATCTGCTGCCCCGTGGGAGTCAGGGGTCTCACAGAACCTGGCTCTGCGTGCTCCCCTTGGCTAATACTCGTTGCGTGGCTGCACATGGTGCACAACCGCCTGTTGCAACCAGACAGCAAATGCGATCGCCAGAGAGCTATGAAAGCAAACACCGTCGCGAGGACTGCAGGCAAACAAGTTTCTGCTTAAGCAGGAGGATTTCTAGGACCTAAGCTCCTTAGAGATGGGAAAAGGCTTTACTTGCAAGTGCAGCAGGGCTGTGGTGCTCCCTCCTTTGTTCCACTTCTGTGCTCCCACAGCAAAGGGTCCGTCGGTCCGAGGCGGGTCCGCTCGCCCCTGCTAGGGTGGGGGCAGCTGGACGCCTTTCTGGGAAGTGCACGCTTGCGCTGGGCGCTGTTACGCGGCGCTCATGAAGCAGCTGGATTCTTCGCAGGGTTTACATTGCCTTTTTCAGTAAATGTTGCTGCTGGGCCAGACAAATGAATCCCACTGGGCTCCTGCGTGGCTGCCAGCGTAAGCACAACCAGAGGCTCTGCCAGGGGAAGCGGAACTTCCAACGGGATGCGGGCCCCGGGAGCGAAGAGCTGCGCTCTGTGTGTGTCCTCGGAGGTATTTCTGCACCCTGTGAAAGGACGTTGTGAGCCTCCTGGCTGGCCGATGCTGAGAACCCAGGGCTGCGTTCTCCAGCTGCTTTACGGGATGCGCCCTGGACCTGTGAGCAAACAGGGCTGGGACTATCCAGATGTCTTTCTGTCTTCCCTTCCTATGCATCCCAATGCCAAATTGCTGCTTTGTCGCAGGAAATCTGCTTCTGTCTTTGCCACCAGCTGCTGGTGCAAAGCTCACGAAGGAGCCGTCTCCTCCGTTCTTCCTCAGCAGAGAGCCAGGCCCAGCAGGCACAAAGTTGTCTCTCCTGTCAGGAATCCAGCCTGCCGGGAGAGCAGCGCGTGCAACCTCACCTTCCCAGCTTCCCTCTTACTGCTGCCCGGGAGGCACCCCAGCCTTAACCCCAGCACCCTCCGCTGAACGTCCCTGGCAGGGAGAGACCCTCCTGCCCCCGCCGAGGTGGGTACGCATGTTGTACAGACAATGCTGTGCCCCAGGAGGGACGCTGAGACACACACACACACACCCCCACCCTCCCCCTTCACCCTGGCTGCGTCTGAAGCACCTACGGGGCGCATCTCGCCCTGGCCGTACGGGCAGACGCCAGGCAGCCGTCCGGGGACAGGCATGGTACCACGCCGACCAACGCGCCACAGCCCCCTCTGGGCTCCCTCTCTCTTAACGCTTTTTACCTACAGCGGGATCCTGGGGGCTCCTTCACGAACCCTCTCAGCCCTTCGCCGTCACCTGGCCCTGTGAGGGTTCAGCGTGTGGACGGAGAAGGACATACGGGGCCCAGGAGACCTCCTGCCATGGGTCTGGACCAGCTGCCAGGACCCACGCCCAAGGAAGATCCCAAGCCTCGGCATGATCCCCCAGTTGGTCTGACGCAGACGGATGTCCCCTCACGCTCTGCGGCCCGCTCGCAACACCTCTCTTCAAGCACCTTCCGCCACAAGGAATGGCAGGGCAGGCCGGGACTCCAGCCCGGCCCAGCGCGTCTGTACCCCAAACCCTGACGTAAAAGCTTGGCTAGCCTTCTGCTAAACCAGCCCGTGGCTAACGGGAAGGCCACCTTCTCCACCACCGCTTCTCCAAACCCACGCAGCCAGCGCGGAGGGGCTCTCCCAGCGAGGCAGCTGTGCTGGGCAGGATTGCAGCCATGTCCAGGCATCAGGGGAAGATGCGCAGCCCACGGACACGGAGGGAAGAACCGAGCAGATCCGGCCAGGGCAGGAGCGTGAGACACTGAGTGCGAGGGATGTCCCAGCCACTTTTTTGCAAGTGAAGGGGGGGAACCCTTCAGCCAAGGGGGAGGTTTAGCCCAGCCCCAGCTAAGCCGAGGTGCTTGCCCCCACATCCCAGGCTCTGTGATCCCTGGTGCCCCTCGGGGGCACGGGAAGCCCGGCCAAGTGCAGGGCTCTGCAGCACACGCTTCACGTGCCTCCTCTCCGTGGTCATCCCAGCACTCACGGAAATCCCACCACTGCCAAAGCCAGCCACCCGGGAAGATAAACCCCCCGGAAAGGTTGCTCCCACCCATCCCACCCCAAAGCCCAGCCTCCTGCCCTCTCCATCCAGACTTGACAGCCGCCATCAGAAGATATACTGGACCCCAGCACCGGACAAACAGAGGCAGCCCCATCTCCGGAGCCCACCACCATGAGGGGCGGGGTGGTCTCTGGCAGCCAAGTGCAGCGGGAACTACCCCCCCTTGCGCTCCCCGGCTCTGCTCCCCACAGCGTGAGCACTCAAGAGGGGATGGGGCACGGACGGTACCTGGCTGGCATGGACTCCCGGCTCCATCACTTGCCATCTCGCGGGAAGAAGCAGCCGCCTCTCTCCTGGAGAGCGCACAGGGAAGGCAGCTGCTCTTCACTCACGCTGGAGCGGGTTCCTATGGCGATGCAGAATCGATTATAATAAAAGGTGGAGCACAGCAATTGGAGACGAGAGAAGTTTCGTGAGCTGCCTGCCTGGGAAAGCCAGACCGTGGGAGAGCGCGGGGCTGGGGGCTGAGCCTGCCCTTCCCCAGGCTATGGCTCCTGGATCCCTGTGTTCCCCCCCCAAAAAAAGCCCCTCTAATCCCCAGGGCAATGCGCCTGCATCACTGCCCCTCCAAGACATCCAAGACCCCTCTCTGTCCACAGTGTGGACCTGCTCACGGCACCTGCTGAACAGCAGATCATTGCACGTGCAAATCCCCGTGAAAGCACAGACGATAGCTCAGGACCTGGTGTACGGGAGCCCCAAGGAGATAGAGGCAGGGAGGAGGAGGAGGAGACGTCATGCGAGGGAAACCAGGGGGGACACCTGCTGCTACCTGCTCTGGAGAAAAATGGACCCATCCCTCCTCATCCAGGTGCTCAGGAGGGGACAGAAAAGACTCCAACTGGCTGTTGGAGGCACCTAGAAATGTGGATTAGATGCCAAGCTTGCATGTAGCTGCTGGGAGCTGATGCAATCCCTCCCCATGTTGCTTCCTCTTTACAATTTCAGCAGTTTCCCCAGTGCAAAAATTCATCCTGCAAAAATTAATCACCAAACCATAAAAGCAAACTCCTCTATGTGTAATGATACCAGGGGAGCATAATTGTGATCCCCAGCCCCTTCGGCACAATGCAGCATGCCCCCTTCCCACAATGAGGTGATTCATTGTAAATATCTGGAAATAACCACCCAATTTCCTGCACTATCCGTCTTAGCTGCTAATTGAAATGGTTTTTCTGAAAGGTGCCTACAGAGAGCATTCTCACACTTTAATCAGTGCAGGGAATGCTCACCGCCTGGGGCAAAGGGGAGACAGGCCACATTAGTGGTCTCCCTGCAAAATTAATATTGCTTTGCTAGTCATCTGTCCGCTGGCAGGACTGGGAGTGTGTGAATGAGCAGATCCTAAAGGCCTTCTTCACATCCACTCACGAAGAGTCACGGGAGCCTTTTGTGCTCTGTGGCTGCACCGTTTGTGGAGCTGTGTCCCCTGCAAGCCACAGGACCTGCTCGTGTCGAGGATCCTCGGAGCTGCCCCGCGGATGGGTAGCCACTGGCAGACCATCCTCCATGCAGTCCACCCCACCCCAACTCAGCCCAGTGTAGCCCAGTCCATTCCAGCCCAGCCTAGCTCCATGCAGGCTAGTCCAGCCCAGTCAAGCCCCGTCTAACCGTCTCTTTGGCCCCACAGCCATGATTTTTGTGTGTCCCACGCAACGTGATTAGCCAAGTAACCTTGCCATGTCCTGAACATCACAGCTCCCAGCCAGGACGAGACCGCTGAGCTGGTCACACACTAGCACAGTGTCCAGACTCACGACAGCAGCTGATCCCTGAGATGATGGCACGGGTTTTCATCATTTCCAGCTCTTGCTTGTTTTTCAGACCGAAATTTCTAGGGCCTTCCCGGTGGCTCATTTGCCCACCGCCCCATCCTTCTCCGAGTGACTGTGCCTTTGCCGGCCACCCTTTGCCCCGGGCCGTTGGGCTGTGACGACCAGGGAGCGCAAACCAACCCCTCTCCGGGCGCCCTGGCAGCTTGCATGCTTTCTGTGAAGACGTCTGCTCCAGCCCTTGCTACTAAGTCCAATCTGTGGAGAGGGGTGCTCAGCGCCTCCCCCAGCCTTTCCCCTTCTCTCAGAGGCTGGCGGGGTGCAATGCACAGAGCTGCTGTGGAGACCCAGGCCGCAGCCAGCACCCTGCGCCGGCCCAGAAAGGACCGTCCCGTGCCCCAGGACATCCTTTGTCCTGCCGCTCCTGTGCCAGACCCCGACAGCAGCTCTGCTCCATGGCGCAGACTGTGGCCGCATCTCAATGAGCTCCTGCTGGTTTCATCTCCTTTAAACTGACGAAGGTTGTTTGTGCAAACACAATTACTTCAGCTGAGGGCTCTCCGCGAGCGGAGCCGCGTTACGGGTAGGACAGGATTTCCCTTGCTGGGATTGTCTCCAGCAGAGCAGGCTGCCTCCGTGACACCGACTGGTCTCTCCGCGACGAGCAGGAGCCAAGAGGAGCGGGAAGAGCGCTGAGCACGCAGGTGCGCGGCAGCCCCAGCCCACGTCTTCCCAAAAGCACAGGGAACAGCGTATCCGTGAGCAGCAGCAGAGCCTGGGTTTGCTCTGGAGTCTTCCCAGCGGAGCACAAAAACCACACCAAGCGTCGGGGTCACTCCTTCCTGCAACAGCGGCAGCGACTTCTGCTGTTCTTCCTGGTGGCACCTCGCAGAGACCGAGCGGGTCTCCTCTGGCCCCAGAAGTTTCCAGCACTGCAGGCGAAGAGCCCCTCAGAGCAAGGCTTCCTGAGGAAAGCAGCTCTGGGGTCTGCGTGGGGAAAGCAGATCTCTCTCCTCCAAGGAACTGGCAGCAGGATAGGCGTAAAATGGCTCTACTGACTACATGCGCAGGTACCCCAAGACCGATGATTCTGGGCAAGTCACCCCTGCTTCCCTTTATAGCCGAGCCATAGCGTACACAGGATCCCAGGTCCAGTATACACAGGATACCAGCCCTACGGGACACAGAGCGTATGCAGGACATCTGTCCTCTGTCTCCCAGGACACCTGCAGACAGCTGGGTGGGTATATGTGTAAGCTGATTGCATGGAGGTAAAGATTTCAGCTGTGTCACTGCTTGAGCTGGCCACATACACTCCAGACAGGTGGGAAACATTTTAAGAAATTGTCGTTAAAAACTAACAAAACAAAGTAATGAAACATCTTAGCCAGGATGTGGAACCGGTGCCATAGGCAGACCGCACTGTGAACTGCAGCTGAGCGCCAGCCTAGCGTGTGCTGTCACCTGCACGCCAGGAAGGGCCGCATTGCTGCAGCCAAATGTTAGAGCCGGGGAAACCAAGAGCGGGCAATGCCACCGTGTCTACACCGAGCCTAAGAAAAACGTCATCCTGGGAGCTGCTGCCCGGGGGCTCCTCCGCCTGGTGCCAGAGGAGGTGGAAAAAGCCCCACAAAGAGAAAAGCAGCACTGGAGCATTCAGAGTCCGCACGTGGACCGTGGCCCACCAAGCTTTCAGAGACGCAGAGCTTCCCCTGCTCCCCCGGGCAGCCCCTTCACGCCATCTGCACATCTCCCGCAGCCCCCAGCACGGCTGAGCCCACGCGCCCGACCAGCCTGCGCACACGAGTATTATTCTACCCGGCTTTGAGAGCGGAGAGTCCTCTTTTCCCCTGGTCTTACTTCCTATCCTGCACTGATCCTCGCCCTTCCCAGCACTGTACCCTTGTCCTCTGTCCCTGAGCAGACAAAGAGGAGCAGCCGTGTCTACACTAGAAGCCTAACTCCAACTGCTCTAATAATACTTTTGTCTTGAAACTCTTCCCCCTTCTCCTTAAGTCTCGGTTAGAAAATACACGCCTGGGGGAATCGCTATGTGGGGAGCTTCCCGCTCTGCCCTCACTTCTTGGAGGGGTTTCAGAGCTGGATGATACCTTTCTGCTGAAGATTTTGCCTCTTACAACAAAAAAAGCTGGATGAGCCTCAGGGAGACTCTGGACTCAAGTTCCCTGAGGCACACGGAAGACTCTGGCATTCAGAAATATCGATCCTGACTGCACTTCAGAGCACAGATTTAATACTGCACCACAGCCTGCACAGTCACTGCCCCAGCAAAGCACCAGGAGGGGTGGTCCAGGCTTTAGGTTATGCCAAACTAGTTGCACCATGGAGATAGCAAGGGATTTTGTTCTACCTGGACTTAAAGGACTTGATAATTAAATGAGGTGCAGCCTTTGCGTTCTCTCTCCACTCAGCCAAGCACTTTTGAAAGAAAAAAACCAGAGTGTTTCTCTAATCAAAAAATCTATTCACCTATGAAATGCAATAAATCTCAGAAAGGGATCTAAGCACTTTTTTTTAGTGCTGATGAAGTGATATTGTAAAATAGTGCAGTGGTTGCACTGGGTAAAACCCTGTGGCACAGAATGACTCTTTTTGTCTTTGAGGACAGTGACTGCAAACACGCACTTGGATGCTTCAGTTCAAGGCAAAAATAGTTGCCCATGGCTCAAAGAAAACTATTCTTTATTCATGCAGGTTTCACCGATTAAAGACTTTAATTTAACTGCCAATGGCGACTAATGAAAATTAGCTTCTGACTTACTGTGAGACTGGATTGCAGCAAGTGCTGCTGCTGCTGCTTCAGAAGGGCTGGACAACTCAGGAAAGCCGCTTGGCTCTCCCAGGTCTGAAGGCAACGTGCTGGGCTGCTGCAGACTGCCGAGGAGTGAGGCGGTACGGACGGAGCCAGGTCAGACGTACCGACTCCCTTTCTTAATCCCCTGAGGTTGGCAGGGCTGGTGGCACGCTCCCATCCCCTTTCCTGGAAGGTACTGACCGCTGACCTGAACCTTCCTTCTGAGGGCTGAGGACACGTTTCTCAACATGCTTGGGTGACAATGAGGGGAGAGAGTGTCCTTTCCCGGGCTCATCCAGAGCACTCGGGAGCAGCTGACTCCTCCGTAACAGCAGCTGATCAAGCAGAGAATTGCACCTCATTGCTCTTTCCTGGGAGCCAAGTTCAGCTTTGCAAAGCTATTATGGGTAACATGAATGATGCTTCATAGTTGACCGGTCCTTTGATGTCTCCAAGTGTTGTGACCTCTTCCTCCACAGCCTCCTGGCCCCAGCAGGTACCAAGAGCTTCCCTTAGCCATTACGGAGAGGGGAGGAGAGGCACCATGGTCCTTCAGGTACTCCAGCATCTGTAGAGTTCATGGCAGTGTCACCTCTGCAGCCGGGGACTGCCGTAGTCACAGTCAGCCCTGGAGAGGACCGAGCCATGCCAGGGAAGGGGCACGGGGATACAGTTCCGAGGCCATATCTCAGAGGGTGAACAGGCAAGTGCAGTGCAAAGCAGAGGTGGTAAGACTAGCTAGCTGCCCCGGGCCCCAAGCCTGCGCATTCCCTGTCTGTTTGCATCGGGTGAGACAGAAGCATCTCAAAGGGCGCTCCTCTTTGCTCCCAGAGGGTGCTGCTGTCACGACTTCTGCCTAAGAGACATAGTTGGTCTTAAGAAAATCCGGGATGGATGGATTGGTCGCCAGTTGCTGTGGCTTTGATGGCTGGCATTGGTCAGCTGACTGTTGATGATGGACTATCAAGCTCTCCTACTTGATCATCTAAGTTTGTCCAGCTTGGTCCATATAATTCTCTTGATAAACTGTGCCACTGCCAGTAACCAAGAGAAAGAACACAGAGGCTCATGGGGCCGACCCACGGCTGGGATGCAAATTTGGAGCTGTCCCCAGCTCCAAAATTTGCTTCGAGCAAACGTTTGCTGTCTTTTGAAGCAGACCCTCCTTTGGGGAAAAGATCCCTTGGACTCAGCCTAACAAAAGCCAAAGAAGCCCTTCCTGCACCCCCGGAAGGTGTCCAGAAGTGACTCTGTTTTCCTCACCAAGCAGCAATGCCAAGGGGTTGGCCAGGTCATCGGCAACTGCTGGATTAAGTCCCCCGAGGCCACAGCTACGGAATGTTATTGATGTCGCAAGGTCAAGCCACTTGAAAGCTGGGATTTGCCAGACAGAAGGTTGTCTCAGCCACTTTAATTAGGCCCCCTTCTGCAACAGCATTATGATACAGCAATTAATGACAAAAATCACTCACTATTTCTTCCTATGCCTGGGCAGCTGTGCAATGTCCCTGCTTATTTTCCTTTTTCAGTGTTTGGCCCTGTTGTTCTACGTGTTCCATCTAACCCTGTTTGGACTACAAGACTGTGAAAACCCTTCACAATTGCTATGGTGGGCTCGAGCTCCGGGAGTGCTGAAGGGTCGCCCTCCCAGGACAGAGGGTGAGGACAGACAGGGGTTCTGGAGGAATTTGTTGCTGGTTTGTCTCATCTTGCCAGATGTATGAACTGACATTTTCTTCCCATGGACAAATGTGGGCCAGTGAAGAGGTAATCACGACCGTGCTTTGTTTCAGGTTCTGTCCTAAAAGACAGAGGTTTTATTTGCGACAATAAGGAAACATAACTTTCCTCCAATTTCACCGAAGCCAAAATTTTCCTTCAAAAAAAAAAAAAAAATAAAAAAAGTACCCTGCGGTAGATCCACAGCAAGCTCTTGTAAACAGGTAGAGCTGGGCACAGCAACAAGTAATCAATATAAGATTTTACAACAGAAGCCACTAGGCAACCCTGGCTCTGCAAGAGACAGGAAAATGAGGGCAGGCCTGGTCTTCTTACCCCAAAACTAGTGCACGTAACTGCTGAGGAAGACAGAACTGCAGGAGCCCTGTTGCTTGTGCCACGCCGCACAATGGATCTGCTAAAGTCCTTGAAATAGCAGCTCTGCTGCTCCTGAAATGGGAGGTTGCTTTCATCCTCCCTCCCGTCACCGGATAGCCAGGAACCTTCTCATTTCCAGCTCCATTTTGTCCCAGCCAGGTCCGCACACAGATGCCCAGACCTGCTGGTCACCAGGGACTTGTCCTGCTCGTGTGGCACAGGCCGAGGCCCTGCGTGTGCCCGCAGGCGGGACGGGGAACGGGGCTGGCACCGCAGGGCTGAAGTGAAACACCCGGCTACTGCTGTGCTGTGGGGCAGCGAGGGAGCGCGCCTGCTTCACTCTCATTAGTGTGAATCATTAAATAAAATGTCCCCTTCCTGACTTCAGCATGTGTTAGTGAAATAGCTCTATCAATGCTGCCTTGTCAGGGGACAAGAAGTATCTTTCTGCTGGGATTATACAGCCGTGGAATTATCCCTTGCCTTTGACAAGTTCAATTAATTACTTCAAAGTCATTTGCAGTAATAAATTAACTTCTCTGCCTTCCTCCCCGTTAAGCTGGAGTGTAGTTGCTGAGTAAATAGCGGTATCTGGGCAGGCACACAGGGCCCAGCTTGTGACTCCTGGGGCCAGGCCCTGAAGCAGAAGGCGGCTGAATTTTGCTCCCCGGAGGTCTCTGCTGGGGTCCCTCAGCTCGCTGCCCAGCCATGCTGCAGGCCTGCAGCCCAGGCATGCAGGAGCCTGGGCACCTCTGGGGTCTCCCTGTCCCTCGTTGTCACAACCACGGATGCACACGTCCTCTCCACCGCCACGCCGAACAAGCGCCTTCAAGCCGCCGAACAGTTCATGCCTTGCAGCCCAACTCATTCACGCAGATGGGATTTACCTCCCTGTTTCTACTCGGACACCGGATCAAATGCTCAGCACCAGTTACAGCAGCACGGAGAGCTGCCCCAAACTGTCCCCACATCTCCCCGCACTCCTCCCGGAGGGGCAGGGGTGGCCTCATGCGATGGGCAAGGGTCCCTGCTTGGGGAGTCTGTCTTGGGCTGGGATGCGAACGCTAGGCAGAAGCTGAGACGCTGGAAAGAGTCCAGAGGAGGCTGAGAAGGGGAAAGAGGTCCTGGGGCAACAGTTTGCAGCGGCCAGGCGACGCAGACGAATGTAAGGAAGAAATCTAGACCTTGAGTCCCAGAGAGAAGACTCTCGAGGTCTCTTCAGACAGCCCACTGAGAGGGTGAATTAGGAGCTGAAGCGAGACCAACAGAGGGGGAATGCACCCGCAGCTGCAGACAGCCAACCTCCGCAACAAATTCCTACAGCTTTCAGTCGAAACCAGCCATTTCCTAGCTGAGCCGGCGTGGTTTTCTGATAGACCCGCTGGTGAACGAAAAAGGGTGAATGCAAGGCCGCTCCCCAGCCAGCCCTGTGCCCAATGGCACGCTGGAGCATTACCCAGGTGTCTCCCGCTCCTCAGTCCTTCCTTGAGTCTTGGCTGTGCAGGGGGACGAAGAGCACCGGAGGACATGGGCAGAGCAACATCAACCAGGGTCCGGGCACTTGGTCCCAGCAGCCATGTGAGGACAACCCTGGCGAGCGGCCCTGTCAGACGTGCATTGGCAGCACCTGAGCCAGAAACCCTGCAGCTTTCCGGTTGCTCTTTTCTTGCCATGGGTCTACACAAGTAGATTTCTTCTCCAGGCTAAGACAGGCTGTGGTCTTCACCCCATCCTCCTCCACCGGGGGAGACCCATCTGCCTGGCTCTGGAAGTGGTTCTGCCAAACCCAGGCCCACACAATGGCGGAGAAGCATCCAAAAAGCAATAGGGTTTTCAACAGATATATTCAAATGATGTGTCAGCCCAGGTGACATGGGGGCTCTGGGACACAAATTGTGTTGACGCCTTCACTGGGACACATTAATCTGGTCCTAGATAATTCACGCAGAGAGTCTAGTGATAAAGAGAAGCATTCCCTGAGCAGGCTCTTTCTGAAAGAATTTGTCACCATCAATAAATTGCCAGGAGATTTATTTCTGCCAGCCTTAAAACTGCACACAAAGTAATGTGATTTGTTCAAACTCTTTAACATGCTGTTCTCCTTGATTTAAAGTCTGTTGAACTATCTTTATTTTCTTAGCACATTATTAATTCAGATTCTGGCTCTGACGTGAAGGAACCGAGATGCCTCTAGAGTCTGTTATTGGGGAATGAAAGGAGGAAAGGGCAGATGGAAGGGCTTAGACAGCAAAAAAACAGCTCAGTATAACTTCAAGCTGGGAATAAGCAATTGTTATCTGTGTCTTGCACATCGCTTATGTTTTCCTTCATGTCTGCAGCTTTGGCCACATCAAGATAACCCAGCTACAGAGCTCCCGAGGGGTCTTTCATCTAGGACTACATAAATGTATTTCACTCTCTTCAACTCTCTGACTTGCAATCCCAGCTCCAAGGCCAGGGCAACAACTCTCTGAGACTTCACTGAACTTAACTGCCGGCGCATTGGACAGCAGCCATCTCCAACCCTTCCGGATAGTTTGCCAGCTTTTGCAAGACACCTGATCAGCCCGTGCAGAATTTAGTGAACCTTTCCTTCATAGCGGCACCTCTGAGGCCCACGGTGAGGAAACTTATGCTTTTAACTAGGCTTTGTGCCATAAACTGTGGCAGCATCTCACCAAAACTGCCAGCTCCAGCGTCCATCTCCGCTGAACCCAGAGGAGCAGGGATGAGAACCTGGGGAAGTGTTCAGCCCAGGGCTGGAGCTGGTGTCATCTCCAGCAAGAACCCACGAATAAGCACGGAAACACCCCATAAATGACAAGGAACAGGCCTTCCACCATTTTTATACAAAACCAGCTAACTTCCACCCTGCGCTGGCTGAGAACAGTGGGTAAATTGCTTACGGGAACCTTCCTGCTTTTAACCTCCGTGTCCCTGAGCAGGGCTGTGTAAAACAACTTCAGCAATTCCTTGGCTGAAAAAAGCTCTCAGTGAACATCTGCTCTGAAAAGCAACAGCCCTTCACCATCTCATTAGCACATTTCCCCAGGAGAAGGAGCAACCTTTGCAGATGCTAAGCTTTTGTTTGCTGTGCCCTGACCAGGAACAAGAAGTCTTGGGCCAAGGGGGAGCAAGGGGTCACTTAGCCCCAGGCAAGGGATGCTCCAGGGCTGGATGGGTGCACTCAGCCTCATTAAACTCGGTGGTGAAACCAAGATGCACAGTCACTGCTTCTGTAGATCGGGACACTGACTGCCAAGCTGGTTCCTCGGGGACGTGCTGGCAGTCTGGAAGACTGCGAGCACTGCAAGCTCTTGATGCTAATTGCTCGGCTTTGGCAGTTGTCTTCTTCTGCCCGTATCCTGATACAACCAGAGACCTCAGCATCTTCCTTCAGGCACAGCAGGGACACTTCCACCACCCTGAAGACCTCATGACCTCTCCTAATGTCATGGGGGAAATTGCCAGTCTACTGCCAGTGGGGAACATGAGGGCATTCTCCACGTTACAAGCCACTTGCTCTCGGTCTCTGACCTGCCCACGCTGCCTCATCTCTCTCACCGTCTTGTTTATAAATTTAGGGCTTATCCAGTTGAGTGCTCCGAACCATTTATCCTCAAACACTTAACAGCCGTGCCTGAACGAGATGCGCAGCCATATCAGCGGGGAGGCAAAACCACCTCTGGCAGGCATCAACCCACGCACGGTGCCTGTTGCACCCTCCTGACACTTCAGCAGTGCAATTGCACTCCCAGCTCATCTGCCTCTAAGCCTGCCGGCTCCCGCGGCATCCCGACTCCGAGAGCAAGCCTGTGGCCGGTGCAGGTTGCCATGGTACCCGCAAAACACCTTAACTGCATTGACTTTAACCGCAAGGTTATGGCACGGCTTTTCTCATCACGCTGCTCTAGCCCGGTGGTCTTCACTGCCTGGCTATAGCCAGGCACAGCTCCTGGGCAGAGTTAAGGTGCTCAGATCTAACCACTGTCTCTGTACAGTTTACTCTGCCTTAACAGTGAGCAGAGCTCGGCGTGGGATCACTGCCACCTCCCTCGCTAGATTTTTTTTTTTCCCCCCTCCCTTAAATCACTGATTCATATTCTCAGTCTTAATTGCATCATAGCCCAGTTTTGTCTGGGAATCTATTCCAGGAGCAGGAGGGTGCCTAACATAAAGATACTGGAGGGACTGCACCTGCCTGCACCTCCCAGAGGTGCAGGCATCATTACAGTGAGGGCTGGTACCAGCAGAATGTGTCTATCAAAGTATCATCGTGCAAAAGGGCCTTGATCTGTAGAGCAACATGCTCAAGGAGCTAAGAAACTACCCCAGTATTCCCCAGCATTCCCCAGTTCTCCCAACAGTGATGGTTCTGCTCCTGTGGGGTTCCTCTGGATCACCCAGGGAAAAACTCAGGTTCCAACACATCCACCCAACATCTGCTTATGATGTCCTGTGGACTCCAGAAACCAGAGAGAGCGATGGCTCTATGGGCTGCGGTTCCTTTTCCCAGGAACGCAGCAAGACCAATGGGAGAAGGGTCAGAGAGTTTGGCCTTCAGAGAAAAGCTATTCAACAAAGGGAAGGGAAGCTGGTGTCTTATTTTGGTTCAGATTACCTAGAAATCACCGGAGGGGCTAACCTCACTGGCAGGTGGACCAGCTGGGTCACGGCAGGCACAGATGTCCCGGCTTTGCTGGGTTTCAGAGCGAAGGGCTCGTGCATTCACCTTAACTGCTCTGGGAACCTGAGCTGCAGCCAGGGGGACAGGACGAAGAAGCCAATTTGGAAAGAGAGACAGGCATTAGGCCAGTGGGAACAGCTTGGTTAAGATGAGCGTCAGTCTGAGATCTAACACATTTTAATCAGCAGGACTAGATAATCTATGCCGTGTCTCCCTTGCAAAACTAGTGCTTAGAGTCAGGAGTCTTTAGCTGGGATTGCTAATGACTATGTTGAGCTGGGACGTGATTACAGGCTATTGATTACTCTCCTCCTCTTTCTGGAGAACAGGAAATACAGTTCCTGGACTGAAGAAAGAACAATAAGTACACAAGCAACTACAGACTCCAGAGAGTCCAGCTACAAAGGCACTCAAGGTTTCTAAAGCAAGCTGGGAAGGAAACAAAGACATATATGTGAAATAAGACAAAATGCTGCAGCACTAAGACTATGGCAATACCAGGCAAGCTGACAGTTATTTTCAATAAGATCACTGTTTATAGAAAGAAATTCCAATTAATGTCATCTACCAGGATTTCAGCAAAGCGCTTGGCATGGTGAGAAATCTGTAGTCAGGCTGGGGGTGATGGTGAACGAAATAGGATGAGCTGTCAGCCAGAGAGGAAGATGTGAGGGGGGTTGCTGAAAAGGGATCGTGCAGAGATGTTTCTAATGGAATTCCTCACAGCCCGTTCCTGAAGACTGACTGCATTTAGGTTCTGTTACTGGCCAGGCACAACCAAGTAAGAAATGTGCTGGAAAAAAAAGGAAGGTGGCAGCTTGAGAGGCATCAGTGAGGTCATGGAAGACTTGGACATCACTGTGAAGATAATAGGGTCATCAAGGAGCTTAAGCCGTAAAGAAGAGGAGGTCTGAAGGACCAGGATAATGAGATGAGGGAAGCAATAAGGGTAAGGCTTTACGAGTCCTCATCTGGAAAAGTGTGTGCAGGTCCAAAGCATGGTCTCAGACAGGGCTGGAGGCAGGAAAAGCTGTGCAGGTCATCAATGGGATGTGAAGTTTTACTATAGGAGACCAGAAGAGCTCAGCCTAGTGAAAAAACAGCAGTGAGGTAGTAACTGCTGTCAAAAAAAAAACCCACTAGAGAATAAGGAGCAGAGAGGGTGAAGAGCTGTTAAATATAAAGGCCAAGAGTAGCTCAAGCACACCAACCTAGGCCAGCAGGAAAATATTTCAGCTGGAATCAGGCAGCACTGCTCTTCATCCTGACCTGGGCACAGGGACCCTGATCTGCTCACCAAGAAAGATTTTCTGGTGTGGCAGTGGTGCTTACATACAGCTGCTTGTCTGGACAATGCTGGGTCCCTCTAGGTACCTCCCAAGGCCCCAAATGCCTCAAAGATGCAGATGATGGCTACTACCCAGAAGATCCTGAATCAACCCAATAAACCACCTGTAGCCGGTGGCAGGTTTGGATGTTCCTACATTGAGCTGTTTCCCCATTATCCGCCTTCCATGCCTGAGAGCAGTCTGCACTCCAAACCCTTTTCAGCAAAACGAAGGCACTCAGGAGCCTAAAACAGATGTTGGCAACTTATCTGACAATACTGTAGCAGTGGAACCGAAAATGTAGGTGGTCACAGAGGAAAAGAAACAACCCTAGTTTTGTTCTAGGGCTGGGTATACAAAGCACCTGCAAAATCTTCTCATCCAGAAGAAGCTGCATCTCTCCTGAGGGTCTCCTATTACCGCAGCAGCACTGCATTCAAAGATGGCTGCGTCTCTACTGGGATCATACAGCTGCGTGCACAAGCACAGGGTCGGTCGGCAAGGCCGTCACGGGGCCGCAGGAGTTGTCACCAAGCCATGAGCCCGGCTGCACTGGGGTCCTCCCTGGTGTTTCCAGCTCTCCTCCCAGGTGGTTAGCAGCAGGCGGAGGAGGGCAATGAGCATCCCACTCCCTGGTCTGTTGGGCGAGTTTCCCTCGTGCACGCTCCATATGCGCAGCAGAGTGGCTTGGAGAAGAGCCAGCGTGCAGAAAATGAGAAGCAGATGTAATCTCAGCAGAACAGGAACCAGGGGACACAATTAGAATGAGTGTCTCGATAATTAAAACACCCTAATGAGCGTGCTGGCAGGGAAGGTCTCTGCCACGACACTGCAGGTGAGGAACTGATGCGGTGTCCTCTCCTCAGGACCCAGGCTTGGCCTAAGGAGAGCCAAAATCAACTTCCTGAGCTCCCAGGAGCTCTCTAGGGGGATGCCCATCTTGGGTCTTCCCTGACAGCCCCAAAACACAAATTTTTGGTGCAGGAGTCAGTCTTCCAGGCTGCAACCCCAAGCATCGGGGAGAGAGAGATGGCTCCATCTCAAGGGAGGACCTTGGGCATAAGAGCAAGAGGGATGCACGATCGAGGCAATACGAGGCGATTAGCTCCCCCGCAACGCCAATAAACACGTTTCTGCAGGGCGGAGGTGGAACCAGATCCCAAGAGCTCAGGGAATGAGTAGATCCAAAGGCAGGAGCAGAACTAGCGTCTGCTCAGCCCAGAATCACACCCATGCTGGTTCCCAATTTTCAGGTCCTTCAGGCAAGAAGTCCTTGCCGGTTCTCACCTCTTGTGATGCCAGAAGTCTCGTGCCAGGCCTCTGGTGTCACAGGAAGATGTTTTGGTTTGTTTGGTTTTTTTAAACCAGCACCAGCTGTCAGAATCCAGCTAGAAATACGAAACAAAGCTTAAACAGACCACAAATAAGCACTCAATAGATTGTTTTCCTTGTATGCTTATTTCCAAGTGAATGTCATGACGCTGAAGTGCTTAACCTGCCCTGAGGTGATTCCTCTTCATAGCAGATATTTAAGAATTTCTTTATTCTTTGAAAACTGCCTGTGCTGTTGGTAACTGAACAATATCCTTAAAACCTGCAGCTCTACTTAGCCGGAGCTTATTTAGCTTCATCCTTCAGCCACTGGGCTTAGGCACACCTTCGCTGGGTAGAACAAGGTGGTTCTCCAGCCAGGCTTTAGTACCCTGTGACTAGACACCTCTGACAACCCAAGCTTTCCCCGTAGAGCCTCTGTTTCCCATCTTTACTCATCAATTACTTTCTTCACTGATTTTTCTCCAATTGATTAACATCTTGCTGATCAGCCCCGGTGACTAATGGCAGTAAAGTCATAGCCCGACTATTGCTCAAGACTGCAATTCTCCAGCCAAGGAGCTCATTTGAGTGTCAGTCACGGCCACACGCTGGAAGTCCAGATCCCGTTCAGTATTCACCCTGCTTCCCCAAACCTCTTTCCTTTTTAACAAAACACACACTGTTGGCTGGGTGCACCTGCTGAATGAGCGATCCAACTCTCTATATCACTGAACTGCCATCTTAATTACATACATACAGCTCCCCCAGTCCTTACGTCCACCAGATATTTTTTCAGAGATCACATTTTGGTTTTCTTCCAGGCCATTGATCACCAAGGAGAAGCAGCTCTGCAGAACCCAGCTGAGTTGTCGGTGCTAGTCCACACGTGGCCGTTACCTCTCAGACCTATTTCTCAGCCTGTATCAACGGCACAAGTGTCCAGCCCAGAGTAACCACCCATCCTCTGCTTTTGGTGTCCTTCCAGAAGAGCATCAACCCAGCCCCCTGAAGTCCATCAGTTCTCTTTTCAGTCAGCTCATGTTCAAGGGTGTCTCTGAAGTCCTCCAGCTGATCCAGCTGTGAAGGAGCCTAACTAACCCTCACTGCATCCGACACGGGTTCTTATGGCAGCCAGGCAATACCGCATGGTATACCTGTGGTACGATACCATCACCGACTGGGCTAAATCTCACATTTAGCTAACATGCAGAGAGTAAAGGTTCCTCTTTGACAGTTTCCCATGGCATCCTGGAAAACAGACTGAGGAGATGTGGGCTGAATAGTGGACAGCAAGGTGGGTGAAAAATTACATGGATTGTCAGATTGAAAGGTCAGCTATTTAAGTGGAACAGACAGTTGATTACAAGTGATGTTTTTCACAGGGCAATACTGGTGCAGATGTAATCTCAAAACCTCAGAAAGCTGGAGGAAAGAACCAACAGAAACCTCAGCAGGCACAAAGTCCTGCCACTGAGCCAGAATAACGCTGTACCCAGGACCGAACGTCTGGAAAGCAAATCTACGGCAGAGGACGCGGAGGTCCCGGTGGACACGTTGGCCAGGAGGCAGCTGTACGCCCTTGAGGGGATGAAGGCCAACTGCCGTATGATGTAGCGGAGGTGTCAGCTGAAGCCATCAACCAAAACACGGGTGAGGAGAAGAGCTCCGCTGGAGAGCGAAATGAGGGAGCAGTAAAAAGGGCAGGGGGTGCCAGAGCTAAAGGACTAATTTCCAAGAACTCCCACAGCCAGTTAAAGCCTCCAGAAATGCCACGGCCCTGGGACGACACACAGCAGCACACCTTGCTGTGGTCAGGGCCAATTCTCCTGCCCCTTCCAGAAGTCCCTGTCACTTCTTTCCTGGTCAGAGTCCGAGAGGGTGGAAAGCAAACTCCTTTCACAAAAGTTGCTTGCACACAGCAGTTAAAAGAAAGGCATCATCTCAGATTTCTGATTATCACTTAATAGAAGGAAATGACCCAGTCTAACAGAAACTGGCAGACTACTATTAGCCATTATTTGATTCCTTCAGTAAACTGGAGCCCTGGCCAGCTCAGAGCCTCTTCCAGGCCCCTCTTTGGGCTACAGATACCTGTGTTCTCTGCTCTAGACAACTCTGAGTCTGGGAGGAGGTGTAAGGACAGGACATGAGTACATCTGGGGACAGGGCTGATGTCCTCAGAGACCCCCGTGAAATCAGCCTGATGGGAGGTAAACATTTCCACATGTAGATTCCCAGCATGAAACATTCCCATTGTTAGCAGGAGCAAAGCTGGTCCCCACTTCAGCACTAAACATTGTAATGAAATGTTGTATAAAGCAGATCGCTGTCACCTCCATTAACATTTGAAACTGAACGTTTTCGTTCAGAAAAGAAAACAGCATTTTTTTCTTAAAGTTAACATTTCCCCATGGAAAATATTGACCAAAATATCAGGATGCTGACGAAAATATTGGCAGGAAAGTCTCATCCATAGGGGTCCAAGGAAATGCAAGCCCTCTTCCAGCACTACCACCAATTCACTCTGTCCTGGAGAAGCCACTCTAGGTCAGGATTGGGTCCGGCAAATGCGGGGAAGATGCCCTGTAGGTAGTCATCCTTGAGCGGGTCAGCCATACAGCACCCCAGGTTAGGAAGGGACGAACTTTCCCTTTTTTCCCAAAGGTAGCAGAGGTCACCCCTACCAACCGTGTCTGCACTTACATGCATGGAAAACCTCGGAAAGGGGACACAGAGACTTCACCTTGCAAGGGACCCAGCCTTGCTTTGGCCTTGTGAATGTGGCCTGTCCCCCTCCCAGTATCCAAAGCTACGAGTGAGTCATTAGAAGAAGCTGGGTAATGAACTGACATTGAGTAAGCATTCGTGATTGGGATCGTGTGACTCATTACAAATATTTAATGATGAGTTCATCGGGGCAAGACCTTAGCACACCCCTCAAGCTCCCTTCAGAAGAGCTGAGACCCGGTCATTGTTTCTTGGGCATCGTATACAAATACGGACGCAGTCCCTTATCCAGATGCCCAAATCCAGCCCCAAGAGAACCTGCATCCTCCAGACACCCCCCGATACACACCCCCCGCCCCCAGCACTCACTGCATACACCACACATACGCACAGCCTCCATATGCATGCAGTACATACCCCACCTCCACATACATCCACATACATCCTCTCCTTCCCACCACCCCCCCCCCCCGAGGAGTACACGCACACTCTGGTATGCCTACGCAGACTTTTAATCCTTGGACAGCCCAGACCAATGCACCACAGATCTGCACCCGAACCCCTCATCTGATCCAGCAGCCCCGGGGTTTTTTTCTTTCTGAGAGTCTTCCGTAAGACTGGGGCCTCCAGTCCCTGGGTCTCACACCTCATTCGCCCTCCTAACGCCTCTGCACAATATAGAGCATCCCAGCACATCTCAGTGTCTCCTCCAGGGCCTTTCCCAACAAGCTCGGGTCTCAGGGATTAGAAAATGCCTTTTTAGCCTATTTGTCACGCCCAACTTGAAGACAACTTCTTGGATGCTCGGGACTGCTCTCTCTGCAGGACCTTCACCCCAGTGCTGTGCGTTACACACCGTCCAAGGCCATGTGCCCCCAGAGCGCTTGTAAGTGCAGGTGCGGCAGGGGCTGGCGCCCAGGGGACCTTCTGCAGGGAAACGAAGGAGGACGATGGGGAACAAAGCTAGGCATTCTCCACAGGCAGCCTGTGCTGCTTAGGTTTTCTCAATTTGCATTTTTCCTCGTGTTTTTAATAGCCATTAAAAGAAGATGGGGTACATGACTTCCATCAGCACAAATACAGGGATAAGTTTACAAGATAACTGCCTAAAAAAAGAGTACGAGTGTTTACGCTTTGTGCAAACAATACACAGAAATGCTGACTAATTCTTATAAGATGGTAAGTAACTTTGATTTTTCATTAGCAATTAAATGACTCGCTAATTTCTTGCATTTAAATAGTAATATAAGTACAAACAATGCTAAGCAAATCAGGTCTTTAGCATTTAATTACCAGGCTCTCCTATGAATTATTTAGCAAGTGGGCAAATACGCTACTCCAAAGAAATCCATTGCTGCAATTAAGTGATTTTAAATTATTTCTTTGTCTGGGTTGCTATCCTGCCTGCCACCATCCATGTGCAACAGCGTGCATGGCAGTGCCTGGGTATTTCTGTGGATGCTGGAGCTGAATTCCCCAGAGGAACAATCCAGGCCGGCTGTAAACATGCAGGAGCTGGATTGCCCGCCCCAGCCTTGCCGTCCTGCAGCACCCTGGGTCTGCGCCGTACCACATGTGCGGCTGGCATCAACAAAATCACAACAAGCCACCCTAGAGCTATCTTCAGGAAAGTTTTAAACAAGGAACAGCCTGGACTCATGAAAGCATGAGGATCTCCAAAAGCTACCTGCCCCCAGCACTGAAGTAAGTCCAAGGATGCTCAGAACAGCCACTTGCTTTGTTAAAACGTGGCTGAAGGGGATTCTCCCAGAACTTCTTCCTTGCCAATCTACATCTCACTCATATCTAACCTAAATCTCATTAGCTCCAAATTAAACTGATCGCTTCTCACCTTGTCCCAGCAGACGCAAAGAACAATTGATCACTTTATAACAGCTTTATGTGTTGGGAAGGGTTCACTCCCTTTCTTTGCTCATCAAATTCAGCTTGTTCTGTCAGCTCTCCTGGTCCTTCTTAACCCTCTCAAGTCCTGCTGTTTTCTCTGGCAGGGTGGGAGCGATGCTGGGAACACACAGGGCTCTGCAGAAAGATGGCAGGGGGATGCATCTCAGGCAGGGAGGGAACCAGGCCACCCAGGAAAAACTCTGCCAAGGCTTCCCGCTCCCACCCTTCTACACAGCTCCCCAGACTAGTTGCGGAGCGTATTTCTCAGGTCTGGTGGAACGTGGGACAACCTAAGAAGAAGATAACAATTGCAAGAGGAGCATCCCATCCCATCTCATCCCATCCCATCCCAAATAGCACTGCGCCTGCTTGGTGGAAGGACGGCTGACTCTGCTTTGCCTGGGACGCAGCCAGACAGGGCTGGATTGCACCCCCCTGTGCGGGACAGACAGTTCCTTCTGAGGACAGTCAGAAGGGAAGAGTTGGAGCCTGGCAGGGTCTGCTCTTGGGCTGAAATTGGATCATTTCTTGACGAGCCTCCTGCTCAGATAGCGGCATCGCCACCAAACCCCAGCGCTTGCCAGGCAGTGTGTGTTCAACTGCAGCACCAGTTTCAGAGGAAAATAGATAACATTAACAGAGGCAGCCTTTAAATTAATGCATTGTCCCCCTCGGGTGCTACCCCTCAGCCCTGTTGCATCAGCACGTTTCCAAATCAGCAAACATCTCCTTGAGGACTTGAATTATTCAAGCCGTTTTGGCAAGATAGCTCAAGCTTTACCCAAGGCTGCTCTGGTTATCCATTCCAGCAATGGCAGCATGTGAAACCATCCCCTTTCGCTGCTCGGGGCTTCCCGTCTGCTGGCAGGCAGGAGCATGCAGGCGGAGGAACAAGCAGGAATTGCACAGGATGCTTTTGCTAGCACGGCTGTGCCTTCTCGCCCCTTAGCTGAGCCTGAGGTAATAGCAAAAACAAGGAGTGTGACAGAGCAAGCTCCTGGGGAGTTTTTGTAATTCCTTTGCGCAGAGACAAGGAACCTGGGCCTGGAAGGGACCCAGGAGCCAGCCAGTCTGGCCTAGTGCAATCAAAGGTTCCAGAAATGGATCCTCCTTTGTCAAACCCAGCTCAGCCTCTGTTCACCGAGGCTGTTCCAAAACCCATTGTTCGGACGGACCGGTTTCCAGCTAGAAGGTGTTCATAGCAAGGTTGTGATGCCTGCTCTTCCGCCAGCGCCAGCCGTTGCCCACCATTGCCAGTTATACCCCTGCCCATTGAAGATGGCGGTCAGACCCTTTCTTTGTCCTCAGCCCACAAAAGCAAAATCTCTTCTGTCCTGGGACTGGCTTTCCTCAGTCCTAGCTTCCCAGACCGTGCTGTCTCCTAACTCCGCTGTCCCCCATTACTCTGCTTTTTGTTATAACACCCACAGCTCCACAGAGCCTGCACAAGGCAGCGCTAGGTCCAAGAGCCAAGTCTCCAGAAGCCAGGGCAGGATCTCAGCCCAGGGCTGCTGCCCACTTGCTGCAAGCCAGCACCCGGAGGAGGAAGGAACACGCCCTGATGAGGGCTGTTCAACATCTGTCCTTGTGTTAAGGACCACAGCAGCTCAGCTCCACCGCATCATAGCTGAGAAGTCCACGTCATCCACCCCAGCCATGCTCTGGTCACTATTGGTATCTACACAGTGTCTGAAACATCTCCTGGGGCTCCTGACAACTAAAGAGCGGACACCAGAATGGCAGCCACCCAAGGCCATTGCCCATCCTGCCCGCACCGGGCTTAGGCCAGCCCAGCGTTACTCTTGGCTGTGGTGGGATATGAACATCTGCAGCTCAGGACGTACATGGCTGCAGCCCACCCTGCACTGCTGACGTCTCCGGACGGCCAAGCCATAACCCAGCTTGGGGAGCTTGCCACAGTGGTAGGGAGCTCACCTGTAACTCGGCTCCTTTATCCAGATCCTGGGCTGCGTTAGAAAGGGCACAGCCAGGAGGTAAAGGGAGGCAACTGCTGAACAGAGGGGAACACTCGCAAAACCACACACAGGCACCGTGTCCCGTCGACCTGGAAAACCCTTGGTTGAACCCAGGACTCCTGCTGTTAAATTCACGAAGCTCCTGCTCTCCAGATGAGAAGAAGTCCAGCCCTGCTGCTGGCTCACAGACCTGTTCAGACTTGTCCACTGGAGAGGACTATCCCATCTATTCCAACAGGGACAGTAATGGCTTCAACCCCCTTCCAAGCGGCTCCTGCCAAATTCAGAAGGTAGTGAGAAGAGAACAGCGGCCAGGAAAGGGCAGGTCTGGAGGGGCACAGCAGACAAACGGCATAGCCAGAGCCCTACAAAGAGGTAAGCTGATGAAACAGCATATTAAGAGCTGCTTCGGCCGTGGGACTGACAAGTGCTTTCCAACCCAGCGTCCCCACACAATAATAAATGCAAAGGGAGAATGAAGTTTTCAAATGCCAACATGGGCTAATTGCTCTCATTAAGGAACTTCAGAGGCAAAAAGAGCAAACACCCTGCCTTTGGCAGTTGAATGCTCTGGAATTTATCCCCTCCACCCATACAGTTCAGAGGCAAAAGGAAGCAGGAGAGGGAGGGAGAAAAGTAAAGGCAAGACCTTGCTGGAATCGGTCTACCTCTTCCACAAAGCACCACAACTCTTAACAGCCTGCAAGATTGGGTGTGGGGGCTGCCCAGCCAAACTGCAGTCCCCTGGGAGGGTTTTAACTTGGATAACATCCAAGCATCCTTCCAAATTTTTTGCAGGCAGATGGATGACATTGCAGGACCAAGCAGAAGTCCTGAGGAGCTGAGGCAACCAACAACAGCAATCCCAGGACAGAGCTCCTCCGCAGCAGTGTCAAAACATCTCCAGTCAGCTGAGATGAGCCGATAAAAATGCAGATCGATTTCAGGGCCAGGTCTCCAGCTCGTGTAAATCAATGCCGTTCCCGTGACTGGAGCAGATTGCTACTAACTCAAAGTAATGTTATCTACCATCAGCAGCAAGAGACCCAGAGCTGCAGGAAGCCAGGGTATCCCATTTCTGCTTCCCTTAGGGAAGGTGCTAATCAAATCTCACTTCTGCCACAGTTCCCAGCATCTGCAGCACTCTCCCCTAGCCCAAGCTGTATTTCAACAAGCAGCAAAGTAGCCATGCAGACAAAGGAACTGGGAGCTACTGTGTGGATCCAGGTGGCTGCCCTGAGGTTGTTGAGCCTCCTGAGTCTAACCAGAGCCAGAGCCTGCTCCAGGGATGTGCTGCGGGGTGGACACGGCTGATATATAGCATGAGAAACCAGCTGCAAGACGTACAGAGCTAGGGCAACCATGAACCCGCTGCAGACACAGCACTGCCCCGGACCACAGCAAGGGCTCAAGCAGATCCCTCTGACCCATCATCATCTCCTTACCCCAGGCTGTAGCCAAAGCTGCTCACGACCCCTCCAGTGTATGACACCACGGCCAAGGATGCATCTGCGCTGGAATGGTGGCATCAGTGAAACAAACAGGACAGCCAGGCTAAGCCCTCCTGCCTCAGCTGATGGGTTTAGTGCTCACGGAGGCCCAGGACCTTGCTTTTGTAAACCCCTGACTAGAGCCAGCTCAGATATCCACCCAGCACAGGGCACGGCTTTCCAATCCCTGCCGTGAACTTCTTCAGCAGTACAAAAGATAGCCCTGATGTTTGATGCTGCCGGCCATATTCATCTGCCGTTGGCAGATATTTTGGTGCTAATGAACCCCGGGCATCTTCTAGAGGCACCAAAAGATCACCTTCAAAGCAGGAAGGGTTTGCTAGCTGCTACAGATTCAGCTGTCCCGCTGCTGTTGCCAAAGGCAGCCTTACAACTGAGTCACTTCCCCCTGCCCCAGACCCGGTAGGAGCACTGTCAAGACATTTTCATCTGCAGGTACTTGCTGGTTGGTGCCCAAGGTCCTGCACAATTCCGGAGCCCACCACGCACGGAACCAGCATTAGCCCCAGCCAGAGCCCTCGAGGTCAGTACTGCTGTGAGAGCTCAGCCAAGCCGGCTCACAGGCTCTTCACCGCAAAAGCCAGGGTTTCAGAACGGAGCCAGCCGTTCCCCCAGGTGACACCCAGAAGTATTGGCACCACGAATCTCTCGCCCAGCTGCCACAGACAACAGTTCTGCATCCCACTGCTGCTCTCGCAGCTGGACTCTGCAGCTCTGGACTTCAGCATATAAAGTCAGGGGGAAACAAGACTACACTGCCCTCCTCTCAGGGGTGGGGACACTGGCCTGGGGGACCAGAGCAGCGATGTTACCCCTGCAGCTCAGCACAGGGATCCCTGAAGCCCTCTCTCACGTGGGTCACAAGCCAGGGACCCCCATGTCGGGCTGGCTACCAGACCCCCAGCAGACACGGGCTGTCCACATCAGGAGTCCAGCCTCACCAGGCTCGCATCGGGCACCCTGCCCTGGAGAGAACACGTGTTGCAGAGCAGCCAAAGGCACTTAGCTCCTGTCTGACGTTTCCTTCTCTGTGGGGTTCACCACCTGGAGCCCTTTCCCAGAGTTCAACCCTCACTGTCGGAGACCTTTGCTGCTTTTTTATCCTGAGTCCTGTGACTGCTGCCATTTCCCACTGGGGAGGGGAAAGTTAGGATCAGTCCCATATTCCTGAAGGGTCAAATCTGTATCTCTGAGCCTGGGAAGCAGGGCACGAGGTGCACTGGGAGGGAAGGAGCATCCCCAAAACTAGAGGCTCAGGCAACAAAGAGACCCCAAATCCTTTCAGCCCACCGCTGAAACACTTCTCCCTTCCCCCATCCGCTGTGCCAGCCTTCTTCTGTGTGTGCAGAGCGAGAACAACAGGCAGGGACAGACAAGACTGCCTGTCTGCGACTACAAGCATCAGCCCCGCTGAAGAAGGGCCGTCCTCAGCAGAGACCCGTGTCCCATCCACCCACCCGCCTTGGGCTGCAGCTGGTTCGGGCGCCGCCGAGCTAGGCTCCGGCACAATGCCAGGTACCTAAGCTCGCAGGGCAGTGCTGGTCCTGCCTGTACTCCGCTTGCTAATTACGCAAAGCCCCTTGTGCCAGGACACTTTGTGCCACCTCAATGCCAAGCACTTGTCATCGCTTCTTGATTTGCTTCCCCGCCATGTAACAGGTGAGAAATGCATCCTCCTGCTCATTCCTGGAAGCATGTCGGCACACCAGGAAGGGTGGCTGATCCGAGTCCTCCGGCTCTTACCGGAAAAGAGAACCACAACCCAGAGACACATGGTCTCTATCCCAAACCCTAGCACCTCCAGGGAAGGACAAGTGTTCCCTTGGCTGATGGGGATGAGGTTCTCTCCCTTGTGATCAGCTCTCCAGGGAGTGTTACTGATCCACCTGCGTGTCCCCCAGCTCCTGAGTCTCCACCGTCATTTACACCAACCCCATCAAGCAAAGACAGGCTAGTAGACAGGTCTACTGGTGTAACCGTACCCATGGCAGTAGGTCTCAGTCCCCATCCACCTCCTCAGTGGGTTTATTGGAGGAGCTGACACTTCCCCCAAGCCTTGGTTGCATCCCATGCACTCGTGACCTGGAATGAAGACGACCTCGTGGCCGGACAATGAGAACAGCTCCCTCCTCCACGGCTCTCTGCAGCAGATAGCAGGCTGTCAGAAAGCCTCCTTTGCAGCAGCCCTTGCTCCCCACAGGAGACAGAGCATCACTGACCGCTTCGCCCCCTCCCAGGAACACGTCCAGTCCTGGAGTACCTCCTGAGCTTTGCTGGAGAAGTGCTCCAAGCTGCCAACGCGCCATGGAGACGTGAGGGAGAAGGGAACACCTCGCTTATTGCTGGCCAAAGTTAGAAGCATACAAAGGGACTTGGGTCTACCCAGGCAGGAGTTAAATATTGCACCAAATGCTTTCAGGGCAATCCCAGGACAGATGGGAATGTGACTCCCAACTGGAAACAGCTCTGTGCTCAGTCACTGCTCCAAGTTAATCTTTCACCAGACTGCAGAACCAGAGGCGGGCAGTGACGCCGTGACCCCTGCACTGCACTCCAGAGCAGGGACCAACGAGCATTATATCGCATTTGGCTGTGAACTTCCTTATGTCCAGACATCTCCCTTCCTTCAGTGCTGCCCTACGAGAGAGTCCTTACCTCCCCCGCAATACCAAGGCCCAGCTCACCCAGCAAACGGCAGCCACGGGGCATGGCTTCCAATGCAGTCAGGCTAGAAGCCGGGGAGATAAGGCAGGGCGACCCGAGCAGCCGCCCTCCTCCCCGCTTCACCCTTTTGGAGGCGTTTTCCCTCTAACTGATATTTGTCTGTACGTGGATCATCCTTGCTCTGACCCGCTGTACGGCCACAGCAAGGTGGCACCCTGCTTCTCCCCGGCACCTCAGTGACACAGTGCCCGGATTCATGCCAAGCGTCCCCGTGGCCCTCTGTCAACAGGCAAGGCTTGGCCAGCCGGCGGGGGAAGGAGGTCTGGGGCAAGGGGTGCATATCCAGTACGTGGAGCAGCATCACTGGGTTCCAGTGGGGGAGAAACCAGGAGGCTGCTCTAGGCAGAGGATAGGAATGACGGAGGGAAAGGAAAGGAGAGGAGGGACGGAGAATATTATAAAACACAAGACCTTGAAACAGGCAAGAAAAAGTTGGCCTGCATCGCTCACCCTTCCAGGCCTTAATCCCTTCGTTAGCACACATGCCTGATACAATTAAAGACAAACTCCCAAGTCTGCAATGCAGACCGTCTGCACCAACAAAGGGTCCTGTGAATTCATCTCTGCATTAACTGGTATCTCCCAAGCTGCGGAGCATTTCCCATGTGGTGCAGCTCTATGGGGGCTGGCCCCCAGGTCCAGCTGCCCCCCACGCTCAGGGACTGGGCTCTGCGGAGGAGCCCCAGGCATTGAGGAGGGCTGGGAGCGGAGCCACAGGAGAGCTCTCTGGGGCAAGCGGAGCTGGACGTGGTCACACACAACCAGCAAGAGCAGAGGCAGAAGCAACGAATGCAGAAGGCGTGACCAACACCAGGAGAGATGGCGGCGTGGTGGGAACAGGCCAGGACAAACGAACAAGGTGCGGGGCTGGTGGGGGTTGCAGGTGACAGTTTGCCGTCACTTGGTCTCTGCGCTCCTGCCCTGGTGGCCTGTAGGTCTCCCCGTTCTTCTGGCCCACCAGCTCTCCAGGGTGGACTGCCTCCTCCGTGCCTGCATCCTACGCTTTCCTCAGCGGGACCCCGCGCCGCGGCTAAGCCTCTAAACACCATGGCAACACGAACAATAAAAAGTGACAGTACCACAGCAAAAGGAAACGGCTCTTCGGGGCAGCCCTGCCTGGCCTTCAGAACCTGCAACCCTGCAAGGTCCAGAACAACTTGCTGGCAGGTTCACCCCAGCCTGAAGCTAGTGCCATTGCATCCTGCCTCGGTATCTTCCTGCAGTCCCTGCCGGGAGGTGGGAGGTGGGCCCACGGCCCCCCTTACCCAAGCATCGTGTGTCCAGCAGGCACATCTCCTGGTACCTTAAGCAACCGTACCAGCAACTCTGTCACCTCCACGCTTCGTAGAAAACACCAAGAACCTGCAGTCTTTGGCCCTGGCTGACCCACGCAAGCTCCCCATCCCTCCCAGGTGCTCACCAGCTCAAGGGGCAGAGCTCTCTGACACCATTTTTGTGGGCAGGGGCTAGAAACAGGGTGCTGCTGGGCACTCACAGCCCCAGGCAGGGCTGAGATGGCGAGACTGCAGCAGCAAGGGTCGTTCTCCGTCCGCCCCGCTGCCTATGCGGGCAGGAGCGTGATCACGGACCGGAGTGGTGAGGTACAAACCAAGCTGCTAGAAAGGGAGAGATGCAGCAAGACAGGTAAAATCTCTCCTCCAAGGCAGAGCACTGTGGGCTTCACCGTGATTTTTCACCTTAACTCCATGAGCACTGCCAGAGCTGGCACCACACCAAGACCTCACACCCCGCAAGCAGAGCCTTCACCCCCCCGGAGCTGGGCCATCCAGCAGCTCAGTGCCACAGTGAAAACTTGGCCAACGAGGAGGGATGGCAAAGCCACCTCTGCACACACTGCAGAAGCAGCGTGCGACCACGCGTGTACGCGCTGCCACAAATACATACGTTCGTCTTTACGGGTAAGTCTGTCTGCCCGTCTGCCCGGCGTGCCTCTGCTCAGATGTGCGCTGAAGAGTAATGAATGGCTCTGCTTCTCCCCGAAGGCGGAGTGTTTATCCATTTATTGTTGCTGTTCTTGGCCTATCGCTTTCTGGTTTATTATCCCCTTGGATTTATTTCTTTATTTTATTTAATGCATTGAAGAATTTACATGCTCGGAGCATCGGCACTTAGAGATGCTTTCAGAGCCACCTTGGCAGACAACTGCGCAGGCTGCAGCGGCGGGTCTGGTTTGCTGTTGCTGCTGGGGCAGGAGAGCTGCACGATGGGGACAGGCGGTCATTGCCACAAGAAGCAGCATTGTCCAGCCACGCACCCCCGTGACACGTGAACAGGGACGATGACTGTTTCGGAGGCAGTCGGACAGAATGGAGATGAGGCCTGTGAGCGATGTAACTTACGGGGAGAAACACCTCTGGTCTCCTTTCTTGGAGAAATAGCCTGTGAGGTTACTGCTGTCTGCAGGGGGCCCAGAAGCTTGGAGGTGAAATAGAGGCACTTAGTCTGAATTACAAACTGAAGCTGCTATCGCTGCAGATCTTGGGAGAGGGGAAAAAAAATAAAAATAAATAGTCAAGCAAGCAGGTCCCACAGGACCTACAGAAGAAGGAAATAAGGCTGCTCAAGATCTGTTACGGCATTAAGCCCTGTGTCTTCATGGATCCCCAGAGAGATGTGGCTTCTTCTGTGGCATCACTCCTTGCACCCACCCCCATCTCTCCTGCCTTCCCAGGGAAGCAGCAACATCTGCTGAAGAGAAAGGACACACCTGGGGGAGAAATATGGTTTCTCATGGGACAGGAAAAGGCACAGCACAGCAAAATGTAGTTGCTTGGAGGAGAGCCTGGCCATCGAAAGTCATGCCAAGGGATGCCTCCCCACGCTGTGCAGCGGAGCAGCTCCCACGGGGAGCTCCAAGCCCACTCCTGAGCCCAGACTAGTCCGGGAAGATCCTACATCAAGCACAGGATGTAGGTGAACCTTCAGCAGATGTTGCACAGGATGCAGAAGAACCTTTGTTCTCAGAGGTACGAGGAGTCACTCGGCTCCCGCTCAGCTCCAGCAGCACAAGAAACCAGAGCAACTGCAAGGACAGGCTGGGGCAACATTCAGCCCTTCATGGTAATCGCAGGCCTGCGAAGCAGGAGGAGAGGGCTGCCCTGCCCATCATCTGCCACACACAGCAGTCAGGCTGCTGCTTCTGACAGCTCCCAGGACTACAGAGCTGGTGCTTTCGTATCCATGCTGGCTCCTGGTACTAAGAATATCAGCTGTCATTACAAAAGGGAGTGTTTCATGGCTGGGCGAGAAAAGCATGATCCCAGCAGCCTCAGGCGGTAAACCCTGCTTGGATCGCTCCCATAGGCAACAGGATTTTTTTTTTTAAGCCCATCCCAGGATTCTGGGACCTGAACCCATGATGTTTGATCCCTGGCACTGGCTATATTTTAACCCCCATCTCTCTCAGTACCCACACCCTCTGTCATCCCATGGGGGTCTCTCTGCCCATCCCAGCAGATCCAGCAGTCAGGAGCATCTTTCCTCCGTCAATCCACCCAGCTCCCCTGAAGCCAGGGGAGCTCTACCGACTCGCACCCTCTCGGCATCAGGCCTGACAGCACCCTTCCCGGACAGATTCCGCATGGGCAGCAGCAGCTGCTGGCACTGCTCAGAGCTGGCGCCAACTTCCACCGTCGGTGCTGGAGAAAGTCGACCTGCAGGTGCACCTGGGGCCACGGGGAGACGGGATCCTCTCTCAAAGCACGGGCTGCGCTTGCAGAGTGCTACGGCCACCCTGATGGAGGCAGAGGAGGAGAGCTTCTCTGCCTGTTGTTTACCCTGCCCTTCCTCAGAGACAGGCACACACAGAGCCTGACCCCCATATGTCCCAGGGGTGTAGGTGGCGTGTCCCCCCCCCCCCCCCCCCAACCTGGCCCCCCGCAACCCCCGGCCCCGTTGCGAACGTCACGGTTAGGGCGGCTCCACAAGCCTGGCACGGGCAGCCCAGGGGTGACAGCTCTGACTCTCCCTGTGTCCAGATCCCCGCTGTCTTAGCTCATTCCCCACGGACCAGGGGGAAGAGCTCTTCCAGGCGAAGGGCTCCGACTGCGTGGAGCCACACGTCATAAAGCACTTCATGACAGGGAGTGGCTGACATCCGTATGATGCTGCCAGAGCTCGCCCGTTACCCAGGAGGTGGGCACAGTTCGCAAGCCCGTATCCGGTCCAGCTGGCCAAGGGCTACTGCTGCCAGGCGTCAGCCAAGACACACGACATGCCCATGGAGACAAGGCCCATGGTGAGATCCAGGCGCTGTGATAACACTGTCCCAGCGATCTAGCCCCATCCCAGAGCGAGCCACTCTCCAGGTCAGGAGTTAGGAATTTGGCCACCAGCCACCATACCCTGTAATCCCTCCTGGGAGCTCCACACTCCAGGCTAAAACCAGCCTGTTCCTCCCCAAGCAGCGCTCTGGCTGGAGGCTGCTCCAGAGTCTCACTGAAGAGCCCGAAGAGGAGATCGGCACAGCTCGCTCCCAGGAGGAGGATGACAGGAGTGCTGGCATCTCCAGCATCTCCGTACTGGAGGCCAGATGGGGAGATCCAGGTCCTGTTGCTCATGCCCTTCTCCCTTGCAAAACTGGCGCTAAGGTGTGCAGACACGCGTGGCAGACTCCAGCCCCTGAGCGTGTGCAGGCAACTCCTCCCAGCCTCCTGCAGGTAGGACAGACTCCCACCACCACGGACTTGCGGTCCCACACTGCTGCCCTGTTCCTCCAAAGCCATTGAGCCACAGCTCCAACCCTGATCTCGGCTGTGACCAGTGACGCCTTGGGACAGCATGGTTAGCAGATGGGGCTGAGCAGGCAGAAGAGAGGCGAGCTGAGACCTGGACCTCACTCCACCTCCTGGACGCTGTGGAGCCAGAGTGGGGCTCCTGCCGGCATGGTATCCACGGACCTGTTTAGGAGTGGGGCTGAGCACCCCCAGGTCCTTGCTCTCAAAGACCGGGCTGCTTTAGGGAAGGGCAGGAAAGCATGTGCTGCCCCAAATCGGGGGCCCCACCAGCCCTTTACCCCCTTCTGTTTCAAAGCGTCCCTGGTACCTCTGTGCCTGTTCCCACTGCAGCACCAGCCCGCCCATCAGGCAGGCTGCTCCAGCCCTCGGCATTTGTTAAGAGGGGTCTGAATACGACCATCGTGAATCCCTCCCCAACAGCCTTGGACCCCAGCAGCAGCGAGCAGCGCTGCCCCATGGCTCCCTGAGCCTCTGGGCATAAGTGGGGCCGAAGGCACTCCCAGAACAAGGTCAGCATCCTGATGGCACCATGTCCAGAGCTGTGCCAAGCACACGCGCTGCCTCGTCACCTTGCATGTTCAGAGCCCCTACAGCAAGGGACAGGAGTGTTACTGCAGGTCTGGACATGGCCAAGTCCCTCAAAAAGCCCATCATACCCAAAGGTGAAGGAGAGTCCCCAGACCCCCAGCTCTGAGGACCCAGACCAGATGCAGTTTACCCTCAGGTCACACCCAGAGGTGTAGAAAAGCAGGTGAAGCTGCAGCAGACTCATTGCACCCACATCACTGCACCTTCTGTTGGAAAGCAAGACCGGACAAACAGATCGACGACAGTGCTAGCACACTGCCAGCCAGACCAACAGCATCCCGTGCCCAAAGCACCTCCTTTCTCCTAGATACTACGTACGTGAGTGGTGACACTCCTGGAATGTGGGAGGAGAACAGAGCTTGCTTTTGCTCTACAGCCTACCAACGCTGTTCAGAGGCATTTAGTGCTACAGAGCCCAAACAAGGCTGGAAGAGAAGGACAGTAAATCACGTCTTGCCTATTTTGGAGCTCCCAGGAGTTGTTTGTTCCTTTCCATAGACTCAAGTGATCGCTCTCTTGTGGGCACAATGATCTCTGCTCAAACCCCTTCTGCTCTTAAACATTTACATTAACTGGGTAATTCAAGCAACAGCTAAGTGTGCTTCCAAATACAGTATTTTCGAGTACAAGAATCCCCCCCAAAGGAGGTTCTGCCTTGGTGTCTGGGATGTAGAGACCCAGTAAGCTCTAAGCCCTGCCAGGATAG
Source organism: Sagittarius serpentarius (assembly GCA_034782735.1). Taxonomy (NCBI): domain Eukaryota; kingdom Metazoa; phylum Chordata; class Aves; order Accipitriformes; family Sagittariidae; genus Sagittarius; species Sagittarius serpentarius. The sequence continues at coordinate 39,311,333 of JAVKLA010000090.1, forward strand.
GAAGAGAAAGGCAAATACGGGCTTGAGAGGCCATTAATATCCATAGCCACATCTGTATTGCTGGATCCTGGCAGCTTCCCAGGCTCCAGGTCTACACCTCAGCTATGTCCCAGCGTCACAGCAGCATCCTGCCTCCCCCCACGACAGAAACCTTCAACCTGTGCTGGAGGGCAGCTGCAGAACGGTCTGTCAAGTTCCCCACTCAGGATGCCCAAGGTGTGCCCAGTGGTTTTCTAGACAGACCTCGGAGAAGGCAGATCCAACACTAACATTATCAGAGGGATAACTGCTTGGGATCAGCATCACACGTGGCTGGAGCGTGAGTGGGCAGGTTCTGTCGCAGTAGTCAAGCGTGACATCGGTACCGGCGGCGAGTCCCCCATGTCCAGGTCTCCAACAAGACCCTGCAGCACTTCTGTGAACTAGCGCAAATCTCTGAACCGCCCAACCAGAAATGCTGGGGAAATGCCCTCCCATCAAGGCCAGCCCCTGGCCCACAAAGGTATTTTGGGCTGGGATTGCTCTTGCCTAACCAGAGCCAGCAGCAGCAGCAACAGGCAGCCAAGGACCCTCGGAGGTTCCCCACCAGCCTCAGCCTCAGACAATTACACTCTCGACCGTATGGGTGCTGTGAGCACCACGCTGGGTGGCAAAGGCTGCAGCAGGAACGGCCGCTGCCCCTTCCTGGTGAAAGAGGAGAGGAATTGCCGGCAGGACGCTGGCTGCGGCAGGGTCGGCAGCCCAGAGGGATGGGGGTGCGCAGGGAAGGGCTGCCAGCGACCCCCGGGGGAAAGAGCATGTCCGCAGGGGTAGGTGAGGAACGTGGGGTGCTGCTAGTCTGCTCCTGACTGCAGGATGCTGGAGAGAGAAGAGGAGGCGAGAGCCCTGATTACACTCATCGGGACAACGGCAAATTCATGGGGCGGGGGACACCTCTCAGTTTTAGCTGGGGAAGGACGAACAAGAACTGGCCCGATGTCAACAAGCAGGGACAGATCGGAGCGGGCAAAAGACATGCCTGAAGCTGGGCTACGCTCTCTACTTCAAAGGCAGTGAAATGGCAATCGGCTAAGCAGGGAAGACGACCATACAGCAGCTCCGGGAGCCACAGCACGGGACAGAGTTTGTGCTGGCTTTCCTGGCACACGCAGAGCCCGAGTCCTGCCCAAGGAGTTGGTCGGCTTGTCTCAACAGTGCAATCAAAAGGGCCTCAGGACAACGCTGGGCAGCAGGTCTGGGACCGACTCCTGTCCCCAGAAAGGTCCACAGGCTTGAGAGCCACAAGCGGAACACTGCTGAGAGCAGAGCCAGGACCGGGAACTTCAGGGATGCTGATCCCTGGAGGCTCGGCCATTTCAGACCCACATTACACGTCATTCTTCAGGTCACCACAGCTCTGCCCTGGCAGGCGGCATCTCCTCCTCACACGAGTGCTCCTGCCACAGACCTCGCAGCAGCCTCCCCCGACTCTGCTCGAGGTCCTTGTGCTCCATCTCCTGGCCCCGCGCCCCGGAGCAGCCAGCCCCCTGCCACCCTCCACCCATCTGGCAGCCCTCTTCATTTATCTTTATGCCTTTAATCCTTCAGTTAAATGGCGCAGCTCTGCACTCAAAGCTGGAAAGGAACAGCCTAATGGCCATTAAGTTCCCCTTCAGAATATTAGATTCAGATCCATCAATTTTACTTTGTAGAGAATATTCGCAGTAAAATCAGAGCAGCTCCCAGGCACCTGACAGCCCAACAGTGTTTTCTTCCTAGGAGCAGCTGTTCAGAAAACACATCGGCTCAGGATTTACCGACAGTTGGCAATACGAGACAGTTCAGAGCCACGAGCCAGAGGATGCCACCCGCTTCTGTCACCCATGTCAGCTTCCGTGAAGAAACCACAGAGCCGATAAAACAGGTCTGCTGCTATAACCCTCCGGCTTTCCGGCATCCGCCCACGGCCTGCCGTTGCTCCAGCCCTGTCCTCACCGAGGAAGCGCTGGACACCAGTGTGCAGCCCACTTCATCCCCACTGAGGACTGGGAAGGCTGCCCCAGCAACGCTGCAGACAGCGCAGCGGGGCTGGCCAACTGCTCGGGGGAGAAAAAAAAAAAAAAAAAAGAAAAAAAAAAGAAAAAGGAGCAGATTTCTCTGGCAGAAGCACAGCGAGGAAGGCAGCGGGACCTGCCTACATTGCCCACTCGGTGCCACCTGCAACAGGTGAACGGCACGTTGGTGAGAGCAGCCGGCCTCTCCCAGCCTGGGGAGCGGGGTGGCAGGCAGACAGCATGGTTGTGCATCCCCGGAGCCGTGCCAAATCCTTTCCCGGGGGACCTGCAGGTTGGGCATTTTACCCATGCGACGTGCTTACAGCTTGCAGAGGTGACGCCAGGTCTCTCCCTTTCCCTCCTGGAAGCGGGGCCGTGGGGAGCCGTCCTGAGGATGTGTCCCACCGCGGCTCCCCAGGGATTCCCCGGAGCTCAGGGAAGAGCACAGCCTCACCCCAAAATGTGCACATTTACCGCCTGCAAGGAGCTGTGCTGCTAAAGGCAAGACCAGAGGTGCAGCAAGACAGAACCTGCTTCCAGCCAGCCCACCTGCCGGGACAGCCTTCCCCACCTCCCGTCCCGCGCACCAGCCCTGCCAAGGCACCACCAGAAGCACCCGCAGAGCAAAACCGGAGGATGTTTGCAACTCTGCCACCTCCCACCTGCAAACCCAAGGACCGGCACACTCCTAATGATATTAACAGCGAGGAACACCACCAGATTGATTTTTTTTTTTTTTCTCTTTATCTCGCAGGGGCCTTGCCCGCCTAGCCCCAAACTGGGCGTTACTGGGAGAACAAATTCCCGCTGGGTCAGTGGTTCTGTTCAGCTCAAGATCTGTGCTCCAAGCTGACAGGTACTGAACTGGGGAAAGGGACCGGAGGCCTCGAGTGCCTTCTTACAGCGTCGCAGCCTGAGCTTGGGGTGACGAGGCACTTGCAGCATGTACAGAGGGAGACTGGTCAAGTAGAGAGGACCGGAGTCACGCTTCCCCACGTACTGCAAACAGGTCTGCCCTGCCACCCTAAGGGTTTCACCTCCTCTGCTTTTGGGCAGATTTATGGCAAATAATAACAGCTGGGAGAAAGCAGAACATCTCTGGGAATGGCAGGAAGGTAAGGATGGGAGTCAGGTGCTGGGGAGCCCCTAACCATTGTCAAATCCATACCTGCCGCTGCTAATAGCTCTTATCCTCACGTTTAACGTGAGGCTCTGCACCAAAAACTGTCTCCAGCAAGCCCAGTCTTCCCAGGGCTCGAGAGAGCTGAATTCCCTCTGCCACGGGCAGGGCTCACCGACGCTCCCAGCATCGCACAGGGAGTTCCCACAGCTCCAACTCTTCCCGAGTGGGCTGAGATTTAAATTACACCAGCTCCTCCGTGGGGCTGCCTCGGCTCTTTGGCTTGTTCCTTTGTCCCAAGGTGCTGTGCAGTTCTGCCCCGCTTCCGCACAGACCCGCAGCTCCAGAAGGGAGAAATCAGCTCAATTTAATTCAAAAGTTTCTCAGCTCCACTCCGGCTCTCCGGGCCCAGGGGGTGGGCAGCCGCCGAGGCCCCCCAGCACAAGGGGTCTTTCGCAGACGCCCCATCGCTTCCTGCTATGAGAACTCTCAAATCAGCAGTTTTGCAGCAGCTGCAGAAATTCCCTGTTTTCGACTTCTTCTTCCCCAGAACGCCCATCCCGATTTTCTCATCTAGTAGCAATATTTCTGCCAAAATCCCCCCCTTTTTTTTTTTTTTTTTTTTTAAATTTTTCCCCTAACCAGGCTGTCACAGACACCACACACACACACACACACCCCCCCGAGAGCACATCCACCCCGGGGACACCCCACCTTCCCGCCCCCCCCCCCCTTCTCTCCGCAGGGTGCCCCGCAGGCGGGCGAAGCCCCCGGGAGCCCCACCCGGGGGGGACACACACACGCAGCACCGTGAGCAGCGCTCGCCGCCGCCGCCGCCGCCGCCCCCCCCCCGCCGCCGCCGCCGCCCCTGCGGAGCCGCTGGCGGGCGGTGCCCGGTGCAGCCCCGGGGCTCCGCTCAGCCGCCGCCCCGGTGATACCGGCACCAAACTTTCCCGGGAGCCCCCCCCCCCGGCTCACCTGCGCTCCGGGCGGAGGGGGGGGGGGGCGTACCCTCCCCGCGGCTCCCCGAGCCCATCCGAGCCCCGGCCCCGTTCCCGGCCCCGTCCAACGGCGCAGCCTTCCCCGGCCGGGGGAGCGGAGCGAAGCCGCCGCCGG
>JAVKLA010000090.1:39316904-39327747 GCA_034782735.1 Sagittarius serpentarius
GCGGGGCTGCGGGGGGCAGGCATGGCCTGGGGGGTGCCAGGGGTGCAGCGCTGTGGGGATGTGCAGGAGGAGGGGTGCAGGGCAGTGTGGTGACTGGAGGGATTGCTGTGGGGACAGGGGAGGTGGGGGGGGGGGGTGTGGAGCAGAGAGCGGTGCTGGAGGGGGGATTCTGCTTTGAGGATGCAGGGGAATTGCGGTGGTGCAGGGGGGCACAAGGAGTGGTGTTGTGGAGAGGCTGGTGGCCCTGAGGGAGGGTGCAGGGGACAGGGTGCCATGGGGAGGGGTGGCTGTGCAAGGTGGACAGTGCGTGGGAGCCACAGAGGAGTGTCCTGGGCGTGGCACAGTATTTGCGGGGCCAAAGGGGGCGATGTCACTGCCAGAGGTCAGAGCAGGAGGGGGTGGGTGGCACCTCTGGGCAGCAGAGGGGCAAGGGAGGAGGCACAGCCAAGGCGATGTGGGGAAGGGGACACAGCCTTGAAGTAGACCCCCTTGCTAGGACAGGCAGCGGGGATCCAGGCTAAGGCCCCGCAGGATTTTTCGGTCAGGATAAGACCCCTGTCGAATGCCAGCATGGGAGTTACAGCATTGCTGCTGCTTGTGCTCAGCACCAGCTCGCAGCTGGGAGCACGCTCTGCTGTCAGAGATTAGCAGAGCCCCCCTGTCCTGCTGGGGCATCTCCAGGGGACTTGTGGGGCCAGCACGGGGTGACAGCAGGGACAGCAGAGCAGTGACGGAGCTGCCGGTCCTCTCTAGCTAACTGCTACCAGCACACCCTCAGCCCGTCCCTGCAGCCAAGCACAGTTGCTGCTACTGCACCACAGCCATCCCCTGGCTGGATCCATCCCTCCCGCTCTCCTGAGCAATGCACCAGAGCTGGCTTCCCGCGCGAGCCCGGGAGCAGAGCACAGAGGGGGTGGCCGTGCTCCCCTTTCCTCTGTGTCAGCCTAAAGAGGCTTTGAGCTCTCGAGCCTCCTGTGCATGCTCCCGTCTCCCGTCCCGGCACCTTCGCAGGCTGGAATGTGTCACTTGGCCTTTTCTCCTCTGCAACGGTACAGAAAAGATATACAGAGAAATAAATGTATCCGAGGGGCATTCACAGCTGTGGCTACGGCTGGTGGGCAGGATGGGGTCAGCACAGCTTCTGCTGATGCTCAGTCCCTGCTTGTGGCCCCGGCCCCCGCGCACGCGCACGCACTCAAGTTAGTTCTAACGTTCCCCGTGGTGGGACCCCCAGCCATCGTTCCCAGCGGGGGGATGCGGTGCTGGGCTCACCACTGACAGCAGTGGACGATGCTCCCTCCCGCCGGCTCCTTTCCCGGGGGATGCTGGCTCTGGGGACCACAGAGGGCTATTTGTCCCCGTGGCACTGGGTGCTGAGAGCCTGAGCTGTGCCCGGGGAAGGCCACTGCAACAGCCTGCGCAGTGCTCTTTGTGATGCTTCTGGTGTTGGCACAGATGCCTTCCTGCAAAGTCCTTTTTCTCTAAGCTCGTTGCTCCTGCAGCGCAGATTGAGCGCTCGCTGCGTGCGGGACCCGTGGGGTGCTACCCCGAGTCTGGCCAACCACGCTCAGGGGAACCGTAGGATGTTCACGGATGAACTGGGACAGGGAGGGGATTGAAACCCTCCCAGGCCGGCCCCTGGATGAAGCCACAACTACGCTGGCAGGGGACTGTCACGGGGGAGCCACTTTCTCCCTGCTTCCCCTCCGTAAAGCAGCAGCTCCCACGGAGGCGTGGGCTCACACTGCCAGATGCACCACAGCTCCCTGGAGTCGGTCCCTTCCCCAGGATGGGGCCTGGGCACTCCCCGAGGCACTCCGGAGAGAGGGCCCCCTTGGTTTTGGGAGGACAGACAGGCCGCGTCTTCCTCCCTCACATTCCCGTGGCTTTGAGAGCCGGCAAAAGCACCAGCTCCTCGCCCTCCCCTGCCCGGCTGCAGAGGATGTAGACGCAGCCCCAGGGTCTGCTTTGGAAGCAGGTGATCTCAGAGCAACACGGTTGCATCTGTGCCACCGAGGATAAGAAAATCCTGCGATGCTGCAACGGAGTTACCCCGCCCGCCTGCTCTGGAGGCTGGGGCTGGCACTGAAGCCAGAGGCGGGAGTGACCCTCGCGTTCACACCAAATCGTACCCTCCTCCCCCCGCTCCGGTTCCTCTTGCATCTCCCAGGCACTGCAGGGGCTGCACAGCCTTCAAGGAGAAGGCGCAGGGATGAGATATCCCTGGCAAAGAGCAACGGCAGGACCCCGCCGGCGCCGAGTGGCTCCTCTCCGCGGTGTCGGTGTCCTCGAGGGCTGGCGCCGGCTCCCTGCGAGCCCTGGGGCCATCTGAGATCAGCTCCCTTTCCACTTGCCAAGGCCGGGCTGAGACGCAGCGGCTACAAAATTCACACCTCCTGCGGGTCCCTGCCGGTTGTACCCGGCGAGCGTCCTTTGGCGCATGATATATCCGAGGGAAACCGTTCCTGCTGGGATCTGGGGAGCCTTAACCTCTGTCCCCTACACTGCAAGGACCATGAAGAGCCCTGTCTTTTGGAAAACCCTCCCGGGTTCTTAGGGGCCTGACCAGGTGCAGAGCTGAGGGGAGGTTCTTGCTGGCACAAGCTTTGGGGCACGCTGGTGATATTTTCCCCTCAAATCACAGAAGAGAGCTGTCTGCAGCTCCTAAAACCCCACTGCAGCGCACCAAAGCAAAGCTCCCGCCACCCATATTGTCCCATCCTCTCTTTCATCCTGCCCTGGGGCTGTCAGGACTGGCTTCCCAGGAGAGAAGCTGCTGGGCTGCATGTGTCAAAGCAAAGCCTGGCTCAGAAGATCATTACAGACTTCCCGTTAAACGGGAAGAGGTGCCCACAGGTGAGACCGAGACCTTTGCTTCACAGGCGGTGGGATGCTCAGAGCAAAGATAAGCTTTAATAGGGTGCTCCCCACCCCCCCCCATTGCATAGAAAAATTCACCATTTGTATTTGCTTAAAATTTTCAGCCCTTGCTCTGGGAACAGCCCGAGTCATCGCATACCCGAGGAGGCTGACAGCATCGAAGCGGGGAGGGGGGGGGGGGAGGCGAAAAAATCGTGGAAAAGTGTTGCTGTGCACCGCTTATGTGTATCTATGGTTACAGGAGATCGTGTCAGAGGATGTAAGACGTTACCGGGGAAATCGGACGTGATGGTGTCAATAGAGACCGCAGGAGCTCATCCTCCGTCAGGGCACAGTTTGGGCGCTCGGCGCAGACCCACACAGCCACCGGTGGGGGTGAAAACAAGCGCCAGCCATTTGGCGAAGAAACCGTCCTACGCACCGAGGGTGAGGTGGGCCTGGCAGGGAAATACGAGTACCGCCCGCTGCCGCAAGCGCTTGGCACGTGTTCCCGGGGAAATTTAAGCGTGTGCTGAAGAGCTGCTCCTGCCCGGGTAGTTACTGCGTAGTTACGGACCTCGCCGCGATTAGAGCTTGTCAGGATGTTTGAATCTAGCATCATCACATCCTTTCCAAAAGCGAACATTTCTGGGAGATTCTTTCAAAATCATAGGATATTTTCAGTGCATTTTAAGAAAATGGTTTCATTAAATTTCTGCTGCATTTGCGCTTTAAAAACTGTGATATTTTTGGGTGTTATTCTTTTTCTCTTTCAAAATACATGTAAATCCCATCAAATAGTTCCAGTTACCAATTAGTACTATTGCAGCAGCAGAGTGAAAATGAATGAAAGCTGCTTTAAAAAACACCTCAGTTGAAAGCATACCAGGCAAATACAAGATTTAGATCAAGGACAAAATAAACCTAATATATTCGTCTATTAATCTGTAGTCATTTCTCTATTAAGAGTTGTTTTGAAAACCAGCAGTACAAAAATCACACGGAAGTGTGATGGCTTTTAAGGGGTAACGCAGATGTGCTGGATCCTGGGATTTTCCCCGTGGGATTTCCGAATCTCTTCCAGCCCTCCTCTCTGCTCCCGGGACATCCTTGAGAGTTTTCCCAAAGGTGTCTGCAAGCTTTTTGTGTCTTGTTGCTGACAGATACTGGCTGCGGCATGTTCAGCCACATGCTCTAACCTGCTTCAGATTAGGCATGCTGTGTCAGGATGCTTTTGATTTTGGGCATCTGCCTCTAGACACTTTAACGTGGATGTGATGTTTGGAAGCGCTGAGCACTTTCCCTCTGGAAAGTAAATTGCTGATGGCATCTGCAGCTGCTGCCCAGATCATAATTCAGAGCTGACAATTGGAGTGTGGCTATTTTTTTAATGATGTTCCATGTCTCGGTTGTGCTATCGGCTCTCTGCTGATGCCATGCCGGAGTCACAGCGGTGACTCCGCAATTTAAAAGCCTGCACGTTTAACACGTGCCCCTTCAGAACCCCCCTCGTGCACTGCGACCCACCTCCCCGCACTCACGGAGCTCAGCCACGCCGAAAGGAGACACCATCCCACCTCAAGTTGTTCCCCCACGCTAATGCTTCATTTCAGAAAGAACCTTTCAAAGTGGTATTTCCTCTCCATGCTTTCTGGCAAGGGGAAGGCGTTTTTAAAGCATTTACCATAAAGAAGCATTTTTGTTTGGTTTTTTTTTTTTTAAATGTGGGGGTACAGTCACAGTCAGAAGAATCCACACATTTCTCGGTAACTCATCCCTCCAACGAGCCTGGCTAAACCTACCGCTGTCCCCTTCAGTAGCACCCAGGGAGAACTCGCAGCACTTTGGGCTGATCTAATACAGGAGAAGAATCATTCTGGAGTCATTCGCCGCAGAAATGAACCCATCTCAGAGGCTTTGGCAGATGAGAGGAGCACAGAACGCTTTTGTTCCCTGGACCTGTACCTGGGCCAGGCAGGTACGTTCCTGAGATGAAATACACCTCATTCAAAAAAACTTCCACCTCTAATGAATTGTTCTGAAAGGAGGTTGATGCATTGGTCTTGGCACAGCACTTTCCTTGTAGCTGTAATTTGGCAGTGGACATTTTGTGTGCTCAAGTCTGGAGAGAAACAACCCTGTGCCAGGAAGCCCAGGGAGGACAATTTCATCTGGCAGCATGGGCTGCATCCCTAATTTGGTGGAGGAACAGAGGACCGAAGTGCACCGAGGGAGTCACCGGGGACATGTTCAAGAGCTATCCTCATCACCACATTTCATCAAAATCAAGCATGAAACTTGGAGATGGCTGAGCAAAATCTTCAGCGAGAAGAGTTTGGTCTGCAAATCCACTGTCTAAACTCAAACACAACAGGCTCGGTGGGGCAAAGCCCTAAGTGCCTGGAGATGACAGCGTGGGAAGGTCTGAGATGACAGCCTGCCCGTTTCCCCTCAGGCTCTCAAGACCACCCCTACGCCCTGACGGCGTGGTGGTGCTTGATGCCAGAAGGGACAAGCAGGTCACCTAGTCTGACCTCCCATATGATGCGGGCCAGGTCCCTACTTGTCTCGTGACTGACCAAGACGCCTGTTGCCAAAAGCCGTCTCATCCAGACCTGAAGACCTCTTTAGCAGGAGATACCACCATTTCCCAAGGGCTTCGTCCCTGAATTTAATGCTCCCATTTGTAGAGTCTGTAGGCAGGAGAGCCAGGAGCAGGCAAGGGCCACCCCAGCTCCCCAGCCGGCGAATCCCGGGGGACAGCCAGGCCCTCGGTTGGATCCAGCACTGCCCGCGGGCAGCCAGGCCGCCGCAGTTTGCCACGGCTCTTGGTCTGCAGCGGCAGCGCTCACTGAGGGACGAGCAGCGACTGCATGTCCGCAAGCCCCCGCCTGGCACGCTGCGCTCCACAGGGTGACCGCACCTTTCCAAGGAGGAAACGCTTCCCCACTTGTTGGCAAAAAGTAGCTCCTGGCCAGAGCAGCGTTGGGCCCCCTGGCCCCATCTCTGATCTCCAAAGCCTCCAAATAACCTGGGTAGCAGAGAGGTCCATGTCGCAGCCACTGCACACAATGGCCCCACTCATAAAAGATCAGGCCACTGGGTCCTCCTCAGCCGGTGGTCACGGCAATGGGGAATGGCCAAAAGCCTTCCCAGGGCTCTCCAGGAAGGCAGTGGACCGGGGGTGACAGACATCTGGGTGGGCAGTGCTTGACGCCAGCTTCTCGGTCGTGGTCACGGCTCCTACAAAACGAGGGTACGTGGGGAGCCCAGGCAGGTCCCCATTAAGTTGTCAGAAGCCCACGTCCTCGACAGCCAACCCACCTCAGGTCACACCAAGACCCCAACAGCGGGTGCGTTCCTGCACCGCGGCGGGGTGAGGTGAGGGAAGGAAGGCCGTGTCCTTGTCCCTGCGCCACACACGGGGGTCCAAGGCCAGACGGGTCCCACGTGGGACCCCACTGTGGAGGCAGGCGCTGCTCCAACCGTGCCTGCGTGGGGTGGACCTGCCTCCTCCTGAGGTCCCTGGGGAGGGACACAAATTGCTTTTTCCCCAACTGAAAGTATTGATCGTGGTCAGGCCCGCGGCTCAGAGCTCGCTAATGAATTGTAATTGGAAAGAAGTTCCACTTTGACATGTTTTATTTTATTTATGTCAGGATTTGCCATGCATTAAGCTAGGGGCTCATTAAATTAGTGAGGCAGACAGTTCCCGCCAAGATGGCCTGAGCTGGGCAGGCTTCAGCTGGGGACTGGCAGCAGCAGACCTAGGAGAGACGTGGTCTGCAGAAAGACCGGGGGTCCTCCTGCTTCTCCGCTCCCCCCCAACAAAGGCAGAGGCTCCAAGACTGGCATGGCCAACACTTCTCTGTGCGGCCTCGAGCCCTCTGGTTGCCCCACGTATCCCTCGCTCCCAACCGCCTTCCCCGGGGATTTTGCCCTCCCAAGGCCGCCCCTTCTTGCGTTAAGGGTGGGCACGTAGTAGGGCACCAGGCTGGGTTTCGTCTGCCCTGCCAGAGCCCTCTTCTGCGCCTGGCTCGCCATGGAGGAGCCATCTTGCCCCTCCTTCACCTCACGTCTGCTGGCAGCCGCAGTGCCCTCTGGCCTCCAGACAGTCTCCGGGTCCAGACAGGACCTGAATTTATAATATTGTGAAAGGCAAACCGAACATAGAAAAAAAATCTCTCCCTAACCAGCCTGCTACCTCCCTGCATTGGGCTGGCCTGCTGCCGCTTCCACACAAGCTTCCCAGGCTCCGGAAAGTTCTCCCATCCCTGTTTCTGCTCCCTTCTCCATTTCTTTGCCTGGTTTTCTGCCGTGTGTCTGGAGTACGACCCTCTCCCCACCTCCACAGACCCCTGGTTTGCCTTCAGGAGGATGTGAGTAGGAAGTCGAACACCTCTGCCTTAAGCAGATGTCGTATGTGATGCAACGACGTATAGAACAGGGATATAGGGTACGCGGGAGCGTGCTCCCCCACTGCGGACTGAGCCCAGCCTACACCTGCGAGGACAGAAACGCAGTCCCTTGCCCCTGGTTCCCCAGCACCTCCTTGCAGACCTTCCGTCCCCAGCTCTGGCATTCCCCATCAGACCCGCGGTGTTTCACGTGGTTAAAGCCGTGCGGTGTCTCACTTCTGCTCGGGACCTGCGGGAAAATGGCAATTTTCTGACCGTACTTAGAAGTTCCACTGTGCAGGGAACGGCTCTCCCTTTCTACGGAAGGGACGTAGTGGAGTTCAGTGTTCGATGGGTGGGACAGAGGCCACGCTGTCCTGCCTACAGAGCGCTTGTGCACCCCTCAGCCAAACGCCGTTCTTAGGAAAGTCTGAGAAGAAGAGGGAGAGGAAGGGGAAGGGGAAGGGGAAGAGAAGAAGCAAAAGAGTGCGTGAACATGGACCAAGAGTAAACAGGCCAGGAGAACCTTCCAGTTGAGCAAAGGGGGACCTGAGCCTGAAGACTGATGCTGACCTAAGAGCTGAAGAGGCAGCAAGTGCATGGTTAGGACAGTCCAGTGGAGCAGGATAAAGCTGTGTCTGACCCGTGCACATCTACGAAGCTTGCTGGCCTAGCAGTTTGTGCTGGGACATGCCGCTCCAGTGCCACCCCAGTACCACACCTTGGGCTGTTGACAGAGATTTGCTGGTCTCTGAAGGACCAGATGGAGAGATCTGGCTCTCTGTCCCCTCTCCCAAGACCATATTCCAATGCATGTGCATTCACCTTGCTTCTAAGTTCCAGCATAGTCTTGACATTAACCACAGACTCAGGAGAGACCATCGTTCACCATCAGAAACAGGCAGCGTCTGAAACCAACACAAGTACCTGGAGGTGCCACCTGAAACTCTGCTGCAAGTCAAGGTCTCCAAGAGTGCAGATGCTAAATAGAAAAGATTCAAATGAGAATTTTGCCTCTGGGTGAAAGCAAGTACAGCAAAATGGACAACACAGAGGGTCACACGATCGATTTTCTGTCAAGGTCTGCTAATTAATTAATGTCAAAATTAATCAGATTCCCTAAATTGGGGCATGAAATATGCTTAGCAGAAGTTGAGGTGATGAAAAACAAGCCGGTTATTACTGGTATTTGCTGTAGAAAGTGCTAACACCATGCTCCCAGAGAAAAAGGAAAAAATTTTACAGTGCTCATAACGGACAGGAGATTTGAGTAAAATACTTGATTTCAGATGACTTGTAGAATCCCACCCTCAAAGCAACACTGTAATGCAGATCAGGAGACCTCCAAACTGGGGAGGGGGGGAAAAAAAGATGGGGGAAATTACAGATTTAAGCAGAGAAAGAAGCATGCTGCCACGTAAAGCTGAGTGTCGTGGTTTAACCCCAGCCAGCAGCTCAGCCCCACGCAGCCGCTCACTCACTTCCCCCCACCCAGTGGGATGGGGGAGAGAACTGGAAAATAAAGTAAAGCTCCTGGGCTAAGAACAGTTTAATAGAACAGAAAGGAAGAAACTAACAATGACACTAATAACAAGAAAGTGACAATAATAATAGAAGAACTGGAATACGCAAAACAAGCGATGCACAATGCAATTGCTCACCACTCACCGACCGATGCCCAGTCAGTTCCCGAGCAGCGATTCCCTCCCCAGGCCAATTCCCCCCAGTTTATGTACCAGGCATGACCCCTTTGGCCAGCTGGGGTCAGCTGTCCCGGCTGTCTCCCCTCCCAACTTTCCTGTGCCCCCCCCAGCCTTCTTGCTGGCTGGGCACGGGAAGCTGGAAAGTCCTTGGCTTAGTCTAAACACGACCGAGCAACAACCGAAACCATCAGGGTGTTACCGACAGTCTTCTCGTACTGAACCCAAAGCACGGCGCTGTACCGGCTGCTAGGAAGACAATTAACTCTGTCCCAGCCGAAACCAGGACACTGAGCCAGACAAATCTAGGGGGGACAGTATAAGGCACGGAATCAGAATTACAAAAGCAGGGCTTGAAGAAGAAATCAAAACAAAACTGTGAAGGCTAATGGAATAACACTGCAGCAATTAAAAAGTGCATCAAGTGGGGAAGGAACTTGGACAGAAGCGTCCTCTCTTTTTACCAGTCCGGGTAGATTTCCAATGAGCATGTACAGGGCATGGACTTCTGGCTGATACTGTGAACAGATGGTACGTAAGAAGACATACATGAGAGGAGGGTGCAGTGTACCTGCGAAATACGCAGAGAGGTGCGGCAGCAGCAGGACCTCACAAGATTCCTTAGTTGGAACTGGTGGAGAAATGTCTATGTTCAGGGACAATTATACTGAATAAAAATGGAATCATTCTTACAAAATTAGACCAATTCTTCTCGTTAGATCTGGTACGCGGGTTAATGGCCTGTCTGAAATCTATGAAAACTAGAAAGAAAATACAGTCGCATAGAAATCTTCCAACTAAACCTTAACTAATACCCTGGGATGCCATGGACAGGTGAATTAGATGGGAAGGTAAAATAAAACCATGATCTGCTTTGGTTTCAGGAAAGGAAAAAGCTGTTCTGAGGCTGAAAACGTCCAGTTTACTTGAAAACGGAAACACAGAAAAAGGAAAATAATGGCAAAGTGCAAAAGCAATATTGCTCATATGCATATTCGGATCCCTGCTAGAGGGCTGACAGAGAACTGTTTATGATAAAAACAAAATTATGTACTATTTCAGGGCTATTGTAATCACAACCCAGAAGTGGTCTTTCTAGAAAGTGCAACGGCTGAATGAGACCTGACAGGTCCAGCTGGGATCTGCTGACTTGGGTGTCAACTGCAGAAACAATACTCTGACTGTTAAAAGTGTCAATATTTGTCTAAAGAGAACAATATTAAAAACGTTAATTTGCGTTCAGGGCCCATAAATTGTTGTCAAAGCCTTAAAAAAGGCAGCCTAAAAAAAAAAAAAAAAAAAATGGGAAAAGCCTAGTTCACCATCCTGTCTGGTTGCACAAAATTATGAACCGAGCACATTAGAAATTCAGGCTGTTACCTGCTGAAATGTTGTTTAATGGAAGCTTAAAATCAGACAACCCGGCTGTAGCTGGTGTGTTGCGTGGAGAGGGGGAATGGGTGGGAAGGGAAATAAAGTGTCAGAGTCTGAAAGAGATGCAGAAAAGTCACTGGATCAAGCTATAGCGATGGGAAATGCGGAAAAATTCAGGGATAAAAACCGGCTCCAAAGATCTACCCGACAATGGAACCAGCTCTGATGCGGTAAGAAATATTTACATACTTCTTGAATAACCATCATTATTTACATTTGCCTTGGAAGGGGGTGACGGGAGGACACCTGGCCACAGCGCCGTGTACCGCAGTGGGACACCCAGCAGGGACGGGTGACAACCCAACGGGGCTCTCGACGCGCCTCCTGCACCCGGATGGAGACCACCCGCGCTGGGAAGAGCCTCGCTCGCAACCCTGCAGCACCAAAGCCGGGCGCTCGCTGGCCAGGGGTGTTCTGTGATACCAGACCGGGGTGGGGGCAGCTCTCAAAGCC
>JAVKLA010000090.1:39333472-39364193 GCA_034782735.1 Sagittarius serpentarius
GGGGTTGTTCAGCCTGGAGAAGAGAAGGCTCCGGGGAGACCCTACTGCGGCCTTCCAGTACCTAAAGGGGGGGCCTATAAAAAAGACGGGGACAAACTTTTTAGCACAGCCTGTAATGATAGGACAAGGGGTAACGGTTTTAAAGAGGGGAGATTCAGACTAGATGCAAGGAACAAATTTTTTACGATGAGGGTGGTGAAACAGGGGCGCGGGTTGCCCAGAGAGGCGGCCGATGCCCCATCCCTGGAAATGTTCAAGGTCGGGCTGGACGGGGCTCCGAGCAGCCTGATGGAGTCGAAGATGTCCCTGCTCATGGCAGGGGGGTTGGACCAGATGGCCTTGAACGGTCCCCTCCAACCCCAACTGTTCTGTGATTCTTGCTTCTTCAGCTGCCTAACGGGAGGGTGAGAAGGTGCACGGTGAAAGGAAAAGAAGCAACTGGCGCAAGCGGGAACATGGGAAATTCTCACTATAGATAAAAAAATCTTTTACTGTGAGAATGGCCGAACACTGAGACAGGAGACCAGAGAGGTCAAGGAAGTATGTGTGGGGGGCGGTCTTCATCCTTAGAGATATTCAAGTTCAGCTGCAGGGGGATGGATCGGGGAGCCCAGAGTCTCTTTCCGTCTGTATGATTTTGCTGGGAGCTGGCTGGGGAAGAAGGAGGCAGCCCCAGTTGTTGCTCTGGAGTCAGCAGCACCCGGCGCTTCTGCAGGTTCAGGCCTGCCGTGGTTTTGCTGGGGATGAGAGAAGCAAGCAGGGCAAGGGTCCCGCGGTGGCGATGACCACCACCTGTAATGCTGTAATGGTGCTGGGACGCGTGGGAGCTGCTCAGGGAGGAGGCCAAATCGTGCTGTCATGGAAGAGCAAGAGGGAAGATGGAGGGCTAGGTCCACCACAGCTGGTCATGTCCCAGGCAGCAGCCCTGGCAGCAGTTTTTACAAACACAGGATGATGTTTGGACAGTGCTTTCCCCACCCTGGGGCAAGTCACAAGCAGGTCATTTTTCACTAAGACACAGCCACCGGCCCGTACATAAAGCTAGCAATTCCCATCCACCAGGCTAACGGCAACAGCGAGGCACTGCCAGCAGAGCAGCCGTCCAACAGAGTCACCAGGGACTCTAGAGCTCAGCCACCGAGCAGGATCTGCCACTCCTGGAACAACATAACCTTGAGAGCCACGTGGAGACCACTCCTTCTCCCGAAATGCTCCCGGCCGCCCCTGGGCTTTGTGCCACCCAGCGGAAGGCAAAGAGCAGGACCCTGGCAAGGTTATGGGACCGCCGCCAAACTGAGTCAGGCCTTGGGGAGAGTTCCTTGGGAGGAAGGGGCAGTGGGATGGAGGAAGGAGCTGTAGCAAAGCGTTTACCCCAGGACGGGTGCTGGAGGCACTGAAGGGACGCTGGGCGGCAGGTGGAGAGGGGCTGCCTGGAGAGCTAACACGGCATTGAACAGGGTGGGGGGGGTCCCACAGCTCTGGTCTCCTTGGCTCCACTGCTCAGTGGGACCCTTCTTTCTCTCATCTGACCCCCACCAATGCTCAAGAGCTGATCTATATGGTTAGCATATGCCTGTTGCCTCCCTCTGCCCCTGTTCCGTTTATCCCCTTGAAAAGCCGCCTGCTGAGAATCACCTCTGCCTGGGACCGCTCAGGGTTAAATCCGGCCACGGAGCTGTCTCTGATCGAGCAGAGGCCAAAATACTTGTCACACGTGCGTCTCGGGCAGACAAGACTCAGTGGCCAGCCCGTGCTATTTAATTACCAGGCAGATGGAGCGAAAGACCAAGCTCGGCAAAGCGAAGGCTGTTCATCTTGCCAAGGGTGTCTGGGCTGGTGGCCGGTGGCTCTTGTGTCCTTTGCAGTGTAGGGAGGTGGGGAATGCTCAAGGATGTGCGCAGCTACTCAGGACCGCTCGGAAAAAAGGGTGTCCATGATTTCAGCTACCTCCATGAAAAGGCAAAATGACCACTGGAGCAGGCAGGGAGGGTGGATGGAGCAGGGGGTTGTGGACAGCAAGCTGGGAGTATTAAAACCACGGGCACATGGGGGTTGGACACGCTGATGGATGCAGGCTGTGAGGATGGCCCCTCCTTCACCCGTCCTTGTGCCCAAGGAGCTGGGAAGAGGCCCTGGGAAGACAGGCAGGAGGAGCTGAGAGGTGGGAGGAAGGAGCTGTGTTACCGAGGGACGTTTGAGCGGCCGAGCGCAGCTCGCACGCAGCTGTGACCTGGGAACCCCTCCACCCATCGACCAAGGGACCCCTGCCCTGCGCCCTTCACCAGGACCTCTGCCCTGCCTTCACGTGCGGCTGGGGAAGCATCCGACCCCACATCCCTCGTCCCGCCTCCCGCGGGTGAGGCAGACAGCGCTGTCAGAGCCCTCTGTAGCAGAGGGGACAGCAAACCCATGGGAGGTTGGGAGTTCCCCATGCATCAAAGCCACTTCTTGCTGTCACAAGTGCCCTTATCCCCACCAGCAGTGTCCCCCCCAGCCAAGGGACAACTGTCAGCACAGATAATGTCAAAGGCGTTCCTGGCAGAGCTCCCTGCCCTTGCCAGAAGGCCAAGGCTGGTGCAAAGCGTGCGCAGGGGACGTACGCTGTGTACATCCAGGGTGCAGGAGAGCTCAGTGCCTCTCTGCCTGCACAGAGAGCAGCTGGTGTCCCGCTACAGGACTGCCCCAGCATGGGCTCCAAAATACCACTCTGACATGGTTGTTCTGCTGCAGAACATGTCTGGTGCAGGGTAGAAAAACAAGGAAACCCACTCACAACCGCTGCGCCTGCTGAAGAGGGATTCAGAGCAAGCCCAGGCAGTGTCCTGTGGCTCAGCATTTTCCTGGCTCTTGGCATTTGGTTCCAAAGTCTTCTTAAAGATGGATTCCTGTCGGCAAGACTGGTCGTCTTGGCTGCCCACCTGAGCTGTTGGCACCCAAGATGCCAGGCTCCCTCAAGCCTTTTTACAGCTGAAGCATCTCCATGCCACCACGGAGGTGCTGGAGTAGGGAGAGAGGGGTCTAATTAGATCAGAGTAACCCAGAATATCTCTCGCTAACCCCTTGAGTTGTCCAGAGGCATGATATCACCTCCAGAAAACACTTGAGGCTCATCTGTGTGCAGCTCTTGTCCTTCTCCTGCTGAACAGATTCACTAAGGAAGGCTGCTGAGCACGAGGTGGCGTGAATCCACCGCTGCTCTCTTTCCCTATATCAGCTGCACCCCAGCCAGCAACCCAGGAGCTTGACCCAACAGCCAAGGGCTTCCTTTTGAGGCAATACAGCACTCAATGCAACAACACAGCAGCTCCTTTAGACCAGAGCCACCAGTTACATGTAGAGACGCTCTTCCCGAGGTAGCTACCAGTGGCCGTGATATCATTCCCAACCACCCACGGTGGACAAGCACTTAGTGCAGGAAGTCTCTTTCAATGACAAATGAAAGGACTTCTCTTGCACCATTTAAGGATGTAGGTCTTAAACGGTTTAAAACATTTTAAACCCCAGGTGCAGCATGATGTCCCCAGGCATCCTCCCCAACGAGTGTCAGGCTCAAGCCCTCTCCTTCCCTCCCAAGCAGAACCGCGGCTGCACTTCCCAGAGACAGAGCTTTCGGCACAGCAGGCATGAAAGGCTCAGCTTGATCAAATTACACTCTCCCAGGCTTGGTGCCTGCTTGATCTCATGAAACATAACTAGATTTCTCCTAAGAAAAAAATCAATAAGCTAAGTGTCAGTGACGATGCTGAATTCTGAGCTGCCCAGAGTTAATTACAGCCCCTGGCTCTGCGCAGCGCGGCCCTGCGCTCCTTGGCTCGGGTCAGTCTCTGCCACTGCAGTTTGTGCCGTGACATGCACCTCCTGTTGAACGTCAATGGGAATTGGGGTTTAAGTCTGTGCGACAACTCTTAAATTGTCCATTTCCACCTGACTATATGCAGCCACGGCACGCCTTACTGCCATGTACGATGCAGCGGCAGGCTTAATGTGAAATTAAGGGAAGGAAGGAAGGAAGCCCATGGGCTACTTCAAATGAAAGAGAGCTGGGGGAGTACAGGATTCACAAGCCCACACCTGGGAACCAAGAGCGGAGCCACCCAAATGCCCAAGGGTGTCTACAAAGGGTGTGAGCTGCATTCCCTAATCTTTCCTCATCTAGTAGTGAGGGGATGTAGGGAGCAAGGGCTTTCCCAGTGAGCTGTAGACAGCCTGGTCAGTAAGTGTGGGCTGGGATTCACCTCTTGCTAGACAGCCGGACTCCGGCAGTGAGGCCTCCATCGGAGGTGCAGGAGCCACGCGCAGAGAGCTCAGCTGTAGGTACCCGCAGGAGGAGCGACGAACCCCACTCCCCAGAGACCCGAGGTCAGGCTACAGCAGGACGGGGATGCTCCTCCTGGGACGGCAGGGCTGGCACACCGCTCCACCCGATCATCATGGACAACTGCTGCTGCCAGACTTTCGCCAGGTCTGCTCTTCACTTACAGAGCCAGGCTGGAGGAGCCGGCAGAGCCAGGCTCAGAGATTCCTGCAGCAAGCCCTGAAGTTGCTGCTGAGACTGGCCAAACCCATGAAAAGTCTTTAATCTAGAGAGCCCAAAGGATGTCAACAGCACCGGTTGCTGTGTAAGCTGGCTTTATGGTTATAGGCACGGGGGGCTGGTCCCCTCCCACGAGCGGGTCAGACCTGTCACTTGGAGCGTGCAAGGCGGCAGGAAGACAGCTTCGCTCTTTCGCCCTATTTCTGCGACAGACGCACCCCACAGCTTTTATGGGTTGAGACACTGGAGGTGGGAAGAGCAGCAGTTCCCAGCTGGGATCTTGAGGATGGTGCCAGGGCAGAGCTGGAGCCGTGCTGCTCCTCTGTAACACAGCCAAAGAATAATCAGAGTTTCACAGCCTTTTAGCGGCTGCTTCACACATCAAGGGTGGATCATGTTTGGTCCTTCTCCCCTTTCCGCCTGGCCTCACACCAGCCTTTACGTCCTCCCTTTGCTCCCACCCTTCCAGTTTCTCCTGCCTGCATCCAAGTTATTTGCCTTTTACTGCTACATATGTTTGCATCATCTTGGTGACGCAAACGCACATGGACAGGAGCACTCGTGGGTGGGAGCACTCGTGGGTGGGAGCACACGGTACCGGGCACTGTAGAGGCACAGAAAGACAAACGCATGCCTGACCTGTGTACCGAGATGCTCAAGGACAACACAAGAGACAACGATGAATACCAGCAGATGGACAGAGATTCCAAGGAAAGCTGCTCCCTCAGGAGAGTCTCTCATGATGGGACTGGTGACAGCTGGGTACCAGGATTTCAGACACGCCTGAGAAGAGTCCGAACCCCACCGGCAAGCACCTGAAAAGCTGCATTACCTTTTCCCTTCCTTTTGCCATCCTCCATCCAATTTAGACTCCAAATGGTTCCCGTCTGAAATATTTCCTTAGTTAAGTGTTCTGTATCTGAAGTACCAAATGCTTTTCTCAGATCTGAATTTCCCACGTCTGCTGCATTTTCCTCACTCACAGATTCCCCAGAGCTGTTTCACTGAAGTATTTGGGCTTTCTGGCAAAACGTATCCCACGTGGCCTGAACCGCCTGTTGCTCCAGCTTCTGTTAGTCTCACTATTTGCGGAAATTTTGCATTTTAATATTTGTGCCATTATTTTGCCAGTAACAGAAATTACACTTAGGGGCCTGCAGCTCGAGAGACTGGTTTTGTTCCCTTTTTCATTTGAAAGCAAATGCTTTTTTTCCAGTGTCCCCGGATCTTACGGACTGCTCAGCAGAGTGACTGTCAAATTCCTTGAGCATCCTCTCCCACCACGCAGGTCCATCGCATGAGATGGGTCCATTCTGACATATCAAATATTTCCTGCTGAAATTACCCATGGTTTTATCGGGGTGGTGAGGCTCAGGTGTCTCTTGGTCTCCAGGCATGGAATAATTATGGACAAAGCTTTTGCAAAAGTGGTGCGCATACAATCCAAGGCAGAAGGCATCTAAATGTGCAATGTCTAAATGTCATCTAAGCGCGTATCCAGGGCTCTGAGACGCTTTTAAGGAGCCAGGCTGTGCGTCACTTACAGACACAGTGCCACCCTGAGCAGCCCAGGGCTCCCAGCCCAGTCCCAGTCTGGGGCTACGAAGGACAGAGGTCACTTTGGAAAAATAAAAACATTTTCCTTTTGAAATAGCACCCCAGATGTCACCTAGACCTGCCTGAAATGTCACTTTGAACTTGCCCTGGCGTTATTTCATCTCTTTTATACTGTATATGGGAATTCATTAGGAGATGAAGAGTTGAGCGTTGAAATGAAAAGGTAGAAACAATTCTCCACCTTCTTCTCAATGCATTCACCATAGCTCCCCCAGACCTGCCCCAGAGCTGGGGCTCCTGCCCACGGTCAGCAGAGGACACCTTGCAGGACACCCAGGAAAGCACAGCTCTGAGGGAGCCGGCAAATTCCTGGTCCAACTGGAGCATCAGCAGTTGTGTGACATTGCAAGGTCCCTGCCCACCAGTCAGCTGAATTTCAAAGCCGACAGCACTTCATCACCCCAGGTTGGCATTGGACCCATACAGTCTGAATGAAACCTCCAGTCCAACTGAACTACCCAAAGCAAGACCAGTTTTGAAGTTATAACTAAGTTGCTTAAAGCTTTGCCCAGCTGAGTTTTGAGTATCCTGATTTAAGTATCTCAGCTTGCCCAAGGAGAGCTCTACAACGTCGCGTTTGAGACCCCCGGCTCACAACTGATCTCATTTTATCAACAGTCTTACCCCAGAGGAGAGGAACTTCCCAGACATCACTGCACCACTGCATGAGGGCATGGTCTACACACCTTCAAACCAGAGCAAGAACCCAAAGTGTGCAACGCACTCTCACAACCAGGGCAGGAGACAACATAACCCACCACGGTGAGCAACAACTAACCTGCACGCTTCACTGCCTCCCGGGTGGGAAACACAAGGGGACCCCAACTGCTGTTAGTTCAGTCCCAGTTTAGTCAGTACGAGGAGTCACACCTCTGAGCCACCAAGGACTTTGCCTGGCTCACGGAGGCTCACAAGCGCTCTAGACACTTCCTCATTTGTTGTTACTCCACAAAAGAAAATAAGCTCTTGAGCCGCGGATGTGCAGTCAATTGATTCATACATCACCGGGGAGAGGCAGAGACATTTCTGCAACACATTCTGTGCAGCAGCCGTGAGCTGCAATGCGGTGTCATCAGATAAATCTGTTACTCTGTGCTGGAAAACCATTTGGATCGCACTCAAATTCTCAAACTTCCAACTGGGTTCCAGGCACTATTTTTGACTTACAACAATCAGGAGCCGTTTCATCAATTCCCACTGGAGAGGGGCCTCAGTGCCTTCTCTCTCACCAGGCGATTTCAGAGCTGTGCTCTGCAGGAACACTCTCTGCTCGGTTGACCACTGGGAAGCCTTGCTCTCCAGGTCCTGCGGTACCTCGCACAGCGATGGTTCTTCAGTGGGGTGCAGGCACAGTTCTGCGCAGTCAGCAAGGGCTGCAGACCCCAGCATATTCCCCCCTCTCCAGGTCTCCCCTTCCTGATCACAGCACGCACTGGTGTCGCGTGTGTCAAGGTAGGTACGAGGAACAGAGCCCATGGTCCTGGTGCTGCACAGGCAGAGGAAGAATCGGGCGGCACAGGAGCTGTGTCCACTAGGAGACCAGGCAGGAGGGTCATCCCATGAGCTCCTCCAGGAGCAAAGATCATTTTTGAGCAGGGACCACCAACGTGGCTGCTCAGGCTCCTGTCCCCGTGTGCTCGAGAGCCCCAGCTCGCACCCAGGGCTACGCCGCATCAAGACCTGTAACAGCCCTTCCACCAGCTTCCATTTAGTTTGTAGCACTTGGGAAGGGGAGGAAGACCCTGGCTTGGATGTGTTCATAGAAACCTTCGGGCTCAGTGCAGGAGCTTGAACACAACCGTTCAGTGCCCTAGGACGTTGAGCCAAGCCTCCAGGTGCCCATCCAACGAGTCACGGATGTGCAGGTGGCCCTTGTCGTGCCCCCCCCCCCACCCAGGGATGTCTCGGGTACCCTGGTCAGACATTTGGTAGCTGGGCTGAGCCCTTCTAGTCTGCTAGGCAGAAAGAAAGGAAGATAAAACCCCTGGGAGGCTTTGCAGCTCAGAGAGAGACAAACCCGGGATGAGACCCAGGCATCCCGCCAGCCGAGCCAGCAGGCACTGACTCAGCCTGCTCTCCTCCGAGCGAGTGACACTCTGCTCCGGGTCTATTTAACCATAACCACACATTTAAATAGTTGTCTTGGCTGACTAGGGCCTCGCTTTCCCCCCAGGAGTCTGGATGCTCTTTCTGAGGCAGCTCAAGCCTGGCTCTCCCTAGGCTCAGCTGGCAGGTCCCTGCCAGGGCTCCGTTCCTGCCAGCCTCCATCAGTCCCTGCCAGCTCTGCCTGAGCGCTCAGCAGTTTCAAGCATGCCTCCGGCATGGCTCTCAAGGCATTTTTCCCTCTTGGCAGAAGCCACGTTGCTGCCGGTGCTGCTATTCGTGGCTTGACCTGGCCCCTCCAGATGTGAACTGGTCCACACAGAATCCCCTGCAAGCTCTAAGGTGCCCATGGGACCCAGCACGGAAACACGGGCCCCCACCATCACCCCACATACAGCCTCCAAACAAGGTCCCACAGCCACCACTTCACCTAGATTTCAGCCCAAGCAGGTGATGGCACCTCAGGCTTCCAGAACAACCTGGACCACCACCACACAATCATCAGGTAGCCCTGGAGGCCTCTAAAACCACGTGGCACCTCCACTTTGGGTCACACAGTTCCCTGAGGACTGAAACTGAAGGCTTCTGCATATACGTGGGACAGTCTTTCTCTAGGGACAGAGGCACTAACCTCTGGTGAGCCCCGGAGGTGGGCAGAGACCTGCCCAGGCCTCCTCCTGCTCTGCTCCATGAGCCTGAGCATCTCTGCCAAACCCAGCGCACAGCCAGCAAGGGTCCCCAGGCACAGGCGATGCTGTCCCAGTGAACCGACCCTTTAGCGCAACGGCCCCGGCACCGAAGCACTCGCGTGGTAAGCAGCTCTGCAGTCCAGGATACTCTTTACAGTGCAAAGGAGGTTGAATTCAGAGCACCGCTGGCTGGAGCCAGTTACCTCCACGCTCACCCAAGGACGCAAGTGTCAGGGCTGGAGGAGGTGGCACAGAGGGCTGCTCTGGGAAGAGGACTGGGCCTCCCAGAGCCACCTTCCAGTTCCCTGACTCCATCGTCTCCCCTCCATGACGCCTTGGCACTAAAGTAGCCGTTCCTGGACACCCAACACATTTCCTCGGCTGGACCAAGGGGCCCCCCGAAACGTCCAGTCAACAGCAAGAAGCATGACATCAAACAGCAAAATCAAACAGTGAAAGCAGGGACCACTGGGCTCTAGTCAGGGACATACGGTCTTCTCTGGAACATTCCTTGAAGCAAAATAAAGAGAAAACACCCAAGAGAAGAGCAGGCTGGGCTTCACCAGGAGAGATCACACCACTGAGTAGGCACTCCGTCATTGGAGCTGCACTGACCTCCATGACTCATGAAACTTTGTGCAACATCTCAGTCAATGGAAATATCTAGAAGGAAACTCAACCATGCTCCAGCAAAGGGCAGCCACCGCCATCATCTTCAATTGATTTGGTCATGGACAATCTGTAATTTACAGGGCAAACTGTGACTGTTCATCTCGAATGTGATTTCTACCTTAATATACGGCGTGAAAGCTGGAAACCCATCAAAGCTGCAGATGGATGTCAGAGCACTGCTGAAAACAAAGAACTGAGGAAATTATGAAAGGTCAAATGGTGTAAGTCTGTCCCAAGCACCAAGATTCATTGCAAAGGCCAGGAACTTATTATCTCCAGAGCTGTCCAGGAGGAAAAAAGAAATCTCTGGGGGATGGAGTAAAGCTGGATCAGCTGCCATGGCAGCCTTTGCAGAGGAGCTGCAGAGCAGCATGTGAGGACAAGTGCCCATGAGCTACCTACCATCAAACACTGGAGAGAGAAACCTTTGGGATGTAGGGTGTGAAGAGCATCTCAGAGCAAACAGAAAAAACAAAGCCCTACACCGCCCTCGAATGCGCCTTGGCAGCATAGAAATTACTCTCATTTAGTGACTGTCTCCAGCAATGGATCCTCTTCCTCCATCTTCCTCTTTCAAAAGGCAAAGGACAAGCCCAAAGGCCTTGGGTTTGGCTTGGCTGCAAAGAGGCTCCACTGCTTGGCCTCTTTCTCTTGGAGAGCAGAAGCATCTCCTGTCATGTGCAGAAGCTGGAAAAAGTTGATTATGACCATAGGGAGAGGATCTGGAAGTGGTGGCAATGCCAAGAAGGGAGAACAGGAGCCAGACAGAAAAGGTTTGAGCTTGCTGCCTGCCCCGCTCTGCTTGTGCTGCAGCGACGTCATCTTTTGGTGCAAGACAGGCTGAGGAGCAGGTGGAAGGGACCTCTCATCCCAGGGGAAGGCTCGTGTACTCCACTGTCCTAGGGCAGTGCAGGGCTTGCTATCCCACCCGTACAGCCAGGAGCACAGTGGGGGCTTAGGTCAGGATGGACAGAGTCAGGGCAAACCCCCCCTTCCACGGCAGCCAGCCCACCAAATGCTCCCACACATCAGGGTGGTGGTAGCACCTTGCAAAGCTCAAGGCATGGCTGGATCTGTTGCAAGCCAGAGCAGAAACAGCACGAGAGGTTGTTTATTACAGTCATGGTCACTTAACTGGCTTAAATGAGTATTTAGGAGCTATTACAGTGAATCATGACTGTGTCTGATCTGAATACACAGTGCAGGAACCACTGCAGGCAGGCTAAGAATTAGCTGGCAAAGATAAATGAAGAAAGATTAGAGTCTGGAGATGACCAAGGGAAACATTTTTCAGTTTCATGGGACGCACAAGGAAAGCCAGAGGAGTTACCTGAGGAGCCGGTGGCGGACTGTCCCATCAAGCAGCATGTGGCCCAGAGCTCCCCAGTTCCCAGAATCCTGCAGCGTTGTGTGTCAGCTTCAGGACAGACCAGGCTAAATACTGGGAATCAGTCAACACCACCAGATTTGAGGGCCAGAGGGAAGGGGCAAGGACCGAGATAAGTCACCTCACTGAAACAGTCACCCCACTTTCTTTTGGATGTATATGCTTCTCATGAGCAAGGTTTGAGCCGAGGTGTTCACGCCCATCCCACAGGGCAGGAGCATCCCTGCTCTGGTCCGGAGATGTGAGCTAGCATTCAGGCAGCGCAACTCCAGAGCTACCCTGGGCAGTCCTGGATCCTGCACATGCCAATGCTTTCAGCAAATGAGAGGTTTATTTATAACAATGGTAATCACAGAGTTACAACAGCAGGAGGAATGGGACGAGCTATGAATATTCATAGCAGAACCTCATAGCCCAGGGACAAAGAGCAAAATCCTGTGGGAATGGCTTGTGAGTAACCAATGTGGGTTTGACTCTTCCATGCGTTAAAAAAACAATATGGAACTCATTTCTTAAGGAAGTTTTCATCCTGAAGCTCGTATCTTCTCCAAAGAGAAAGCCGTCAAGAATGGAAAGCTGTACCTGTACTGGGGTTGATACCTGACAGTAAGGACTTCTGGAGGCAGATGAAAGTGCCCAGCATCTGAAAGTCAGATCACAGACACCAAATCTCACACCTGAATTTTGGGGCCAGGCCCCCAAGTCCCTGAACCTTGGCCTGATTTCTGGCAACCCAGTGCCAGGCAGAAAGGGCATCCCATGCCCAAAGTGACTGCGACGCTTTGCTGTGTCTCTGCAACTCCTCCAGCTCTCCTGCTCATGCAGCGACCCCATGGGGGAATCACATCCCCAGGAGATCCCACCTCTTCAGCTTGGCTTATTTCTGAGTATGGCCCTCACAAAGCCCAGCCTCACCACCACCAGCTACTCCAAACCATGGCAGCTTCCCGATGAACCCAACACCCTCCTCTCCATCCTGCCAGCTCCTCAGGCACGCCTCACGGGGTCGGATTTGTCAGAGGCCACAAAGGGATGTGTTTATCACTCTGACACCGCCGAGATGAGCTAAAGTGATTCCATTCATCTCAGAGGAGTCGCATTCCGACAGCCGGACAGCGCAAGGGATGCAAAGGAGGAGGCCATCGCCCCCAGCTCGGTCCTCGCTGCGTTTGCCGAGCACAACGCCGTGCGCGGTGCAGGATGCTGCCTGCCGTGCTGGAGCGATGCAGAGCTGCATGGAGGAACAAGCCCACCGCAGCCTGTTGAGCACCAAGGAGCCAAGGTGCTTTGGGTGACTGTCACCTTCTATCCCTCCTCATCGCTACCAGAGGATCTCTCGATTACCCCGCTGTCATGAGAAAAAACGGGAGTAAGTCAAGTTCAACCTTCCAGGGCGAGCTTATGGCTGGATGAATAGTGCGATAGCAAGCTCCCTGAGCGTGCGTTAGTCTTCTGCCTGGGAATGGACACAAAGCTCGTGCCCTGTCTGGAGGCAAGATTTCAGAGCGGCTCTCACCGTGCTCAGAGACAGCCACGGGGAGACCGTACCAGGGAGGAAGGTGGAAGGGCGGCTAGGGCTCTGTGCTCTGGCCAGGCTAGGAAAGACAGCGGGCCCGCTCTTCCAGAATCGGCCCCTCCTGTGGATCTGCCCCGCACACCTCTGGCCAGAGTTTGACGGGGGGTGAAGCCGGGACCCTGTTTGAGGGACAAGCATCACAAGCTTTAGTGTTGCCATCGAAACCCTGCGTGCCCTTACTGCCTACCACAACCCCACGCCTGGTTATGGGGCCCACCAGCCAGAAGGAGCACAAGACAGAAGATGGGCAGCGGAGGGGAACGACGGGCTGCTGAATCCCCCCACCGGGGACGCCAGCCATGGCACTGATACCCTCCAACACAGCCTTGAGGAGGAGAAGCCCTTTCCCAGCCTTCCCTTATCGCAGCACGCCCCAGAGAGGGGTCGGGGTTGCAGCCTGGCAGACCCCCCACCAAGGGAACAGGGGGTCGGGTGCCAGCTGGGCTTCCCAGTGAGTCCTTGCAGGCCTGGTCTCCTCTCCAGCCCCGGGCTCTGGTGGTGGCGGGGTCTCACACGCCTCTGCGCAGGCACAGCCAGGAGGGCGAGCTGCCCGGAGAGCTTAGTTTGGGGAGAAAAGCAGCGGAGAAGTTACTGCAAGGAGCACTTTGCTTCAATCCCACCTGTCCCCCAATGAGCAAATCAATTGCTTCTACCAGTCCCACAAATCAACCTGCCCAAGCTGTCTAATTAGACAGCGGCCAGCTCCTTCCGCACATCAGTGGCCACCGGCAACACTGGGGAGCAAAACATCTCCCCACAAAGAGGCCAGCGGTGTTCCTGAGCAGGAGCAGGGGTAACGTGGGATGTGGTCTCACTCCATCATCTCCCTCCCCAGGACAGAACGTCGTGTGGGACCAGCATCAGCCCCAGCCTGTCCTCCTCCCACACACGGCCTGGGTCAGAGGAAAGCACCTTGTTTTGCTTTGGATATGGTTTAACTTGAGCAGCACCCAGTGCCTGAGCAGCCCAAACCATCAGGGGCCGTGGGTGATGCGGGGACGTCCGAGCCTGGCCAGGAGGATCTGCATCCACCGCAGAAAACTGACTGTGCCAAGGGAATTTTTAGGGAAGGTCAGAAAATACAGGGTCTAACCAAACTAATGTCATCTCCTGACATTCCTATTTGCCTTGAAATCGTTCCGTTTTCATGGGAACATCCAAATAAGAACATTTCTCAAGAAAATACCAACATATTTTCTGTATCGTGTCAAATACTTCCACGCAGGGAAGTGGGGAGTGTTTCCACAAAAGACTGAAATTTTCCACTGCAAATGCCTGTAACAAATGTTGCCACTTCCATCAAAGTTTTATATGAAAAGCTAATCCCAAACAGCTGTAGTGACACATTTTTATTTGTTTGTTTCTTTATGATTTCTAAATAGAGACTCTGCCCATAAAAGTTATTTAATTTCCTGAAAATAATGAGCCATCTTTTGAGAGTTTTGGCAAATCCTGGGGAGAAAAAAAAATATCAATCAGAGCCTGTGCCGGGTGCACGCAGTCCTGCATCCCCCCACTGCAGGATGCTGCCAGCTGCAGCCGATGGACCCACACCGAGTCACCCCACGTCCCTGCTCTGGGATGGGGAGCAGGAGTTTGCAGCTGCCCCTCATGCACATCCTCAGCAGGGTCAGCTGCATCCTCCCTGCTAACCCTGGGCTTGATCCCTGCTGGCGGCGGGGGGAAGGGGGGTGACGGGGTGACAAGGACTCCCCCCAGGGACGGGGCTGTTTGCTGGGCGGGGGGCAGGCAGCTCATCCAGGGTGTCAGACAGTCCCGTCAGGCTCTTGCACGCTCGGTCTGCTGCAGACTCTTTCCCCTTTACTCCTGCCCAGGCCCTACAGAATCACTCGGGACAAATGCGAGAGCCTGTTTGTACCCGATGAGTAATTGGGCCGCGCTTCGTCACCCAGGGTAATTGCTGTCCCCCCCCCAGCAACCTCAGCACTGCCTTGTACCCTGCAGCACACGGCCTCCCCAAGCTCGTTAAACACTCAATGCGCCACTGCTAATTGGCTTAGCCCAAAAACCCCTCCACTTTGGCAGGGTTCAGGCCCTAATTACAGCAAATTATCCTTTATTCAATATTAATGAAATGCAAACTCACAGGAGCAAACAGTCCCCCCGGGGTTCAGGATGCAGGGCTGCGGTGTCTTCTACTGCCAGCTCTTGGGGGGAAGGATGGCTATTGTCCCCAAACCACTGGTGTCCCCGCGCCGCTGGTGCCAGGCTGGTGGGTCTGCACTGTCTTGGGGCCATGCGCCAGGGCATCGAAGGAGGGGAGGTCTTCTCCCCACAGCACATCTTGGCAGCCGGATGGGGCTATGCCAGGCTTGGGGAGCCAGACTCTCTCAGCAGCACTGCCAGCACCCTGCTCCATGCCCAGAGCAGTCCACCCTATCCCCTCAGACCGGCACCCACAGGTCCTTCTGTCTCTCTTCTGCTTCCCAGTTTGGGCTTTGCCTTCGCAAAATC
Source organism: Sagittarius serpentarius (assembly GCA_034782735.1). NCBI lineage: Eukaryota > Metazoa > Chordata > Aves > Accipitriformes > Sagittariidae > Sagittarius > Sagittarius serpentarius. The sequence goes on from JAVKLA010000090.1 coordinate 39,348,526, forward strand.
CTCTCCAGTCTGTTATTCTTTCTGCCATGCTGTGGCGCTGCCCTCACGGAGGGCAAACCCAGCCCCTGCTGAGGCTGGCAGGGAGGTTCCGCCGTGTTCCTCCGAGAGCTGGTGGCACCATGGGCTCCACCAGCTCCCTGCATCCCTCCCCCCAAGGATATTCCACAGGGCTCAGTTTTGGGGCCAGCCTTGTTGAATAGCTTTATCAATGACCTAAGGGGACCGAGTGCACCCTCAGTGAGCTTGCAGATCACACTGGGCCGTGCAGGAGTGATCTGCTCGAGGGTAGGAAGGCTCTGCAGAGGTATCTGGACAGGATGGATCGATGGGCCGAGATCAGCTGTATGAGGTTTAATAAGGCCAAGTGCCAGGTCCCGCACTTGGGTCACAACCACCCCACGCAAGGCTACGGGCTTGGGGAGGAGCGGCTGGAAAGCTGCCCAGCAGAAAAGGACCTGAGGGTGTTGGTCGACAGCCGGCTGAAGGTGAGCCGGCAGTGTGCCCAGGTGGCCAAGAAGGCCAACGGCATCCTGGCTTGTGTCAGAAGTAGTGTGGCCAGCAGGACTAGGGAAGCGATCGTGCCCCTGTACTCGGGCACTGGTGAGGCCGCAGCTCGAATCCTGTGTTCCGTTTTGGGCCCCTCACGACAAGAAGGACACTGAGGTGTTGGAGCGGGTCCAAAGAAGAGCAACAAAGCCAGTGAGGGGTCTGGGGCACAAGTCTTATGAGGAGCGGCTGAGGGAACTGGGGCTGTTTCGCCTGGAGAAAGGGAGGCTGAGGGGAGACCTGATCGCTGTCTACAGCTACCTGACAGGAGGGTGTAGTGAGGTCAGTGCTGGTCTTTTTTCTCAAGTAACTAGTGTTGGGACGAGAGGAAATGGCCTCAAGTTGTGCCAGGGGAGGTTTAGATTGGATATTAGGAAAAATTTCTTTACTGAAAGGGTGGTCAAACATTGGAACAGGCTGCCTAGGGAGGTGGTGGAGTGACCATCCCTGGAGGCTTTCAAAAAACCTGTAGACATGGCACTTCAGGGCATGGTTTAGTGGGCATGGTGGTGTTGATGGTTGGACTTGATGACCTTAGAGGTCTTTTCCAACCTTAATGATTCTATGATTACTGGCCCCCAAAACGCAATGTTCCCTCTGCTCCCCCCCACCCCAAGAGCCCTGCTGGGGTCCCAGCAAGCGGCTCCACCAGCTCTGAGACCCCTGCAATGTTGCAGCTGCTCCACGAAGTACCCCGACCCAACCTTCATACAGAGAACATGAGCAAGATGCTCAGCAGGCGAGAGAGGACTTCCCTCTCTGAGAAGGGCTAGCTGAGCATCCTCAGCCAGCATCCAGGATGGAGAAAGGTGCTGCTCAAGGCCAGAGAGGATTTATGGCCCCCTCGGATGCGTCTCTGGTGAGGGGCTGGACACCGGTTACACAGCACCACCATCCTCAGCACCGGCAGCAACCCAAGCCCTCCTGCCTGGGGATTTCCATCAAGGACAGGGTAGATACACCCAGGTCTCCCACAGGTCCTTGGTCCAAGCTTGCCAGCTCTTGCCCCGGGCAGACCCTGCTCCTCTGTCCCCTAGCCTGCTCAAAGCCCCCCAGCATCTCCAGCCACCTCTTCCCCCACCCCACGGCACGGGAAGGAGCTGACGTGAGGTGCCTCCGCAGAGGCTGGCAGGGAAAAGGGCGAGAACACGTCTGCCAGCATCTAACAGCACAGATCACGTCCAGGTAATTGGGAACAGGCTCAGTGGAGCAGAACTGAGCCCCCAGGTACAGCAGGCTTAGCCCACAAGGCTGTAATTCCCATTGCCCTGATCTGGCACCCTGTTAATAGAGAGACATGCATTAAATAACCCCCTGCACCGAGCCAAGCAGTGACAGCTCCGAAGGGCTGCCAGGAACCAGAACAGGCTCGGGGATGGCATGTGACAAGGATGGCGATGCCCCCAAACAACAGAGAGCTGGGTTCATTCACCCTCATTCACTCAAATACCCTTGCGGGCCGGACAACGCTAGATCTCACATCCTTCTGGTGACACAATGACCCCGCTGCCAGCAGCGGTGTCCCACTGCTGAGCATCCTCTCCTGCCAGCTGCTTCTCCTCGTTGAGGAAAAGGAGAAGAGGCTGCCCTTTGCAAAGCCAGAAGCTCCAAGCAAATGACAGGTTCAGCTCGCTGTGCCGTGGGATGGGCCTGCCCCTCGCCGCCAGGCACCAGTGGGTCAGCACTGACCCGGGTACAAACCCATCCCTGCTTGAGGAATGGCGAACGCTGGCCAAAATGGTTTCTGCATCTGCCTTGTCCCCGCTGGGCCGGGGGGCCGCAGCCGAACCCTGTGCTGCTGCTCAGCGAGGTGCTCAGGCAGCGGCCAGGCTCTGCAGCCCAGGAGCTAGAGCCTAGGCAGAAGACGCTGTTTAAAGCACACTCCAACGCGTCCTAGTGACCACGGCCACATTGCCCCGGACCAGCCAAGACCACAAAAACTGGCTCCAGCATCCCATCACCATGAGCTGCCATCGCTCCAGGGAGCCGAGGACAACTACACGCACCGTCCCGTGCCAGGGCAGCCCATCTCAGGAAGCCCTGCAAAGACCTCGGGAAGCTCTGGCTGTGGCCACCTGCGGATGTGACACCTTTTGTGACAAGGACCTGCTTCCCTCGGCCTTTCCGGCGCAATGGCCGGGATGATCTGGGTTCAGAGCGTTCTCCCCAAGAAGGAGGGTTGAAGAGCATCCGTTGCCACCATGACTGTCTCACGTGCTGGCACAAGGAGTTCACCGCTAAATCTCTCTCCCAGGACTCCATCACTGCCGCTTCCCCACCAAGACACACTGCTGAACGCATCTACAGAGGTAGCAGCGGGGGACACGCGGCTTCAGCCAGCTACCGATACATCTCCAACTTGAAAAGCGCTCGTCAAACAAGCTGCACATTTTCATACTGACAGAGTACAGCGAGTAACCAGCTACACAACAAAAGGTATTTAACATTTAAAGGAGAATTAAACCAGGCTTCACAAACACACATGTGGTACTTGGCAAAAGATACTACTGCAAGTGATTAAAGATGTTTGCAGAGCATAGCCAAGAAAAACAGCAATTATCTAAACCTTTGCACAAGTCGTAGTGCAACAAGACCTGTGAAATGGGACTCTAGTGCTGGAGGAGGGACAAGAAAATTTGGGGCTGAGGGAAGAGTCTTGTGGCGAGAAACACCAGTAATGACAGCTTCTCTGCAGTAGGTAATCCAGGAAAAGACATAAATCTCTTTTTTCAATATATAGAATCAATGTGGTGGTAAAATTATTGAAGTGGGTAACATGGTATTGACTTAAGAGATTTACGGCGTTGTCGCAATGATCCCAAATCTCTTTATCAAGCAGAAAAGTTTTCAAAACACCACTGTGCAAAAGAATAAGGGAAATATTAGAAGCCAAACACCGACCCTGTGGTTAACGAGGGCTTCTTCCCGCATCCAGGGGCAGATTGCTGTGGGATCGGGAGCACGTGCCTGGGTTTCACCTGACCCTCGTGCAGAGGGACCTTTGGTGCTTCAAAGGAACGACAGGGATGTCCTAATCATTGTGCTGGCACAGGGTACCAGCCTTCCTCCCGAGCGATCCCCAGCCTCATTTCTAGCCCTTCAGCAGGAAGCTGTGATGCTTTCCAGGTATTTCCCCTCTGTTAGCAGTCAGATTTCTGCAGTGACCATTCCCTCCCTGCCTGGCTCAGACCCTGCACCCCTGATGCCACGCACAGCCCACGTGTGACTGCTGAAGGAAACCAGGGATGGTGACACTTACACGTACGTATTTTTGGCTTTGCATTGGTTCTCGTAGGAAAAAGCAGAAAGGGGAGGGCTACTGTAGTACCAGCAACTTCAACAGATGAGGCCTGCAAGGCATTGGGCAGACAAAGTGTGCCACGGTAATCCTGTGGCCCCAGGATTAACCAATTCCAGGTCCCACATCCATCCTCTGGCGTCTCCAAAACTGCACCAGGCTGCTCCAACCAGAGCAGGCTGGACTAGCGCTTTCAGTGGTTCTGCCCTACCACTGCTAACTTGGCTCCGTCTCAACCCCAGCCCCGTCTTAAGAGAGCCCCAGGCAAGACCTTCATCGCCACGAACCTCTGCCCTTTGCACTGGGGCCAGAGCAGTTGTTGTTGTTGTTATTATTGTATTATTATTATTATTTAATCCCCAGCGGAACAGGCTGGAGAAGCTGAGCCCCAAGGTGCAGCCCATGCGTGAAGATCTCCCCATCCCAGGTGCTCTCCCTGTACCACTTTGACTCATTATTTTTTTTTAGAGAGATTTATAAGTACCACCAAGATCTCTCCACACACCAATGCCTTTACAGCAGTGCTGTTGTGGTGGCTGCCAGCAAGCCCAGGCCTGTGCAGTGCTACTATAACTCAGTGCTGCAAAATATTTACAGCCCGCTGTAAATCTGCTCACTCATGAGAAGTATTTAAAAATAATTTAAAATCCTCTTCCTGCTATGTGCAGGCTGAACATTGCCTTTCTATCCAAACTATCTGTACCTCCCCAGGAGATTGCTACTTGTAATTACTAAAAAAAAAGATAAAATCCCAAGATAATTAATTATCCCAAGAGCTAAAAAAATAATTAAGTTATACTTCCCTCTGAGATGCAACAAGTGAAATCTCTCCACTGCCCCTTTAGCATAGAGCAGTCGGGGTTTGGGGATGAGGGGTGTCCCAGGGCAAGGGGAAAATGGGTTCCTCCCTCAGGCAGGATCCTGCCCACAAACACACCTTCCCACATGCTATAGAGGATGCTTGTCGTGACCCACAAGACGTGGGGAAAGAGGTTTCAAAAGCCTGGCGAGCAGCTAGGCTCTCACTCCCATCCCACCCCAGTGAGGCTCTGCCAAGCAAAGCGGCAGATCTGAGATGCCCGGAGGTCGACCTGACCCCCGAACAGCACCCAAAAGGGATGTGGGGTGTGCCTGGAGCCCTGGCTCCATCCGAGCCTGAGCCTGGGCAAAGGCCTGGGAGAGGAAGAGCCAGGCAGTGACAGCCTCCACCTCTCCCACAACCACTATGGATCTCTCAGAGCTGAACAGAGCTTAGAGACGGTTCGCTTCAGCAGTCGTGATTTCTGTGGCTTCTTGAAGCTCCCTCTTGGGTCCTGGGGCTCTCTGATGCAGCCAGGACAGCAGCTCACCGGCTTGTTCAGGGGGAGGACCAACCCCCCCCCCCCGCTTCCCAGGCCTCCTGTCACGCACCAAGTTTGCTGAAAAACCAAGAGGCGGATTTAGCGCAGTGTCACCTTGAATTCCACGGTGACCAACAAACCCACGACTATGGTGAACGCCTGGCAGATGCAGCAGTCACCAGTACAGAACTTACAGTGGTCAACCCTCACTCCTCCTCCATGGCTTAAATCTCATTTCGTTTCAGTAACTGCCTTCGTGCCACTGCATCTCTGGAGACAAGCTGCTAATGAGCAGTGAGCGAGGCAGCAGCTGAAGGAAACGTCCCGTGTACATGCCAGAAGCCCCCCCTCGGAGTAGCCAGCACCACAACTTGCTGTGCAGAGAAGGGTTTTTCCGTATCAGCAGTATCACTGCAGTACCAAGAGCTCTGACCGCTCTGCTCGCTGGGAACGGGCAGGGCTGACTGCGGGTGCAAACTGACTCAGCGTTCACAGGTTAAGCCAACCAACACGAGATACTGCTGCCCCACCACGGCTGGGTTACTGCAGCTGTCCCGGGCACACCAATTTACTTTTACACTCTTAATTCAGATCTTTTTTTTTTTCCCCAACCACCAGTTAAAAAAAGCAAAAAGCACACTGAGTAAAAGAAGTTTTGCACATGCTTCACAAAGACTTGGACAACAGGTTGCACACACGTACCCAGCTGTTGTAGGCTCCCGTCCGATCGGCGACTGCCTGCATCCAGCTGCTGAGGAAGCAGGGCAGGAGATGAACCAGTCGTTATTTTCAGAGGGCACCGACTCAATTTCTGCACGACCTTGGTGATGAGACTTTCCCCATCCCTGATGAGGTTCCAGAAGCATCTCAAAGACATTCATTGTCAACACTGTATTTGCACTCAGTGGTCCAGATGTTCAAATAAAGGAGAAGTCCCTGCACACACAATACAGCCTGTGTGCAGAGATGTTAGACGGGATCTGTCCCAGAAAGAGCCTCACTGAATGAGCCCCACATCAAACATTCACCCACCATTTCTGAAAGCAGTCAGACAGGGGTTCCCTATTTCACAGCCAATTTCTGCACTGTGGAATTCATACTGTGCAGATATTTAGTTTGTGTACTAGTGCTTAAGATATTTGAGTTAAAATCTGAAATTATTTCACCGGCAAAAGCACCAGTGAGAAAACTGTGTGATGAGAGAGGCAGCAGGGACCATGTCCCACCTGCAGCCTGCCCTGAGAGCGGCAGAAATACCTAGGTGGCTGCCAGCCAGCAGGTCTGGGCATCTTCTAAGGCAACAGGGCAGACTCAGCTATTGAATTTGCCACACTCATCACTTCTCACTCTAAGAAAGCTCCTAGAGTTAAACGTCTCACCCAAGGGCTATGAAATAATCCCATTTACATTCAAAGGAACTGATCCGGACACTCAGAAGTGAAGGAAGAACTGGCAATAGTCTCTTTAATCATAATGTCAGGGAAGTGCTGTCTTGCATCACCCTGTTTTGTGCACAGGCAGAATACAGCAGCAGGTCAGTCCTTTGATTTCCTATTCCATGATCAATATTTTTCCCCCCCAACCTCACTTTCCATTAAGAGGAGGCAGCTGACGAATCGACCCACGTCACAGCTCCCAAACTGCGCCTCTAGCAGAAGCCCAAAACCTAGAGTCTGTGTCAGTGTGCCAGCAGCTCACCCTCTGAAGTCTTCCAATTGCTACCTGGGACCCCCAGGCCAGGTGTGCCATCCCCCTGAAGCACACGTCTGTCTGGTGAAGAAAGTCGCGCTTGTAATGCACTTTACACAGCAGGTGTGTGAACTGCACCCTCTGTCCTCATCTCACATAATAAATACCTGAGCTACAAGAGGTGATGTTCTGTTACCACATTTTATTTACTCCTTGGCTGCTCGTCTGTCCATCCCTACTCCTGACCACTGTTCTCACGCTCTTCCTGCTTCCTCATAGCCAGTCGCAGCCTGTCTCCTCCACACCATCAGATGAACCCAAAAGAGAAATGCAGTTGTGCGCTCTTTAGTGGTACCAGATGACACAATGAACAGAACACCAGAAACAATAACGTTCCCCCTGCAAAGCTGTGGATATATAAATATTATCGCTGGCAGCAAACTCCAGCCCTGCAACTGGCCTCAAGAACCTGCCTGATGATGCCAACACCTCCATGCTGACTCCGCTCCACGCCAACAGTCACGCGCAAAGTCCTGATTGTGTTTCGTTTGGTAAAGTGCAAGACACTGCAGCGACAGAAGGCTTATTGGTGCAACTTTGTACAAGAGACGTGTGTTAGCTAAGACCAAGGTGCCTTAAAAGCAACGGTCTTTTCAGGGATGCTCTGAGGCCACCAGAGGATGACAGCAGATGGGAACTAGACCTGTCACATCTCACTCTCTGACACCCACCTCTGTCTGTCACTGGAAGCACTGGGAAACACACAGGACCCAAACCAGCCTCCTTCGGCCACAATTAAAAAAGGAGCCAACAGCAGCTGCTAGTGTCTTAGACCATTCACGTTGACATCTACCGTACATCTTTACAGTGCAATGCTACACAGCAAAGCGTAAGGCAGATATGTCAGACTCATCCAGTTCATTATAGGGATTGGTATAACGAGGGCACACCGAATAGCCTGTTCTTCTGAAAAGGAACCAGTCTAGCCTCTTTCCCCCACAGTCCACCATACAGCAGATGGGTGCAAGTTCAGAGATGGCATAGCTTCAAGAGAGGTACAGGAAGCCCTTGGATGCAATTCTTCTCAGAGAACCTGCTCAGTGCTCGATGAGGAAATGTCCAATAACCTCCATGCAGCGTACGGGTTGAGTTCGTCCTGGTCTCTGCAGAGCGCCCACACGTACAGCATCCGCAGAACCTTGTCCTGGAAGGAAAACCGTGTCGTTAGAGCGTGCATGACGGTCACAAGCCTCCTAGCTCAGAGCTGATGGGGCCATTCCTCCAGAGACTGTTCTTGTGGTTTTGCTCTCTGGTTCTAAGCCTGAAGGTCCCGAATAAGGATAGCTCCAGCAACATCTACTAGACTGCGGTTAGAAACTCATCACAGTCAGGAACAGATAAACTTTTGAATTCCAAAAACAGAACTAGGGTTTCCAAATATCTCTGGCTGACATACATTAACTGGCACCACTGCCAAGTTTGATAATATTTGACCTTATTTTTAAATAGAAATTTCTGGTTTCAAATTGGTTCGGCTGCCAGGCTCTTCTCTGCGGCTCTAACTCTGCCTCTCCCACATCAGCCTGTGAGCTGCAGCCCCTCCCCACAGCTATATCAGTAGCAGCTCAAATTAACCAGAAATTATTATCACTGGGTCTGAGGAGGGACAGAGAGTAAAAAACCCAACATTTATCAACGAAAATCAGATCATACCAAGTCCAGCCACACACAGACACTAATTCTGCAATCAAATCTTTCCTGTGCAAACAGTGCTTTCACCATCCGGGGTTACAGACTGAAAAAAAAAAACCCTCTTAAGCTTTTCCATCCTTGATGCATGTAATGAGAATGCCAGCAGTTTTGTTCATAGTAAGTGAATAAGGATGAAAGCCGTATCTCAGCACATCTTGAGGCCATCACTCATGGTCTTACGAAAATAACTCCCTGAAGAGTAACTGCAGCTACCTGCGACAAAGTCTTTGCTTCTCCCAGGAGAGAAGTGACACTGCCCATCAGAGACTGGGCTGCCAGGAGCCCAAATCTGGCACAGTGTCACAGATCCATTCTGCAAATCAAAGGTTATTTTGATTTTATCATTTAACCATTAACCATGGAGAGTATTTCCCTCAGATAAGGAAGTATCACTGAGGGATCAGGCTGTGCATTGGCTCAGTTCCCAGATGTGTACTTAACTACTACATTTTTGATCGAATGTGTGAATCTTTATAGGTTATAATTTAGGTACACAAATGTGAGGGAGGAGACTTTCTGTACCAGACCAGTCATTAGAAAACTAATGCTTTAGAAATATCACATATCGTAAAGCCATTTTTTTCTTGCTCAGTGTTTCAGAAAATTAACTTGCTTCAGCTCTGCTCAGAAGTGTTAGAAGTGGTTGAAAACTTAAGTCATACAGATGTTTGGGATATGTCAGAAGGAAGAGCAGAAGGGACAAGAGAAGAAAAACAACAAAACCTTTGCCAGCTTGAGACAGGCTGTACATTGATGTACTAACCACAGCGATGCTAACAGATCTCTCCTGAGTATAAACCACTGAAGTATAAGCTCAAGATGAAGTAAGTAACATAACTGATTTAACATTGCCAGTGGAACCTTAATTTGTACGACTTTTGTAATTCGTGATTTTCAAAGTCCATTTCGTAAGGCTGTGTATGGAAAGTAATTTAATCATGCACTTCAGCATCAAAGCTCTGCTACATCTGGAAAAGTTTATGTTCTTGAACATAGGATTTCTGAAGGGATGAATAGCACATAAGCTTAAGAGTTGCTGGTGATCTCGCAGCATGCAGTACTGAACAAGTAGCACAGCTTTCTTCCTGGAAATGAAACGTGATGAAACATAAAAATTATGTGTTTCCAAAGTGGAGAGATTTCTGGTTTTCTGATCTGGTGCTTTTATTAATAGCGTACATCTTAATCCTCAATGTACAGTGCATGCTGCTGCATATATTCACAGAAAGTGGGACAGCAAACGTGTGGACTCCCAATGGCAGATTTCCATCATGGCCATGCATGCAAGGCGAAAATTTGTCCTTTCATCCCACAGGCTGCTATGACAAACAGCATTCTGTCTCACGGTCCTTCAGGACTTCATTTTAAAAACATTCCCTTGACTTTGCAGCATTGCTCAATGGATTGTCTTAAGGCCTCATTTTCCCAGACTGATTTTGTGGTGCTCCATGGGGATTCCCTACCTTAACTACCACAACACCGGGTCCAACCCCATCGCAGGCTGCCTGGTCTCCCCACATCTCACTGGGGGTGAGCCTGTAGCACAGCAGTGGGAACTTGAACAATTGCAACTAGGTAAAATACCGCAGCAATAACAAGCATACGATTTCTATTTAGAGAGTTTACAATTTGAGGCTCCTTTTCTCTAAAACGTCATTTGCTCAATACTCTGCAGGAGCAGCTCAGCAGTTAACACCGAATCATAGTTACCAGCCAGCCTGCATCTGACATTTGATTAAAGCTGAAGTTTTGTTTCCAATGGAGAATTTTAATGCATCTCCTTGATTTAATGCTGCTCCAGAGAAATCAGACAGCAAACAGACTTTGATATCCTGTTCAATAATTATCACATCAATATCTATCTTCTAGGAATGCAGTAACTTAATGCAAGAAATCACTGTATCAGCTGCTCCTCCCCTGCAGTTGATGTGACAGGTTGTAAACCAGTCCAGATGGGCCCCATCATTAAAATCAGTCCCTGTTTTTGTAAACTTACAGCCTGGACTAAAGAGAATGACTGCAAAAAGGCAATATTTATTAAATGCATGTATTAATTTTAATGGAAGTCTGCTAGAAACTGCCAGCTCCAGGCGTCTCCCCATGTCCCCCATTATACATCATTAAGCTACTTAAACATTGCACAGACACAATGCAAGCCAGAGCTGTCTGGATAGCGAGCCACTTGAGAGCAAAGGTATTCCAGAAAACGCACGGGCTCCTCAAGCCTGCTGTGTCATTAACTCTGGTAACAAGCACATTCTGTGGTTACGTCTGACAGGCTCAGTTCAGCATCACTCACAACAGAGCAGGCAGGCTGGACTCGCAGCACTAAAAGCTAAACCACAGTGAAGTAAAATCCACAGAGATGCCAGAGGTTTGTTGCACGAATCACCCTAAGTCAGAGATTCCTACCAGAAGCCTGTACCATGTACAGCATTTAACACAAACTGGATATGGGAGAGTTTCCTGGAAGTAAAGGCTTGTGGCGCTGTAAGATATTTTGTACTATTTAGTGAGGCAGTAGCCAAAAACATTAACTCAGTGATTTTCCCCATCTCCTGCAAATGGCTTAACACCAGCTCCCACCCTGTTTGCTAAACATCTTTGTGCTCCGTTCTTACAGTGCCCTTTATGAAAGGAAAAGTGAGAAAAAAAGAACAGGATAAGGTCGAAGCTGTGTGATGGAGCTTTAATCCACAGCAGGACAGTTCAATTCTGTCCCAGAACCCCCAGGCGATAACTGCAGGCAGGGAGAGTGCTGGCCAGGCCCACCAGCAGCAACTGGAAGGGAGAGCACTGCTGGCAGTCATAGCTCCAGCTCCTCTCCTCACTGTGAATTTAAAATATCCCTTTCTCTGTCCATTCTAGATGTTTGCAGACTCTCCTCACATACGCTAATTCTCAATTAACGGGTCGTAACACTTGGAGTCTGACAGGAATAAATAGCCCACGCTGAGCTGAACCAAGATGCAGTATTATGCATACCAGCGAATGGAGTATGGGCGGACACCCACTGCTCTAGATGCACCTACATGAACCCCTGACAAGTGAGATGGCTAGCAGAGGACCCAGGGAAACCGTATACAGGCGATAAGCATCACTTACCGGATCACCTTCCACCACTTCCCCTTTCTGGTTCTTAATTACCATCACGACCTGAGCCTGAAAAGTGATGATTAATACTGGTCCCTGCTCCATCATCTTCCCCATAGCCAGCTGTAATGAAAGAAAATTCCATTAGAAAACAGACAATTTCTGCAGATTAATGTAAAAGCATCAAGTATTTAACACAACTGCTATGGCTCGACACAACTAACAATCCCATCTTCTCCCTGAGCTGAATCTAGTTATTTTAATCAAGTTATACCTGCTTTGTTAATATAGATGCTGTAGACCTTACTGCAAAGCATTTTCCCAAAAACTTTCCCTGCACTTAGAAGCTTTCCCAAAATTGTTCTGAAAGTTTTCATAGTTTTTCCAAGTCTAAAAATCTGGGAAACATGAACAAGCTCTGTTCCATTATTTCCAAATTAGAAACCAAAAATAAAAGAAACCCTGCTCTTAAAAAAATTACATTTTCTGAATTACATCAACTGAAGTTTTTTCTCTTGCTTTTAAATGAATCTTTGACATGAAGTTGTATTGAACTAGACAAAAAGAACTAAGTAACAGGAAGACTTCAAGGTGAGAACCTTTTGTTTGACAGGATTTTTTTCTTTATTCTAAGGTCACTCCATTAAATATTTAAAGAACTTATTAACTGAAATGCAAAGAGGAATGGAGAATTAAGTTTTGTTTCCCAAGGCTGTGCTCTTGAAAAACACAAGCCTCTTTCTGCCTCTTTTGTGGGAATGCAGTATGCTAAAGAACATCTTGCTTTTCAGTAACTCCGGAGTTACTGGCTACGTTACCCAAAAAGGTAATCATACTACCTCCAATTTAAGGCAACACGATTATATTCTTTTGTATATGAGATACTGTTTCAAAAACATTGCATTTTATCACATAATAAAGAATGTATCACAAGAGACAGTTACAAGACCGTGCCATAATTCACAAAGAGATTTTTTTTTTTATATATATATTTTACTCTCCCCTGAGGAAAACTCAGCACTACTGCAATGCTCCTTTGCTTAATCAGAGGGAATCAGTTCCCCAGCTCTGCAGTAACTCACACCATCCCAGTCCACACTGCATTTCTGGAACCGGCCTGACTCATGCAGCAGTGCATAATGCCTTCCACCCAAGTATCACAAAACAGATCTCACAGCTCTTGTCAGACCAATTTCTATGACAGACATTTTATATGACACCACTTGGCACTGATAATTTGACAACATAAATTTGCATGTGGGTTTCAAGGAGGAGGAGGATCATATCACTGACTAGGCTGTATCCCTTAGAGGCACCAAGACTTCCATACTGGTATTGCTTTATTTTTTATTATTTTAGTACACAGTACACTATGCTCTTAAAAAAACTGTATAATCAAGGCAGTATTTATATCACTCCTCCCACACTAAGTTCAGAAACCCTGTTTCACAAGTCACATACTTAAAACTACATTTAGGCAGCCAAATAAATAGTCCTAATAAATATCAAGGATCCAAAATTCCATTAAATTTAAAAGCAGTAGAAGTGTAGTGAATTAGAGCGCTCAAGCAGGTATCTGGAACATAAGTTCAGATGCTTAGGTCTGAAGGACTTGATTTCAATTTTAATACTGCAAACTTTGCAGCATGTGAATTCCCTTAAATCTTCTAAATGTTTGGTTGCTGAGGTTTTTTTTTTTCCCCAAACTCACTGAACTGTTTTTCTGGATGAGATCACTCAACATGTTCCCATAAATCTCCTCTAGGGAAATGCATTTAAAAATTTAAACACCCAACACCCTTTATCCCCCGCCTCTTGCAATACAGACAGCATAACAGAACTGCACTCGTTTATGTTCCATGTCCATCTTCCAGCTAAGATGTAATTTTCTTGAGAAATTTCATGCAAAAATACAGGCATCTAAAACAAGTTAATAATGAAATGTCTTTCCAGCCACCACTCAGAATCCATGCACAGCTCTATACTAATTAGCATCTATAGAGGAAAAGTTATTTAGCATACAATGAAATCAAGTCTCTTAGACACTAACAATACAGAAAAACCTTTGATTTAAATAAGATGCTGAGAAAAAAGCAATCACGTTTATTACTTCCATAGCTCTAATTTTGTTAGACCACATTATTGCTGAAGATAATCAAGAGAATTGCAGATCCCACAAAAATTTTCCTGCTCATTTGGCACATGCCTGCAGTTAATATGCGGAGTTACCGACAAGGTAGGAATGGCTTCCTCTGAAGCCAGATGGATGAGAGAAAATGAGAAGCCTATCAAAACCAAAAGGCAAAACAGTTCTAGGAACAGGACCAGACATTAGCCTTTTGTGTTAGGAGATGCCCTATAGATGATCTTCTTGGTCCCTGTGATGATACGTGGTCATTGATCAAGTCAGTTCCAGCTGTTCTTTTGTAAGACTACACAGGTCAAAAAGTCTCTTTCTGTAGGGCATTTCCTCACATTTCTGGAGCTCTCCTGCACCCACTCCAGTTTTTTAATCATGTGGGCGCAAAAAGAGAGACTCCTGCACAGGGCAGCAAACAGAGAAAAATCACCATCAGTAGTCCTCCTTTCAGCAAGCCAACAGCATCAGATTTTGTTCTCTCGGTTTTCTGTGATGGCTGCTGAATTCTTCCCGGCTTCTTGTCTTGCAGGGGTGTGACCACAAGTAAGAAACATCTGGCCAGCCAATACACCCAACAACATCTGGAACAGCTCGCACTTTCTGAACAGCAAACTTTTATCACCATGCTCCATTTCCATCTCTACCTGAAAGCTTCCAATCCTCCACTTCCTTACCTCACACCAGATCACCGCTGGGTTTAGACCCCTATTAAATAGCCCTAACTGTGGTCTCTGTTCCTAAGGGAATGGCCCTGCAGTTGGCTTTATTGTAATTGTCTGAATGGATTCAGCTTATAACTTTATGGAGTATAATACTGCACAGCTGCCGTATATTGGATGAAATGTACTCAATGTTGCTGCCTTTCAGTTAGTACCTTTGACGACAAAGGCAAACAGCTGATCTGACTTCAGACCATTTCCACACGTGTTTTAAAAGTGCAGCTGCCCTCTTCCCTTCCTCCCCTTGCACATTTCCTTTGAGGCAGAGCTGGTTATGGGATATGAAAGGTCTGACTAAAAGGTGGTAATTTCTTTGAGATACCTTTGCCATTGCTGGGAAGAAAGAGCTGAAAAGAAACTTGGGGGCCAGTGACAGATGACACTAAAGACTTAATTAAATGAAAGTACTACTGTAGACTTACTGCTAAGTGCAACAATACCACCTCTGGCTCCTCAATAAAGGGGAACGCGGAGAGCATTATGACTATGCAGACATTTGGCCAGAGTCCCCAACTACCAACGCTGCTCCTAAGGAGGCAATGGCTCTGCTTACAGCCATTACCTCCTCACTCATCAAGAGCCATCCAGAACAGCGGTTAAGTCTCTCAGCCATTCCTGCACGGCATAACCTTGAGACACAGAAGTTCTGTGCATTATCATCCAGAATAAGCACCAACAAAGCCCTTCGTGAAAGCAGTGGGTCAGTGCTATTTGCCTTTACTATTAGCCTTTCTCAATCTATATGCTGGCGATTAAGATCAAGGTGCCCTGACAGCGAGGAGACAAACCACAATACTGTAACTTAGGCTTGATCACACAGTAGCAAATGTCTCCCATGAGCTCGCTCTTCCAGCAGCAGCGATCTGTCCCTCGCTGTCCTGGTTTCAGCTGGGACAGAGTTAATTGTCTTCCTAGTAGCTGGTACAGCGCTGTGGTTTGGGTTTAATGCGAGAAGAATGTTGATAACACCCTGATGTTTTCAGTTGTTGCTCAGTCGTGTTTAGACTAAATCATGGACTTTTCAGCTTCTCAAGCCCAGCCAGCAAGAAGGCTGGAGGGGCACAGGAAAGTTGGGAGGGGAGACAGCCGGG
>JAVKLA010000090.1:39364293-39380467 GCA_034782735.1 Sagittarius serpentarius
GGGAGGGGAGACAGCCGGGACAGCTGACCCCAACTGGCCAAAGGGGTATTCCATACCATGGGATGTCATGCCCAGTACATAAACTGGGGAGAATTGGCCTGGGCGGGGGGGATCGCTGCTCGGGAACTGACTGGGCATCGGTGGGTTTGCAATGTGCAATTGCATTGTGCATCACTTGTTTTGTATATTCCAATCCTTTTATTATTATTGTCACTTTATTGTTGTTATTGTTAGTTTCTTCCTTCCTGTTCTATTAAACTGTTCTTATCTCAACCCACAAATTTTACTTCTTTCTGATTCTCTCCCCCATCCCACTGGGTGGGGGGTGGAAGTGAGTGAGCGGCTGCATGGGGCTGAGTTGCTGGCTGGGGTTAAAACCACGACACTCTGTTAGCAGAAATAGCAAATACCAGAGTAGCATGAGGCAAAAAAACAGCAGTCAGAGCAAAGAAGAAAACCCCTCCTCAGGTCACGAGTTTCTAATTCATCCCCCAAGGTGAAAGATAGAAAAGGACACTCACATCAATGTTGTCAATGTCAAGAATCCTGGAGTGGAACTGGAGACCCATGGCTTTGGCTTGCTGGATTGGATGAGCAAGCTGACTGTAAGTCTAAATGAAGCAATAAACTTGTGTTACACGTTTGAATTTGTTCTGTCACAAAGAAAAAGGGATCTTCTGCTTAGAGAGAACCAACCAAAAAAGGTAAGAATAAAAGCCTGTGTTTTGCAAGTATGCTGAACACGTGTCTTGCAAGGTATCAGACAGCTACATCATACGCTCTGGGCTTCACATAACCAAATTCTCACTAAAAATCCCACCTCCCCTGACCAGAACAGGAGCTCCATCATTCACAACAGAGTATGTACATCGACAGCACCTAATAGCCAAGGCACTTGTGATTCTGATTTGACAGCAGACAAGGAGAAACAGTCTGGGAACCGAGCTATTTTCCTAATACCCAGCCAGACCCTGGAGGCAGACCAGCATTTCCTGGCTCCTTTTAGGCACATGCACATATGCTTCATTATTTATGCATCGAGAACTGTTGTTGGAGATAGTGTGAATTTCTACTTGCTTCCAGCATTATCACCATATTCTTGGCAGCTATGAAACAAACAGGAGGTAGTACCTACCTACCTCCCCACCATGGATCTTATAACCTTCATCACAAGCACTTAAATGCAAATAACCTACAGAAGTTATTGGCAAAGTCACTAGAGCGAAGCTGGAGTTACAGATCAGGGATTCTGAGGACAGTAGGCAGAGACAGCTCTATGAACCACAAACTCTATCTAAGCCAGTGGGCTGACAGCAACCTGCAGCTTGGTTGGTATATCTGCCACTTAAATCAGTTTTTGCTTTACTGGTTTGTATTCCAACACTTTAGTGATCAATACCACACACTTAACACTTGCGGTATGATTCTGTTCAAGAGCCTTTCTCTCCTGGATTTCCATTAATAGGACTCTCATGTCCTCCCTTGGCTTATTTTATGGATGATTCTTGACTTATGAGCTTGATCTGTACCTACAGCTAGCTTAGGAGGGTTTGCTTTTTGTGTTATAAACTGCAGTGAATCTGCTACTTCCCTCTAGAGATTTGAGATGAATTCTCTGGTGTCATTTCAAAGGTTGCTTGAAGCAATAAAGAACTTACTTTGGTTTCAGACTGCTTTAAATATCTTACTCTTACATACTGCAGTATCGTTACAAAGACGTTACTCACAACTAGCAACAACAAAAAAATTAAACACAAAAAATTGCCTCTTCCAGCGTGTGCATTTCCAGCCCTCTGGTGGTGGTGATCAGTGAGGAGAACATCCACTTTAAGCAGTTAAATTCTTTCAAAACACAAGTATGGGTCTGTGTTGCCTACAACACAATTATCTTGGAGCAGAGTGAAGACCAGAACAAAGGTCCATCTATGTTGTCAGGAAAGGATCTGCTTTCATGAAGTTAAGTGGACAATAATACAACCACTGAATCACAATCAATTCATATTCACTGTTTCAAGAAGTGGATCCAATACTGAAAATCTACCCCAGTACAAAAACAAAGCCAGTTTTTGTGCAACAAAACAAAATTCAGTTTTGTGCAGTGAGATTATCCAGGCTGCAGATCACCTACGCGGCAATTTCAGAAAAACTTCAGCCTGCCAGGATTATTTGCTGGGACACTGCAGTGGAGCTGTGTTTGTGTAGTAGCTCCAGGGACAACTTGACTCTGTAACCAGAAAAGCATCACCTTTTTGGGTCAGCTTAAATGCCTCTGCACCTTCTCACCCTGTATCTGGCATAGAGGCTCTACTAAAGCCCATCCAAATCAAGAAGGGCAGTGAAGAACTAGAGCTAGACAGACTAGTTTAAGCTTAGCTCTTGATTCGCTATCTATCTCTAAAGAAGCTCTTCTCTCATATCCAGACTATTCCAGAAGTCCAGCATGTACACCTGACTGCATTAGTGTTTTATAGTATGAACATGTTACATGGGGAAGCAGCTGGGCAAAGCAGGCAAGCAGCATCATAGATAGGACAGCTGGACAGCTTGCAAGCAAAGAAAGCACAATACACCCACTAACAAGAGAGAATCATAACCTTTCCAGACGTTTTTAGTAGCTCTACTTACCGCTTCATAGCACCAATCTTTGAGGATATCGAGCTCTCCAGACATCATAGCCTAAGAGAGGAAAATCAAATAAAATACGAACATTTTAAAACACCTCCTATACCAGAGAGCTGAAATTATCAGCACTTTCAGCAGCAAACTACTTTAAATTCTACATCTTGTGAAACCCTGAAGAAGTATAGGAGTCTCAAAGAGGAACAGCAGTAAGAACTTCTATAAACACAGGCGTACTGAGTCAGATGTACATAAACCTTTCGATAATTAAGATAAAAGCTATCTTAAACCTTCCTGTCCAAAAAGTCAGCAGAATGCCCGCTACCCAGAAATCCTGGGAAGTGGGATCTAACAGAAGCAGGAGTACAAACCAGAAGCAGAGCTACAGCCTTCAGGACTGTGAAAAATTCAGGGCACAGGACGAACAGAAGAATCACACTGCAACTCATGAAAAGGTTTATCTTTAAAACACGGTATAATAAACACGTGGAATTCATAACAAGACAGATGCTGGGAATTCAGCACATTTCAAAATAAAGCTAGTTACACATGGCAGGGCATTTTTCAATATAAAGCCTATGAATTATACTTGATGGCATCTGTAAGCTGGCTGCCTACAGTCTGAACAAACCTCTTCTGTGAAAAATTCATTCTCCAAGAGTCAAGAGCCCGCTTTTTGCAGCTTGCTTTAGTGACATGGCACCATTAGGAAAAGCAGATTCACTATGACAGGTCTGTCTTATTTCACTGTCAACATTACAATTCCAGTCACAGATCTGAAATAAAAGTCAGTCACTACAAAGACAGTAGTGACAAAACCTAACTATGCATCAGTTTGGATGTTTGCATCTATAAGCATCAAATCATTTTTTATTCATCCTATAACGCTACCTCATGACTAAAGAGTATCATAAATATTTCCACATGTGAATTAGCACATATCAATTTGAGATACCATCACTCACTGCACTGTACTGTAGGATGAGAAAATAACACTTTGCTCTCTCTTAGCATTTGTTTATCTCTTCAAGCCTCAGTTCTTCCAGTCTCATACAAATCTCTCAACTTCTGCTGGACTTTTTCAAATCCCTTACTTTCACTCTGCCTTTTCCAACATACTGTTACAGTGAGAGGAACTATATCCATTTATACTTGAGGTCACGTCCTTCATCGGTGCTATCCTCTGAGTGGTTTTAGACTTTAGTCTTTAAAAATATTAAGTTCCACATACTTCCTTGACTAGTGCCAGAATTATTTTCACTGAACCATTTGTCATGACCTGTTGTTCTTCCCAAGCGTTACAGATCACTTAGAATCCAGCAGTACATAACACATTCTTTCCCGTATCAATGTTTGATATCATCATTTTCCCAGTACTGTTCATTCACCTACTTCGGTTTGATCCCTCTGATGCCCTCATCATTTCTCATGGGAGAAGATGGTTAGTTGTTTTTGAGGCCAGAAAAAAAATTTGCTAGTCTACTAAATTATGAAATATGGTTTTAAACTAAATTGTTATGTGGGATCCAGCTTCCTTTTCCCAAGGTTATCTCACGTTCCGTGCAAAACTGGATGACTGAGAAGCAAATACTGTCACAGTTTTCAATTTTGCCATCAAAAAACTAGAAGAAAAATCTTCCACGTTACAGTAAAAGAAAAACCAAAACAAATGCATCATACTCTACCCCCACCTTACCTCCAAGACATTGGGGATTATATCATACTCGCATTGCTTTAAAAACCTATCTTTGTCAAAGGACGGATCCACTTTGAGTATCTCTGTCAAAACCTCAGACATTTCTGTCTTCGAGAACAATCCACCTAAAAAAAACAATTCAGTGAGATTGGTGGCACAACAACCGCCACCAGAAAACAAGAGAAAAACTTCTGGTTATATACCAGAGGGAAGGAACAGTCACCTGGGAATGACTGCAGACGTTAAGCTAGGCTTGAGATTGATCCCATACAAGCACTTGTCATCGCACTGCACTTCTGATCCAGTAGCAGGCTGCTACACTGCATGATACTGGATAATGATCCATGCAAAATATTATAAAGCTCCAGAATCTGTCCCAAAGGTTAGTAACACATGGAGGACAACAGCACTAACAGTCACTAGGAGCAGAGCTAAAAGGCTAGAGATGCACTTTCACAGCAATGATGAAACATTACCTATTAAGTCAGTGACTTTGTCTGTGACAGCTCTGGAAGCTCGAATGAATGCATTATCACTTTCGTCATACTTCATTTTCATTTCAAAGAACCCTGAAAAAGGACAGAAGACGTGAGAAGCAGTGTCCTTCCATTACATTCCTGAATTAGGAAACAACATGCAACGGGTTGCAGATCAAACCTGCTAGTTCTCTTCTAAATCTCTTTGTTGATTAACAAGTATCAATTTCAAAAGTTACTTTTCTAGTCATCTTCCTGCAATGTTCTTAACTATCAATAACTGTCACTAGGAGAATGATGGTTTCTCTGACTTCAGCTGCCAGAAACTCTGGATCTATGCAGATTTTCAGACAGAAAATACACTAGACTTGCTCACACCAGTAACAGTCAGCTTACACCCCTTGATTCAGTCTGCTACAAGGAGTAGCAGGATGCAAAACCAACACCAGAAAGTTTAACTGGGCGGGGGGGGAAATCGAGAATAGACCTTAAACCTTGCCAATTTTTAATAAAATAGCAGGACACTAGTAAGGAAGTAGTTTTTAAGCAGCTCTATGTACTTCTCAACCTTGACAAGCAAGCAAGCCAAGCGTGTCACAAAACTACACAAGTCACTGATGGGGAAAGGAGAACTCTGGCAGAGCAAAATCTCAAAGGCAGAAAGAAGGGCAGGGGGTGAAGGGAAAAAAAAAAGCCGTTTAAGCAAGCAGGCATTGTTGCAACAAGCTAAGCGCTCACCCAACCCATTATCTGTCTCTGGACATCATCAGATGGACCAGAACTGCAGAAGGTGGTGGCGGGATAATGGGCCCTGCAGGGAAGCTTCTTCCCACCGCATCAATTAACAACTGGAATCCTGCCCTGAAGCTTGTGCTCCTTCCAAAGAACACTCAATGTTCTTGGTACAGGTGGTACATAAAGGGCAAGCACACACTCTAGAGCCTGGTGCAGCCACAGCTGCAGTGTTGCCTGAACTGCAAAACCACGGTCTTGGAAAGATGCATAAAATCTAGAGAACGCACAGAGCTCATGCAGATGGCACAGGAGTGGAGGGTGCAACACGTGGGGAGTTTTAGGAGCTATGAACATCTCCTCTTGGAAAGGTGTCGTGGTTCAACCCCAGCTAACAAATGAGATGTAAAAACCCAATCTTGGGTACCTCCCAAGGAGCTCTGCTTTAAAAGAAGTTGGGAAGAAACACAATCCAAAGTTAATTATATGTAGCACTTTTACACAGTCTTTTTGTTCCTTAACAAGTCATTTACCCTGCAGTACACTGGCAGCAATTATTTTGATTTGTTGAAGGACTCTGGTCTCAGGCTTATTTACGCCTTTCAGAAACATTAAGTGTCTAGATAACTATCAAAAGTTATTGCCCACTGCAGTACAGATATTCAGTATTTTTAGGTTTTGCAATAAAAACAGAAAGGATGCAAAGTCCCACACACTCCAGAGTTCTAAGCAGATGACAACAGAAACCAGCTCACTGAAGCCAAGATTTTGCCTCGTTATAAGCTCAGGGTCAGGAAAAAAGAGATCTGCCTGCCCTCTCCCTGGTGACATGCATGCATGCCCTGGCCTCTTCCCAGTGCCAGAGTAGATCTGACTAGAGAAAAAAATACAAAAAAAAGAACAGAGTTCCGTTCTCTTTAAGCAATGGCGAAAGCAGGTTTTGGTACCTACAGGGAGCAGGGACTGATCAAAAACAATGCCTGACTGGGGGAGGGGTCTGAACACAGATGGAGCAGCTCAGAAAAGCTGCAGTGTTGTCAACTACGCCTACCTCCCATTCACACCACCTCACAGCAACAGCTACAACAGAAAAAAAAAAAAGGCTATGATTTGCATTATGTTGAGACTAGTTGCACAGATGGCATTAGATCCAACACAGCAAGAATCAGAACAGGGAAAATAATGTGCTACTCCTTTGTCTTTGGAACACTTACTATTGAAGACCACATTGTTGTCCTTGAAATCCTTCCACTGCTGATACCATTTTGAGTCTTTATGCAGCACCACACCCATGGCCTCCCTATTAAGTGCAGAAAACACGGGTACTTGTGAATAAGTAACTTAGAGTGAGAATAAAAAGGAGGACATCCTGACAAACATCACTGCGGCATGCAGTATCACTGAGGCTGACACATCACATAAGTGATACACGACTTAGTGGAGCAAGGCAGCAGAGAAAGCAAAGGAGCTCAGACTTATTCCTGCCGAACATAATTCAACAGCAAGATGTTAGCACTGAGAAAACATAACACACGTGCAAGTCAAAATTTCATGTCAGAACATTATGTACCCACTTTACAATTTTAAGTGCCCAGTTTCACCATTGGAAGATTCAGTATCGTCAGCTTATGCTGGAAATTTGCTCTCAAACCTACCTGCTCCACTAGGTCATGCCCCACCTAACAGCCTCACTTCAGCACTTGGATTTTAACCATCCCTGACCTGCAGTTAAGTTTCAAAGTTTTTATCAAATTATACACAGAAATATTCACCCTAAATCACACCCAATACGTACTCATTAGCTTCAAATATTCGCTCCTCTTTAATCCTCTCTCCTGAGAATTCTGTTCTTTTTCGTAGTCGCTCCGGACGTTTGTAAGGACCAGTCTGCCCTAAAACACTTTCATCTATTTCCTTCTTAACGCTTTCTACTCCCTGAAAGGAAAATATCCCTATTAGGTTGATTTACCGTTTCCCCCCACCCTTCCCCAGAAACTGAAAATTGCTCCTGTTGAAGAAGGAAAAAAAAAAAGAAAAAAAAAAAGAAAAAGAGGCACCACAGGTTACTCCCCTCTCCCTTACTCAGTAAATGCTTTTTTGCTGCTCTCTATTGACAAACACACCAGTACTAAGGCCTTCTGCTTAAGAAGTTAACAGACTAGGACAGCAAATGGATGGTTGTATTGAATCAACTTGGAAGGAAAAAACCCAATACAGTAGAAGCTATGGACACAGTCAAGCCTTACAGCTGATCAGGACTAACCTCCACAGAGTTTGAATTGGAATAAATCAAGTCAGAGGAAGGCAGGCTTATCAGCCCCCAAGAGCAGCCAGCAGCTGCTGACAGAATGACAAGCCCCAGGTAAAAGGAAGAATGATTCCTAGTATGCAAAAGTAGGGGAAAAGAAAGACTTCAGGACACCAACAACTAACTGCAAAGCCACCTGAAAGGTCAATAAAATCCAGGTTCTAGGCCCAAGCTTAAACAAACAGAAGTACAGCTTTGCCCAATACAAAAAGGAGCCTCGCTTTTTATAGTATTCTACACACCTTCTAGCTGAGAAAATAGCTTTGAAGCAAACTGGTTTTGCCAAAGAAGAGATGGGGGGGGAAGGCAAAAAAAAAAAAAACCAAAACACAGTAGTGGAGCTTATTCTATAGGAGCGATAGGAGATATTCTCCCTCTTGGGTGAGGTAACATCAAGAAAAAGGACTTGATAAATCTGGACTGATATACATCTTGTCAGTGAACAGCTACATCCTTAGTTCAGATTCTGTCAAGAGGAAGCTGCATCCTGCCGCAACCATTGTTGGGAATTTCTGTCATACACTTCAGTAGGGATTGGGACTAACAGGCTTTATTAGTGTTTCTCCTTTATCTTGGCTGCTCTACTTTTATTACTGAACTTTTGAGCAGTACTTTCTCTAATGACTGTAGCTACAAAAGATCTGTTGCACAATAACTACGCTTTCCTATTACAACTAGACACATGCAGGCAGAAAGGGATTTTTTTTTTTATACACACTCCATATAGCTTTTCCCAATTTGCAGTTTTATTTAGAACATGAAAGTTATGTAGTCCAAAGCATCATGCGGCTTTATGGGGGCTGTTATTTTTCAACTTTATTTTATGCAGGAATTTTCTGGAGAACACATCAAGTGTCCAACACAGCTTTGCCAGCATAAGCCATCCTCCCCTAATGAAAGTCAGTGTGACTCCTTTCTGAAGAAAGTTACAACAGGGCTCAGACGGAATAGATGTCAGAGACCTCATATGAATCAGAAACCGGAATTTAAGTTACTTTAAACATCAAGGATAAGCAAATAAAAAGCTCCAAAGCGCAGTCTGTTCCTACTGTCTATAAAAGACCATCTGAGGGACCCGGCAGAGAAGGGAACAAGACACAAGCCCCTGTGGATATCATCTAGCTCTAGATTATACAAATAAAATAACTCCTAAAAACTGAAGCAATGGGGATCTCAAAATGAGTCTACTAGTACAATTTCTAAGATAGAGTATTTGGCTTTCTGAAGCAGTAGACTGAATATTCTAAATTCCACATACATACTAGAAAGCATAGCTAAGCTGTAAGAACTGTTCACAGCCTATAAAAGGTCTGTAAATCAGTTAAATCTGACAATGAATCAAAAGGTTTACTCATTTACAGGGAAAAGAAATCTTGCAAGCCTCAAAAAATTTACATTAAGGTCCTATAAAATCATTGCCTGCTCATAAGGTCTGGCCTAGCAGCCTGCTTCATAGAAGGAACAAACAGTTCTTGGATTAGGAGTCTGATGGAGTAAAACAACAGGTTTCATGACAGAAAAAAAAAAAAAAGCGTATAATGTGATCTGCAGCTATGGCTAGAAGTGGCCTTTAGCAGATGATGTCTTATTAGAAACACAGAAAGAGGGGAACTGACGCGACTGATGCGACTAATACTCCTCCTGGCCTGGCACCTCCTTGTACAAGGGCTAAAGCCAAGGCTTCAGAGGAGGTATGAGAAACCAGTCAAGGGAAACACTTCTTATTAGGCTAATTGCCAGCTGATTGGGTGACATCAAAACATATGAGCACTTATGTATTTTCTAGAAAAGGAGAGCTTTAGGCAAGCCAGTTTGTTCCCAAGAGTACCAATACCACCTGTCTACAGAAGACATTTGCTACCCCACTCCCCAAGCACAGAAACCAATTTTTCCAGCAACACATTTTAGCAGAAGCTCAGCTACTCGAGACTTACACTTTTCTAGGGTTGCTGAGTGAATGCTAGACCTGCAAAACACATCTCCTGAATTTATCAACTTATTTCAATGGCTCACAAGGTCTTGCTATAAGAGTTTTGCATTTAATTTTATACTCAGCACAAACTCGCACATAACTTCCATGTTAATGAGCTGTGTCCACAGCACTGGGTCCTACAGAGGCATAGGACTTACGTACCTGAGAAATAGCTTTGAAGGCTGCTGTCTTGCCTAATTTCTCCCCTCCTTTTGTCACTGACTCCGCAGACTGCTTTGCTGTTTTTGCTGCTTCTTCCACACCTTCCTTTATCTTTCGGCCAATATCACTCTTACTTACTTCATCCAAACTCTGCAACAAAACGAAACAGGAAAGAAAAGGTCACTTAAAGTGAAAACTTATTCAAAGTAAGTCCTCTTCGTGAATGCTAAAGATCTCCTAATGCACACAGGACAAGACTAACCAAACCCAAGATGAACACACAGTTAAATGTCACAGGGAAGACTTACCGGGACACAGTGGCTTGGCACTGCAGCATTAGTCAACACTTCTGTGCAGAGAAACAATTTTAGCTACTCATTGGGACCATACGCATTTGTAATAGCTGCTACCCATAGATTTAAAAAAATACATTTTTTTCTTGACATCAAAGAGAAGGACCAACGATGCCAGAGTTAAAATACCCCAGCACTTTCCTTTGAAACAATCAGGTAGTTCTTCTTAAGAGAAGGTATAGCAGTGGTTGAGATAGCTCTCTGCTACGCAACTCTTCCTACAGAATTACGAAATGTTTTTCTCAATCCAACATCTTCATATACATCACTGGCTATGTTTACAGAGCCAGGATCTCATACGCAAGAGGTTAAAAGGACTCTGCCAGTAGCTGGTCACCCTTTCATTCTGCATTGGCACACATCAGATCCTTCAGGATCTCGGAAATCTGACTGGCAGCAGGCAAGCAATCCTGGATGGGCCACAAGCCACAACCTCAGAGGAAGAGAAATGACAAGGTAACAGTACCAAATGGTTTTCCCTGCTTTTCAGTGAGATTTGGCTAATAAAGATGCTTACAGCACCCTCCACAGTACTGAAAAGATAATGGCTACATCAGCAAAGTGCATTACGTCCAGCCTGTAACTGTACATGCAGTGAAGCTACGCCAAAGCACATTTAGGCAGAATGAGAGTGAAGGAGCACAGCAGCGAGCGGGGACCAGGTCCACACAAACTTCACATTGCACAGAGTTTAAGTAAGTCCAGCATTTGGCTGGCTGTTTCTCAGCGGGGTTCCTGCACCTGACTGCAAGTACTGGGAACAATCACACAGGCTTTGATCTTAAACCACTGCTGAAAACAGCTAAATTCACTCTGCTCTGAAACAGCCTAGCTATGAGCATGAAGTCCACGCACTTCAACTGACAGATAAGGAATAGCCTCCTGAAGTACCTCTCAGCTGTAACTTACTGCAGAAAATTTTGTACTCCCTTCAAGAGAAAGGGCAATCAGTTTTCAGCCACTGCTGCTTTAATTACTCTAATCAATACGAGGGAAAATACAGACTCAGGTGCCTGGGAGTAACCGTCAGGGTGGCAGGTACTGCAACAACAGCCCTTCTCCATCTCTTCTAGCTCAGTGCCGCCTCCTGGGTACTGACAGGTCTACAGCAGAAGGAAGGCTCTCTCCTCCTCTTCCTCCTCCTCACAGCAGCCCTGCAGACTCACAGCAGCTGGTGCAGTCTGAGCCCATGGGAACCACTGGGTCACCAGAGCAGCAAGCCCTGTCCTGCGAGTCATTCCCTGTCTCTTCTGGAAGCAAACCGGGGAGATGCTGAATGGACATGGACCTCACAATGGTGCCCATGCTGAGAATGGGCAGAATAGAGGGAACAAGGAATAAAAGGTCTTGCATCCCACTGAGGGCTGCCCAAATAGCCCAGTTTTGTACCAGCTGAATTCACAGGTACCATAACACTGCAGATCAGCTTCTACAGGTGCCACGTGCACCTGATTTATTCCGTATTTAAAATACTATCAGGAAGACTCCTCAGAAATTTGCTCCAGAGACAGAAGTCGAGGCATACTAAACACTCAAATACATCTGCTGCCTGGATGAACTTGGACAAGAAATGAAGTAAATGAGCACGAGTTGCAGTGCTTAGTCCCAGCCTAAAAAATAATTTGAATTCAGTTGCTTAAAAGCAGACCTACATACACACAGTGATCTTTAAATCTGAGCCTAGAATGGAAGACACTCACACCTGTTAGGTATGAACGACGCCTGCTCCCCCCGGCACTTTGTTATTGCGAAGACACGGGGAGCCATGGGATCACTTACAGCATGCTAACTTAAGAGGACAGCACTTCAACTATACCACCAGCACTTCTACTTACGCTTGGAGCCTCTGACGTTGCAAGTCTTTTTCAGCATGCAGTAAGAAGCCCAAAGGCCTATCGCAGTTGTAGCAAAAAGCGTCTGTGAAGAGCATCACATCTCCTAAACAGCTTTCCAGGGTGATCTTCCAGCATTGCTCTAAATGCCCTCCAGTGGAAGAACCACCTGAGGCTTTTGTAATGCTAGACAATGCAGAACCATAAGGAACATCTCCAGTCTCCAAACCTGAGAGGAATCACTGGACAGTGCCCATCCTCTGACCTCTGATACACTAACTGAGTAAGAAATCTATCATATACTATTGCTGTAATTTTGTTAATGACTCTGGCCTTAAAGGTTCAGAATAGTGCTCACCTTTGGAATAGCAACCATCTTTCACCAAGAAAAAAGAAAGGGTGATAATTCAAAGGCACACAAAACATAACCTTAGAGCAGAGCTGCCTTAGGGAAAGGTTCTTCCATAGCTGTGTTTTACCTCTTTAACTGTACCAGTTATTTCTTCAAGTTTCTTTTTAATCACTTCGGAAGTCTTCACTGTTTCAGATTCAATAGTTTTCTGTGGGGAAAAAAAAACATGCTGCGTGTAACTATGAGGACAGAAAATACTCAGAAACAGTTTAGCACATAGCACACCCCATTAACACTGCAACTGAGGGCAAAAAGAGCTACATCTTGGAGAGCACACTACTTGAGTAACCAGCGTCAGCATTTCATTTTTGCAAGTAATGCTCTTTATAGTCCTTCAAAGAATGCAAAAGAAGTACTTAAATACTGCCAACGTTAAATTTAATGTCTTATTATTTTATCTGCTCGTTATTTGGGAAATCCAGTGAAGGGTCTGCTGGAAAGATTTTCCACTAAAAAAATAACGAAAACCCAAAACACTCCAAGGCATCCATTTACCAGTCAGTATTGCCAGCCAAGCAGAACTTCTTGTAAAAACAGGCATGCTGAACTAAACAGTTCAATTGCAGAAAGATTCAAATTTACATTCAGAACAGTAATAGCTCAGTAACTGGGCAATGAAATCATCAAAGGAATTCACAAAGACTTACATATTTCCTCCTTGCTTCTCGAAGTGCATCAGATTCTTCTAGCTTTTTAGCTTCATCTCGGAATTTTTTAATACTTTCTTTCATCTCCTTGTTTTTTGCTAATTCCTGTTTGATGTTCTCCACAAAACCTGATATAAAACCCTTTCTTCCTCCAGAAGAGTAGCATCTAGACTAAAGAAAATCATTACATGTTGTAGACTCCAGACAGACATTAAATTAAACAAGTATCAAAGCCAGCAGGTAGATTTACTTAAGCCAAGCACTGGGTCACTTCTAACGTATTGTATGTTGTGGAAAGCCTTGAAAAAGCAGCAGCTTACCCTCAAAATGGCCAGATGTCCAAGACATTTCTAATGCCCTGTGAAATACATCTATATAGCCATTGAAAAAGATGCTTCTCCAGAGGAAGTTTAACTCCAGAGGTTAGTTCAGGCTTAAACAATTTGGTAGATGAAGTTACCAGAGCACCACTCCTGAACTCTGTCACTTGGACTCAGCTACTACAAAACTCCTTGAGTTCATCAGATGTATCTTAAAAAGTGAAAACTTTCAACTTTGAACTGGTGCTTCTCAGAAACATATCCACATCTAGTATATCAGCACTCTAAGAAGAAACCACTTTCAGCCTGAAATAAAAAAAATTCAGCTGTTAACCAACCTGATGAATCTCTAAAACAGGCCTGCTCATTCTATACACTGTAGCCCTGTGGACTGCAGGAACTGGGTATCTTCTGGATATAAGCCATATGCCACTGATGAGACATTTCTGCAATGAAAACATAAGATCAGGTTAGCACACAATACAAGATGACAGGAGTCTTAAAGCGCCAGGAAAGGAAGGAAAGAACACTGCAAATAGACAATATTCACTGGTCTTCTGGGAACACATCTTAAGTGCTGCCAAGAAACACTGGAGGCCGGTTTGGTACGAGTCATCCATGAAAACACTGTTATGCGTTTGAGCAGCACTATATCTGCTTACAAGTTCATTTCAATAAAACCAAAGTTGCAGCCCAAAACAGGGCAATACACTTTTCACAATCACTTGGGAAAATGTACGTGCTTCATGGAACCCTGACTTTATGAAAATGGTGACGCACAAGAAAATCCATCCTTGAGCTGAAACATCTGTTAGTGATAAGAAGCCTACCATTTTTTCTAGGAAAACTGGCTCCAAACATAACTTTCTCCCAACTGTGGAGGAAACCCAGGACCCCTCTGTATATATTTGTGCTGCCTGAAGGCAGAGACAAACACCTTTTACCTCAAGTGACAGAACAGAAAAGATACACTAGATCTCAGAATGATCACTGAGAAATTCTGCTGCACCTTGCTGAGATCACAAGCTGCAAACTCTTGCATCACGTGGCTAATCCTGCAGTCCATCATCCTATACTGAAAGCAGACGATGTAGAACTCGCAGCTTCTTGTCTTTACAAGAAAAAAAAAAAAAAACTTAAAACGGTTCTTCAGCACTGACCTAGCTCCTCTTTCCCACTTTCTGGGAAAATCTATTCGGCCTGTCCCTGCCCTCCAGTCAGGCAAAAGCTGAACCTTTTACCTCAAACTAACCTCCTGTTCTTGATGGGCCTGCATTACCAAACTGTGCAACCCAAGCTCTTTCCCTACCGGACCATCTCTCAAACTGCTCATCCTAAAAAATAAAAAAACCACAAAACAAAACATGGACAAATCAAATGGGCTTTGCCATTAAAAGACTTTGGAAAATTATTTGTAAGCTGAGAATAATTAATTCTGTGTCCAAGCTAACAATAACGTGTCCCCTTCTTTATCAGGCTCCTACATGTCGAAAAGCTTTTGTAAAGAGCCGCACCGTCCGGCCCTGTGGCTTCACTGACAGCACTGCCAAAAACCACAGGCTAAATCCGGACTTCACCTCTGAGAAGTAATGGCGTAACTGCCCCACAGATCCTGCTGGCCCAAAAACATGTGTTACACTAACTCACTGGTTTCTACACTTCTGTTAAATCACATCTTCTAAAATCAGCTCGCTCTTACTTATTGCCTCTGTAGTTATACCTAAGTTGGATTGCTGAACTTGATACTTTACAGTTTATATCAAGGACGGAAACACTCTCCATAGCCTGTCTTTGAACCTTGCTGCCCAAGTCATGACTGAGGCCAGGCTTTGTAGCAAGCAAGAATAAGCTAGGTATTATATGCATACCTTAAAAATCTGTATTAACTGTAAGAACAGCATTAAAACCCGAGGCAGACTGCCTACTGGATTTAACTAATTGCAGTTCTCGACCAAAGGCGACATTCTTCCATGCGACTGAGCAGAAATGCTTAACCCCACGTTTAACTTTGGGCACAAAAGAAGATCGACCACTTGCAAAGCACGTCACACGACAAAGTGGCTTTTAAAGCCAGAACTTTTGCATTCAGTTCACGCATCCATTCACCTGCTCAACACAAGGGAAAAACTCATGTTTAAATTTAAACCTTGCAAGAGGCCACGGGCGGAGCAGCTCAGCCTCACAGAGAACTCTGCGAAGACTCCCCAGAAACAACAAGCCCGATCTGGGCTGAAACGGCCTGGGCTGTCCCTCGCTGGGCTTGATGGCAGCGCAAGCAGGGACACCGAGGCGGGGAGGGGAGCCCGTGCCCGGCCCCACCTGCCCCCCGTCGCCCTCACTGCAGGCCTGGCAGCCCTCGGGGAGGGCCCGCAGCCGGGCCGGGCCCTCCGCGGTGTCCCCACCTCCGCAGCGGCCCGGGTCCGGGCGGCACCGCCAAGGCGCCCAGCCCCGGCGCTCCCCCTCACGGCACCCCCAGCTCCCGGCCGCCCTCCCGGCAGCGCCGCGGCAGCGGCGGGGGGGTGGCACCCGGGGGCCGGGCTCCCGGGTTTGGGGGGGGCGTCAGTGGGGCTCAGGGCACCCGTGGGGCCCGGAGGGCTGGGTCCCCAGGGGGGGATCTGGGCGGCCAGGACACGGGGGTCCCGGGG
>JAVKLA010000090.1:39380657-39417919 GCA_034782735.1 Sagittarius serpentarius
GGGCGGGGGGGGGTGTGTGTGTCTGCAGTGACACACACCCCCACACCCACCCACCCGCCCCGGCCGTGCCCGCTCCGGGGTGCTCCGAGAGTCGTGAGGCGGCTGGGCGGCCCCGGCCTGCTGCAGGGAAACCGCCGCCCCCTTTTCCGTGACGTTTTCACTGTGAAGCAAAAGGCAGCAGGGTCGGGGTCTCGGGGTGTTTGTTTTTTTCCCCTCCCAAGTACAAAAATACCGAGCAAAGGGTCCGCTGCTCCTGTTCCTCCAGCACAGCAGCAGCCCCCCTTCCCTCCTCAGGAGGAGATTGCAGCAAGCCTTCCTCCTCCTCTCGCAGCACCAAACGCACCCGCTCAAACATGGCTCGTCCCTCCCTTTTCTGCGATAGCAAGGCTGGTTTGAGGTTCCTACACTGCCCTGCTTCAGTTTACCGTCCCTCAGCAGAGCTGTGCAAAAGGAAACTGCCTTAATGAGCTGTAATGTTAAAAAAAAAAAAACCCCACAGGTGAACTACAGCCGCCTTGAATGGGGCAGTTGCATGGCACTAGTACTTCCATCAGTGGAAGGGGCAGGGGAAGGGGCTGCTGGAAAGGGCAGGAAGGCTTACGGGAGAAGCTCCTGATTGAGAAAGCAACGGTGAAACGAAACCTCAACAGTTTGTAGCAGCATTCGTGAGGGCTTGTCCTCTTGAGGCTTGGCAGGAGGAGGATAGAAAGGCCAAGATCCAAGTTGTGACTTTTTTTTCCAACAGAGTAGCTCTAAAAATGGTATTTTTCCACATGGAGGATTTCTGACACCGTTCCGGCTCTGCAGTGTCACAGAGCGGCGTACAGCCAGGAGCAGCTGACCTTGCACCAGACAACAACTTAACTACAGGTGATTACATGTCAAACAGCTTCCTGCTGGGATACAGGGTGGATGACAGCTTTGTGCAACAAAGCCTGCGGGTGAATTTTTAGCCCAGCAGTCCTCACTCCTCACTTGCTCAGCTCATCATCATCAAGGCAGTACTGATGTATCTCGATGGGAGAGACGACAGAGAGGCAAGCCAGCGACATCAGCTGGCAGAATCCAAGCCCCCAACAACAACTTTTCATTTCCCATTACCGGAAGAATTTAATTTTGGGAGGCCATGCAGCTCTCAAACTGAGGTAAAGGCAAGAAACCCTGTCTTCAGCATAAAGCTTCACAGCTCTCCTGCCACAAGAACTCCCACTCAAAAATAATCACTTTCAATTTGTGTTATTAAAACTATTTGTTGCAGGAAAAGGTAGAATATCCCACCTTCTGCCCTTCACCTGCAGCAGCTGTTTGCCACTTACCTGCTGCACCCCACCCCTGACTGGAACCGATACACCTGTGTGCACAGCCCCCACCGAAATGCTCCACATCAGGAAAAAAAAAAAAAAAAAAAGAGGTTTTTAAATCCATTTTCAGTTCAGTTCAGGCCGTCAGAATGGCACTGACACAGCTGAAGGTAGAGGATATTTTATTGATTTTTTTTTTTTTTTTAAATCAGCATTGCCACTGGAGAAAAATGAAGCTACCAGCCTTTGGCTAAGAGCGGTCATCGATTAGGTCTGATACAGGAAAGGGAAGTCCCCTCCACCCCAGAGACATTCGAACACTAATGCGAATGCGCAAATGCATCATTTTAAAAACCGATTCACACTCTCATAAACCAACAACCAAGAGGAACATTCTTTCTTGACACTTCACAAGAGAATACAAATTCTAGTTTACTGAGCTCAGTTTACAGGTATTTTTGCAAGCATAGGATGTGCTGCCAGTAACGGATGCTGTGACTGAAATCTTTAACTTGCATTTATTATCAAAGTCATACTGTTTACATCTGTAATGTCAACAAGATGCCACAACTACAAAAAAAGATTGTGCACATTGCAGTTTCAATGCAAAAAACAGTAAAATGGAAATCCATTTGTTAAAAAAGTAATTAAAATTACTCCAGAAAGCAACTGAATTGTTTTAACACCTTTACATCCAGTCAAATTAAAATGGTTAACAAGAAAAAATACAAATTCAAAAATCTGGTATCAGTGTTAAAAAGGCAACTACTTAAGCATTTCTATCAATTCGCACATCAATCTCCCTCCCACGAAGCTGTATCCCATTCATCATACGGCAGGCTCGCTCAGCTACTTCTGGGGACTCAAATCTAACCACACCACATCCTTTAGACTTCCCATTCTCCATCTTGATATCAGCATACAGCACATGACCTTAAAAAGAAAAGAGAGGGTCTTGTTTAACCTAGCAGATACCACGTAACTCTCTCTCAAATCATAGTTCTCTACCTTAAGCCACAGAAAGTATACCTTTAGAAGCCACCGTTACTTTGAATCTTAAAGCTGCAGGACAGCTTTACCAAGTCACTATTTAAGAAGTGTTCTCAGTTTAAGAGATGAATTAATTCAAACTGCTTCTCTCAATTCTCACTCAAGCAGCAGCAGAACAGCACAAAGCACAAGCTAACAAGCCCTGTCCAACCTGTCAATGCCCACTTCACATCGTAACTGATGAGGCTGGGACTTGGTTTTGCCATCAGACGAGCAGCACGAGATATTGGGGAGCAAGGTATAGGCACAGCAACCGCTGCCATGAAAAGACTGCCCCAAGCTGAACAGCACACCTCAACAGTCAGTAGCTGAATTCAGAAATTTTTCAAATTTTTTTTTAAGGACCATTTTCCCAGACAACTATGCTCATTTAGATATAAAGAATCTGTGCAGGTACTTTTCAGCAGTTCTCAGGACCTCCATATCTCTATTCCTATCTCTTTCTGCCACTACAAAGAGGCTATTCACATGATAAACCCAGCCCCTGAGACGCAGAAGGGAACAAAAGCTCAGAAAAAGCATGTGTTAGCTGCGTTATCATCTGGCCAGGCATTTATTTCTTTTCAACACTGCAGAACTTGTGCTGGTATAGCAGAGATGGAAAACATCCTCACACCACTTGTCAACACCGAGATCTAGTTTTTCAGTAAGTCTGAGTGAAATTTTAGTTAAGATACTAATGTCAGGGACATACAGAGCCAGGAGTTACTGTTTAATTTATACTCAATTCTCAGAGTAATTGCCAGTGATAAAGTAACTTACCACATTCATTAAATTTATCTTTCAGCATTTTCCATGTAAAATCAAAAGGCAGCTGTGAAGAAAGAAAAACAGACCATTACTGAGGATCTGCTGAACAACTTGCAAGCCTTGCCAACTCTTCAAAACATGTTTTCCATCCTGGGACAGCCACTGTTCACCATCTTCACTTACAGATGCAGAGAGCTCCTCTCCTGTTAAGGAAATGGCTTCAACTCACAAAGCCTACCTAACTCCACCTTTGGCAGCATCCAACATCAGATATTCTGACTGAAGTCAACCGAGCGCAGATGAGATCAACATGTCAGTACCAATTAATTTCATGATCTGTGAAGGAGAGGTAGGAAGAAGGCTACTCACATTTCTCACAAATATCTGACAGGCTTTCCTGGCCACCCCAGCTGCAGGTCCTCCAGTTCCTCCAAGGGAGCCTGCAAAATTGCCTGCAAAGTTTCCACGTTCCATGTCCATTGTTCTTTCAAAATTGCTTCCCATTGCAAGTCCCATTCGATCTATGCCTGCTCCCATGCCCTGTCCCA
The DNA here is from genome assembly GCA_034782735.1 of Sagittarius serpentarius. Taxonomy (NCBI): domain Eukaryota; kingdom Metazoa; phylum Chordata; class Aves; order Accipitriformes; family Sagittariidae; genus Sagittarius; species Sagittarius serpentarius. The sequence goes on from JAVKLA010000090.1 coordinate 39,384,307, forward strand.
TAGCAGGACCCATTCTTTCCATGTTAGTGGCTCCAATGCGCTCCAAGCCCATTCTCTCCATGCTAGCAGCACCCATACGATCTATTCCTATTCTTTCCATAGGAGTGGCACCTATGCGATCCAAACCAGCTGGCATTCTCTCTATCACCTGACCCATTCCAGTTCCCATTCCAGCAGGGACCATACGCTCCATACCTATACCCATTCTATCCATGCCAGAACCCATACGTTCTACACCTGATCCCATTCTGTCCATAGTGGTGCCAACGCGGTCAATGGCAGCACCCATTCTCTCGATACCAAAGCCTATTCCAGAGCCCATTCTTTCTATGCCAGACCCCATTCTCTCAATAGCCGGGCCCATCCTCTCGATGTTAGGAGCGATGTGATCTATGCCCAGAGGGGCCATCCGGTCAATTCCTGAACCCATTCGCTCCACGTTGGAGCTCATGCGATCTAAAACAAGACCCATCCTGTCTATTTCTGACCCTACTCTCTCCATCCCATGCCCCATCCCGGAAGGTATTCTCTCTATTCCCGAGCCCATACGATCAATGCCAGGTGCCATCCTCTCAATCCCAGGAATGCTGGCATTTCCACCACCTGGAACACAACACAGATTATCAGTAATCATACAGGGACAAACGAACCTAATGCATCCTTACACTACTGAAATGCTTTAAGCTCTATCATTACTCAGAAAAGCGACTGCAAGCTGTGAGCTCTGTTGCTGCAGAATATGAAGCAAAGTTTTATTTCAGATGGTAAGAACAAGTGCCATTATTACACAGACCATCATGACTGCAACACATGATTTAGGGGGGGCAGTCATCTCATCAGCCCACATACTATAGCTGGGATGGAGAAAAGTTTATCCCTTCGCTAAGGAGCTTAACTCCTGTACGCATAAAGAAAGCCTTCCAAAAAAAATAAAAAAAAACAAAACCAAAGGAGAAAATTTAAGGCATACACAAACCTAGGAGATCAGGTGGCAAAAGCAGTATTTTAAATACAATCTTAGCTGCTAGCTGTCCTGTGCAATACACTGGGGATTACACAGCAAGAGTAGTCATTTAGTGACTGAAATTACAGTTCAAATACAGATTGCTTGGAAGAGGAATGAAATCACATCATCCTTGCCACACAACTCAAAGATTCCTTCTGCCAAGCCAAGGAGAGACTTTTACAAGAAAAGCTTGCCCAAACCCAAGAGCCCTCTTATCGCCAGAACTCCAAGAAAAAGAAAGCAAATTCCACACAAGAACTGCAGCAGAATGACCATTATAAAGTCAAAGCATGCTTGGCCTTTTAATGTGGAAAAAAATATGGCACGGGCAACCTTTTAATAAAACACAAGCAAGAACAGGATTTTTATATCTGCTACATAAAATCCCTTGATTGAGCTGTCCTGACACTGCTACAGAGTCTTCAAGTTCCTGCAGTAAAAGGATCACTCCCCTGTAGTTTAGGCCATTTTGCTGTTGCACAAAGATCTTAGCTTATCTACTGAATAGAGTTTAGCAATGCAGCACTGTAAAAAAATAATCACGTTGAGTTTGATTCCTATTTGAGAGGGGAAAAGCCTTGAAGAAAGTGCGTACTTAAATTATCTACATATATTTAATGATGAGAAACAAGATTATGTAACCCTAGGATGAGCCAAAGCTCAAGAAAACTGAAGCAAGCACATTTACGAACAGCAGTCACCCTGCTTCGGTATTTTGAGCTTCAGTAGTACTTTAAATAACACAGAATGGTTTTGGGTTACATGACATTTGTACTTGTGCTAGCAAGTTAGCTTTTTTTTTTTTTTTACATGAAGAAACAACAGCAATGAACATTTCCTATTTCTTCAGCTGAAAGCCAGCAGCTTTGTGCATTTGTTTTTTAGAGTCTCCCAGAAATGGGCTAAACCTGTGCAAGCAGGCAGAGCCAACTCTTGGTTATTAAGTGTTGTGATTCAGTCATTAAGCAAGTAAAATTAATTCTGTAAATTGGGAAAGGGGGGGAAGTCTGCTTACTTTGAGATATTTGGGTTCAGCTTTGTTTCAGAAATTCTGCAGTTTTTAGTATCTTACCAGTAGCATTTCAAAGATGGACAACTGCCAGCAAAGCTGACTGTCTAAAAATATTTTTTTCCTAGTCTTCCAGTAATCTTTTTTCAGAAGTGTTTTAAAGTGTGATATTGCTTATCTATTTAAAGATTATCTCCTCAAAACTATTTTTATTGGATTATGATATATAGATATAGATAGATATAAAAAAATAAAAGAAAATTAGTTACCATGACTGAATTGCTGCTTTAACTGCTTTGAATTTTTTGAAGGCTGTATTTGCTTTGCACCTTTAATTTTAAGGTAAGGATATTTGTCTTTTTTTTTTTAATGACTTATAAAAAAAAGATCACCTTTCCTTGAATACAAGGTCCAATTTTAGAGAGTCATCTGAGTTGCATGAGCAACAGTGTACTGCATTTCACTTTCTTTAAAAAAAGAATTTAAGTTGTATCAAATTAAGGGAGTACAGCAATAACAGAGCAATCTCAGGAACTGGCTGATCAAGCTGTACACACATGGAACAGATGCTCACAGAAGACATTAAAAATGTTCCACTTCTGAATCTTTCCACAAAGCATGACTAATACGTTTTGCCACCTCAAAGCTGCTACACACAAAACAGCACTGCACTATCAGTTCAAACAATATTTTACACCAAGTTATTTGCTATATTGATAGTCTTCCTTTTCCCACTAGGGTTCAAAAGGGAAGACCAACAGAACAACAGTCATTTTAGCGCTGCACGAGTTGCACAGTATGGCGTTCTCTTCAATCATCAATTTGTGAGTCTAAACCAGATTCCTAAAATGTCTGGGAGGAACGGAAGGAAATTAAGGTTTTGCCATATTTTTCCTCCCTGCTGTCTAGGCCGCACGTTGCTTGTCTTCTGTCTTGCTGTCTACTACGTTTTAGTGACAGGATTGGGTCACACATCACTCTGAACCTTCCTCTTTGCCACGCACATATATGAAGTTTAGCATGAAGTTTCAAGACACAAGGCAGTGTATTAAGACTCTCGGTCAGTTTCCTGTCACATCTACAATTCCATTACACAGCCCCACACATCGCTACTAGTGTGTCCATCTGCATTCTGTACAGCTCTTCGAAGTTTGATCAAAATCAAACTATTACAGCAAATGTATGTAAAATGTAGTCTCTTTTGTTACAACAAAACACACACAATTTTTAATGTACATTTCGGGTATGAAAACCAGGTAGTAAAAGTACTTAGCTTAGTGTACTTACCTATTCCTCTCTCCAAAGTCTCTCCAAAACTACGAGACATTCCCATTTCATTTCTTCCAAATTCTCTTTCAAATCCTCCACCCATGGCACGATCCATCTCTGAAAAGATTAAGTTCGATATGTTCTTCAGGGTGTCTAAATGACTCCTGAGAGAACGCTTTAATACAGGCATAATTTTTAAAGATTAACAGCAAGGCAAGTTTTTTTACTATGTTCTCCCAATCATTTTATCGTGTCTTCTTGAGACCAAAAAAGCCAACAAGAAGCAGGATTCATCTCAATATGGACAAACACATTTGAGGTAGCCACTTTGCTCTGGAGAAGCCTTTCTGGTGACTACAGATAGAGCATAGTTTATCTCTTTCTAAACTAGTCCTTCAAGACAACGTCAACACATCACTTGTTTTCTGCAGCTCAGAGGTCATGAGTGACTTGTGGACACCATGTCAGCTGTAAGCTTGAGTTTTGTCCAATGAAAGCTGAGAAAAGGAAAGTGACCAGTCTAGAGAGTCTCTCCAGCGTTACACTCGCACAGAACTCGCGTCCAGAGTTGGATATACAAAAAACTAATGCCTACCACTCATTCTGCCCATGTTCATTCCAGCTGGGAAGCGACCAATGTTTTCCATGCCACCAAAAGGACCTTCCATTCCTAAAAGAAAATATTTTTCAGGGATTCTTTAGCAATGCATTTCAACTTAACACTACACTTCACCCACATAAGCTGCTTTCACAAAGCATTTCCACAGGCACCAAGACAACTCTGTAACACAGATTCACAAAACAAAATTTGGTCTGGATTTTGTCACACCATCTCTCTTAAACCAAGGGCAGTTTTAACAAGTCACGTGACAAAAACTTTGGTCATGTTTTATCTGAGGTATTAACCCTTCCCCTTACACCTACAGCAGTTTTATTAATACTCTAAATAGGTGACAATTTCAAAGAACGCAGATGCCCACTAGACACACATGGCTAAGTTTACATGACTTTCCGAAAGCCCAAGCTATATACATGTCAAAAAACACAGCTTACCTCCCATTTTATTCATTCCAAAGCCCATGCCTTCCATTCCCATTCCTCAAAATAAAAGAGAAAGCTTTATATAGCAGATGTAATTCTACAAAAGTTCAGCCATTAGACTGGCTGTAGAAATAGAGACCATACAACATGTCCATTGTTTGGACTGAAGAGCTTACATGTGACAACTCTGAGTAGATCGCAACATTCCTTCTCAGAAAACAAAGCAGCAAAGGGGAAAAACCCATAGGCATTTATAAATCGAAAGCTGAATGTGTGCTACTTTTTAGGTGGCTCTTTAAAACTTGTGCTATTTAAACATAACCTAAACAAAGATTTGCAAGCCCACTAATAAGTGTTAAAAGTGACAGATGGTTTTAAAAGTTTAACGTATATTTGCAGTGTCTGCTGCTCATGCTCAAGAGTCAGAAAATGAGAGCTGTGCCTTGACCACAGTGGGAAAAAAAAAAAATGGAGCAGTTGGTTAAATTCAAGTTTCCATTATCAAGCTCATTATTTAGCTCAACAAAAACTCATTTGGCTTTAACACTCCTAATACACTTCAACTTTTTGTGTAGGCAAAACAAAGCTATCTACCTTCTACATAGCTTAAAGCTCTCATGAAACAAAAGCATAGGAGTAATCTTCTTACCTCCAGGTCCCATGTTGCCCATTCCCATGCCTTTGTTTAAATGATTTGCATCAATAGGTTGACCTCCAGGTCCTAATCCCATGCCAATACCACCAAGACCATCTGAAGAAAATATTCAGATATCAAAAAAGCCTTCTTTCCATAGTTTGACAAAACAGCAAGTTTTATTCTTAAGTAATTGACTTCCATTCTCCAAAAAGCTTGCTGTGTTCCCACTTTGGGGTGTGTACTTAAAGCATGAAAGTGTATAATAAATCCAGAGTAGATGCGTCTTGAAATATACTAAAAACTATCTCAAATATTTTTTCTCATAATCCATTTTCCATCTTACTACTGAGAAAACTTGCTTGTTTGGTTGGTTTTAAGCTGACTCCTGAAAAATAACTGGCTAGAACACTGCTTATTTTGTGCAACTCCTCAATCTAAGGAGAATAGAGTGGGCAATTTAGTATAAAGATCTTCTAACCTTTGCACAATATTACCCTTGATCGACAAATGGCTCATTTCCACCTTTGCCAAGGTTCTTCCCTTGTAGGCAAGAATTTAACCACAAAGTTCAACCTATCATTATGATAGCCACCTATAGAATTCAGAGCACACAGCCAGCCTCTTCTCTGAGCAAACAAAGTATATCATTCCCAGGCATAATTTTGAATCTTCCTGTACCCAAATGAATTAAGGATTCCCCAGTCCAAAGAAAGAAGAAAAAGCCCTCATATTTTCCTTAGAGTTAATCAAGAAGAAAGAGTTCTCTGCTTGCACTTGCATCAAACAACAGGTTAATGGCATTCTTTGCCTATGAGAAGAGGACTTCCTCATTTACAGCTCAGCATAGTAAACACAGGAGGTGTTAAATCTCGTTTTAAAACAACACAAGATACCCCTTCCCCACCCCAATAAAGGCCAAGAAACAGGCTTCCATGTTGAGTTTAATACAAAGATAATTAAACTGGAACCCAACGACTTTCTCTTGAAAAACAGGTATACCATCATTGAAAGTCAAGGCAGCAATAACAACCGTGAACGATACTGCCGCTGAATAAGGCTTTGACAGATACACGGAAAACTGAACTAATTAAGGGACAGATTGATTGACGATCACTGCAACTGTGCAAGTTAGCAGCACACAACAGGTTTGGTTCCCGTGCCTAAGAAAACAGCAACTGGCTGCATTACCAGAATTACATTAACAGCCATGCTTCACATTTGTGCTATATTTAAACAAATTAAGCCTGTGTTCTCCCACCTCTAGCTTTTCCCTTCCAACCCAGACTCTTCCTGTTCAATACTTCCAGTATCTTATCATAGCACAATTGAGGCTGGAAGGGACCACTGGAGGTCATCTGCTCCAGCCCCGCTGGCTAAAGCAGGGACGCCTAGAGCTGGTTACTCAGGACCAGATCCATGCAGCTTTTGAACATCTCCAAGGATTCAGACTCCACAGGCTCTCTGGGCAACCTGTTGTTCCAGTACTCAGTCACCCGCACAATCATATTCAGATGGAGTCTCCTGTGTTTCAGTTTATCCTTACTGATTCTTGCCCTGTCACTGGGCACCACTGAAAAGAGCCTGGCTCCCTCCTCTGGATACCCTCCTTTCAGATATTGATATACATTGGTAAGATCCCCTTTAGAAACCTGAAGACCTGGAAGATTCTCAGGTCAATTTAGCCCTTTTAATTGAAGGAGAAACATTAGATACCCAGAATACCATCAGGTATAAGGAGGCACACTTTTCCCTATTGACTGATTAATTACATTTCCATTAAATCCTCTATTAATAGTAGTTTTACAAGGCATTAGGGTCTTTGAATTGCAACTGACAGATCTGGAAGCCTTGAGAATGTGAATGGGATACTGTTTTAAGAGAAGCTGCTAGCTATGAGCTGAAAGAAGTATCCAAAAAAAAGACAAGACTGAGCAGCTCTTCTTTACTATTTCCCCCTTTGATATTATTCAGACCATGTGGATCCCAGCTTTCCAAAGTTTGAATCAGAGTCTTACTGGGACTGGGCCCCAGTCGCCAAACAACAAAATAAAAAAATATAACATGTTCAGTCATGCAGGAGAGACTTACGAGGAAGTTGCTGGGGTCGTTCTGGAGGAAAGAAGTCTCCTTTGGGAAAGGCTCGTTCGTCCTAAACACAATTCAATACATTAAAGTTTCTGAGAAAAGAAAGAAATTCTTTCTTGCCTTTTTTTTTTTTTTTTAAGATTAAAACACAGAAACTTAAAGCTAAAGCAATCTTCACTGTATTTGTAATTGTCTTTCAGCAAAATAATCAGAATTAACCTTCCCCGATGGCATAAGCTGACATCACTAGGAATTAGGCAAGTCACCCATTTTCCCCCCATATTTTGATCCAACCTTGAAACCACACATCATCCAAAATCAGGACCACAATTACCAGTTCAAAAAGCAGTAAGAATTTGAATGTACTTACCATTTTTACATGCATCGGTCTATCAAACAGCAGCTGCCCATTAAACATCGCTATTTTTTCATTGAGGATCATTCTTCAAGTGCTAGAACCACACAGTCTTAAAGCTTTAAGTGCTATCTGATGCAGAGTACAAAAACCTAATCAGAAAACCACACCTCTCCAGGTCACTTCTTATGCTATCATTCACAGATTATCACAAGTCCTTCTGCCTTCTCTGAAACTAAAAAGGCTTTGAAATCCAAATAACTGAATATTCAAAGAATGGCTTTTTAGATTTAAAACGTGAGTTAAAAATACTCTTGTGGTTAAGATTAAGTTCGTTAAGAGATCACTCAAAATGTGACTCCAAACCAGCCTAGCTGTTTAAATGTTTCATCAGTAACTTCAGCCATTTAAAACAGGAGAAAAACATGCAGAAGTTCAACATTTCCAAATCAACAAATAACTAAATTTTGAACTATGCCACGCTAGTGAATCATGTGATATTTGTATAAGTCTTGCTCCCACAAGGCTTAACTTTTTAGGTGCCCATGCAGAATGGAAATAATGTTCAAACAGAAAGAGAAACTTTGGGAGGGGAAGAGGGAAAATTTTCCTCCTTTCCATACCATAGCCACGAGTTAAGAGATCATGCACACAGTAGTATCTGTACTTTGTTGTTGGCTGGTTTGGTTTTGCTATGTAGCAAACCATCACTTGCACAGTGTAAAGATACAAGGAACAGAGGAAGACACTAGGTCAAGCCATCTTACACTGCAAATTGATTTGCTGCATTCCTCCTTTACCTCCACCACAGGAATTTAAGAAAAAAAAACACTTTTCTCAGATGTTGCATTTTAATACTAGCAACAAGCTAAAGACAGAAGTTTACTATTTGGGCTAGAAAAACAGTATGTGGGAAAGAAAATCCACTTTGTTAATGATTCTGAGCAAATAGCAACAATTATTTCAAGATGGACTTTCTTCTCTTTTTCAGTTTTCCTTATGTTTTCCATCCACGGCAATGACTTGACTTTCTGTGATATGGTGATATCCTCACTTGCAATACTACAATTTATATTTTCATCCTGCTTTGTTTACCAAGTTATTTGATTACTATTTACCATCATTACCCTTCAAGGATACATATAGCCTGAACAGCCTCTATAGCTTGCTCAAAAGTGACAGTGCCAATCCCACGACTTTTGCCATCTTTATCTTCTAGTATGTCTGCCCGAACCACAACACCGGCCATGCTGAATACTTCTTTCAGCTTCTTCCAACCAACCTTGTAATCCAACTGGAAGACAAGTGATATTGGAAGTATGAGAAAGATTTTCATTAAAAAAACAGCTTTAGTGTTCTTACGTTTCCCTTCCCAATAACAGCAATCTTAAGAAACAGACAGTCTTCACAGAGATAGTTAAAATTTAAATAGCATAAAGAGCTTAATGCAACATTCTTGGCTTTGTTGAAAAATACAAATTAACAGACACTGTAACATATAGGCTACATCTTAATTTACAACTTCACTAGCACAGAGAATCAACAAGACTAGCCACAGAGTAAGTTACTAAATTTACTGGAACAGAGCTGAAAGTCTAAGGCTTTTCTTCTAATTCATTAGATTTAACTCAGTTAAGACCCAGATATTCTGTTCACAGATTACACGGCACTTACATTTGCAACAAAGACAGTGCTTCCAAGTCTCCCTGCCTGTAAGGCATGAATGATCTCATTGGGGATGTTGGGATTGTTGAGTATACTAGGCGGGATATTGATCATGCCGGGGCCACCCGGGCCTGGACCAATACCCATTCCACCAGCTGCTGCCATGACCTTCTGCATTGCTCTCCTGGCATGCTCACCATCAGGATCCTGCAAAAACAGAAGCAACATACTCCGTTCCCTCTCTACTCCACTAAATGTGTGGGAATTTAGTGGCACGACTAAAACAGTCAAAAGGAGGTGTTTCCCTTTACACAGGGCTATCTGCTCCCTATACGTCTCCAGCCAGCTACTTCAAATACCACTGCCATCCACTAATTTATTTTCTTTTAACCAATATGCCAGCACCCTTCAAGTTAGCAAGGTATTCCTACTCATGCATTTCCCCCGGTTCTGAAAGTGTTTCTCTATTATTCAATACCAACAATAAACCTCACAGTTACATCTGTTCTAAAGAGTGATAAATTCAGAATGGCACTGGAGAGGTTTTGGAAGACAAATGCCAACTAACACTTGGCATCTTCAAAACAATGCAACAATTCATTTACCTTGCACTTGGACTTCTTTACAAGACAAGATACAGTGTGTGAAATTTCAAGAAGATTGGTTTGAGCAACACTTCTTCCCACCCTCCCACCCCCACCCACCCCACCAGCTTTCTAACCCCAAAAAAACCCTCTTAATGTATCCCCTTGTTACTACATAATCTCAAGATTTTAGGACATGCTAGAGAACATGAAGCATAGGATGAAGAATTCAAGGAAGGAAATAACATTAATTATTGTCACTTCGCTTTATACTGAAAGTGAACGTAAGCACCTTCACAATACAAGGTGAACTTATGTTCCTTAGGTTGGAAATGTCACACTGTATTCAGTGAGCAAAATGCACCAGCACTGCAAGACTGCTGAAGAAAGTGAAATGTCAAATAGAATTAATTAGTCAGGAATACAGATGCTTTAAAAATAAAAGCTATTTGAGTTAATTTGAATCTTGATCTGAATTTTACGACTAAACAATAGTACATTTTGAAAACAGGAGAAAGGATAGCTTTCGCATTATTTCAGCTACAGAAAATCATAGTAGTCTGAGGTGGAGAACACATTAAAGTGAATACAAGTCAGTTCTCAATTTAAATTTCCTATTTCACTGTTAAAATAGGGTATTAAAACCAGATTAGCTCCAACTGAAAGCCAGGAGTGGTTGTCATACAAACTAAAGTCAGGCAAAGAGCTTTATCTAGTCTGCCACGGGATTTTTATTACATCACTTGAAGGCCTCCATGCTCCTCAGCAGTGAGACAGCCAACACGGAGAAGTATGTACCAGACAGTTGGCAAAACTGTCATCCACATTAACTTAATTAATTCCACACAGTCAGACCGGGGCACTTGGCTGAAGTAAATGTTGCTAAAGTCTCTAATACTGGCAAAATGCTTCTTCACTGATTTCAAGTATCATTTCTGTTCCGTGTCATACAGGCAGAAATATTTGGCAACAGTTTCACGAAGGGTTGGGCAAATTACAACCAACTCTTCTCAAGGACTTACACCAAAGGGCAACCTGACTTCCAGTACTAGTGGTATAACATTAACAGGAAAACTGACCCAGACACGGCCCACTCCCAACAGCTTTTTCTTCCAAGGGCCCCTTAGAAAAGTCAGTCCCTTATGACTTCCAGGTGCAACTATGTTTTCCTAACCATCCATTTCACCCCTTCTTTCCTTTAAAAGGTAGCAAGCGGTCAATAACGCCAGAAGACGGCTTGCACCCAGAAGCAGGCTGCTGCCCCCAGAATTCGTCACTCTACTTACAAATCTGCCAGATCTGAGAAGTGCTGCCACTTGCTGTCCCCATCCTTCTTCCCAAGCACTCCTCAGACTACAGCAAGAAGCAGGTTACCAAGGGAAGGCCTTCCACACACACTCGCTACCTTATACCTATGCAAATGACTTTCACCCCCCACCATTAAGCGGGCAGGGCACAACAGAACACAAAGCCTGCTTAGCCAAGAACATAGCTCACATACCCTAAGGCCAAGAGCCAATGCTAACACTGAAGTAAGTCCTTTTTATTTTTGTTCAACTGAACCTTCAACGCAGTGACAGCTTCCAAACTGCTGGAATAAAACTTTAAACTTGTCAATGGTTAAGAATTAACTCATGGTACAGTTGAGCATATCATACTGGTTGACAATAGCAAAGCCATTAAAATGGAAATAGATCCTTGAAGTATGTCAGAAAACAGATTAGTCTACAAATTGTTTGTAAAATACATTCATTATGATGCAGAATTAAAAGGGAAGACAGTCAAGAACAAACAATACCTGTGCAGGTTTCTTCTTCAAATCACTAAACAAGAAAGTATACCTGCAGTTAAGGCCAAACTCTTGCTTTGTCAGAGTTCTGCATTGCTACCATCAGCACCTATTCTTTAAATCAAGTTTAGTCTTGATAATCACGTTCAAACTCAGCAGTACATGCTGGTGGTAAAAAAAGGTCAACTGTCTTTTGTAACCCTACTTGATGAGTTCTACCGTTTGTCAATTATTCTTATGTGCAAATGAGTCAGACAAATCTTGACTAAGAACTACCCCTTCACCTTCAAATTCAACATACTGAAAGAACAGATGCACGTCTTACTTCTTTCACTTTCAATGGTCTTCCACCAAGACTATGCTTGTTCAAAACCTCTGCAGCCTTTTTCATGCTTTCTTCCATCTTGAATTCAACAACACTGTGGGGATACAAGACATCTAAGAACATTGCTTATTTTTTAAGAGTTTCCTCATTTCTTGCTACAAATTCGTAAGTGAACTTACGCGCATCCCTGATGAGATGATTTCACAGGCGAGTAACAGGGAGGAGAGGAGGGAAGAAAGAAGAAATAAAGTAAGTAAAAGCACAAAATACGCAATTTTTTTAAAAAAAAGTCAAATCACATTAGTTAGCCCTAATAGCAAAAATAAATGTAATCTTACCCAATAAAGCCTTCAATACTTGAATTCCGTAAGATATAATTTCTTATGCGTTAACAGGATTAAACTGTAGTTTCTGAAGTTGTAACAAACAGAACTAAGTCCCGATTCTCCAAGAAAGAAAATACCACACGCTTCACGTGACCTGTTCTTCCCTGTCATACAGCAAAACCCTTGCCATATTCTCTCACCCTAAATCCATATCCTTCAGTACAGTTAAGTGTGCTCCTATTTTTTTTCCCTGTAAGATACTGTCACTGGACTAAAGGACTTAAGTACCTATAAAGGCAATATACATTTACATTTAGGAATTGACTTCTGTTTACTAGCACAGGAAGTGTAGTTTACAGAACCTGCTTTTGCACACTGGCCTTACAAATTCAGCAAACCACTACAGTGACATTTTCCAAAACGCAAGTATTACATTAATATTCCGTACCAATATACATACTGCTAGGGTCCATGGGTCATTCAAACAGCCAACGCCAACTGAACACAGTGGAAGACCACCCTAACACTATTTACAAGGCCCCATCCCACCTCCTCCCCACCCCAAAAGAAGCTTTAAGCAATCCTACATTATAGCCGCTAAGCATACACACTCTCTACCTTCCTGACTTCGTTTCGTTCCACGCCACCATACAGTTACATTTGTCATGTAGAAAATCCACAGAAGAAATCTCTCAAACACTTACCCTTGACTTTCCTTCAGCGTCCATTAAGAGCTCCACGTATGTTACCTCACCAACTACAAATCAGATTCCAGACGACACATATACCAAGGGAGAAAAGCCAAGAAAACAATGGGAATTTAGAACAATCAACAACCGTGTATGGAGCCTCTGCCTTATAAGAAAGCCCAGAAACACTCCATGTTCTCTAGACCACAAAACTGGACAATTACAGGTATGCAGTAAAGTCTTAAAATAGTTAAACATGTTCTTGATTTTCCTCCACTTCAAAAGCCAGCTATTTCCACCATATCAGTTTCCTTGATCTTTAGTACCCACTCATAACTTGAGGCAATCCAAATCCATGGGAAAGTCTGCAAGAACAAGTTTTCTTCCCCTTACATAGTATGCAATCTTGTCTCCATAGTCCAGAACCTGAACAGTTACTTGCTTTTCTCTAGATTAAACACAAACTTCCAAAAAGGGAGTCAGACTGAACAAGAGACCAAGAGATCACTGACTGCCTACTATTTGTTTCAGCAGGTTTTTAGCCTTTTGTTAAGCCATAATCAAGTCCTCTTTCTTCTTTTTTTTTTTTACCTTCAATAAGTAGTATTAAACAGTCTGCCATATTTGCTTTCAAGACAAAACTGTCTACAGCAACAGGCAAAATGCACTGGAAAACTACATCTGCACCTTTCCTCACAAGATTAGGATTGCCTTTTTATGACCACATAACCATATCATATACCTCCAGAATACAACTACCGAAATGGCTGCTGCCTTTGAAGTGACTGGCATACAGAACAATAATTAAAGAAAACTTTTTACTTTTTCTTTCTGGTTTTAGAAGTCCTAGTTTTTAAGTTTAAGACGGGAGGACTCCAGGTTGCACTATCTGACAGGTAGAAAACAGTCTTTGTGGGAAACCATGACCCAGTCTGAATATTGATGGCATACTTTGATCAAGGAACTGGAGTCTCACATTCGAGAGTCTACCTTTTAGCAAGGGACAGAGAGAGGAAGAGGCATTCAGCCTGACCTCCCACAGGACCAGTCATTTATAGGACACCTAGTGTCATTAAGCAAACGAGCATCCTGAAAGGTCTTTCTCAAAGCTGGACAAAAAGGAATGCTTAATGAAATGAATGCTTTTTCTTTTAATCTCCATTTCTTATTTAAAGAAATAATTTAGCAATATCAGCATTCCAGCCAAAGAACTTAGCTAGACAGAATAAACAAACACTGATGCATTCACGTTCTTATGAGGATAGTGTTTGAGATTGGTAGAGGCTAACAAGCAAGTCCCTTTGAAAGGGACAGGGCAGATCAGAGTGTTCGATTACTATCCATAGCTTCACTATCTAAACAATACTTCTTGAAATAACGCTTAACAAAATGAATTCCATCCTATAATCCAAACAGCGTGAGATTACGTAGTATATACATGGAATTGTTTCCACAGCCTGTGTAGCAAAAGGGACTGCACTGTAAACAGCCCTCCTGGACTAGTCCTTGGTGGCACATGGCGGCCATGCACCGTGTCCAAATATTCAGCATTACCAAGACATTCTGAAGCCATCCATCTCAACAGCAGCAGCCAGAGTCCAACCAAACTTTGATCAAGAATGCAAATGTGATTCAACAATTTATGTAGGAAGACAACAAATTCCCAGATTACCTACAATACAAAACCACTCCATTTCACAGAGGCCAGAAGTCACAGGCTACAAAGTCTGTGACTTTGCTCCTGATAACACTACTGAGCCCTAGATTGAGGGCCCTCCTCTCCCAACCACTAATCGAATTCAGCTACAATTCTTACTTCAGATCCACACAAACACTTCCAAAGAAGTTTGCCAAGCTTGAACATAACATATTAAATATGATTTAACATTTACTCTTTTAACAAACCTCTGAACCACAAGATTTCCAGGAGTCTATCACAGCAGCAATTTTTTTGTCACTTGGAAAATCTAGTATGTGCCAATTCTGCTCAGCGCTTCACATTCAAGCCTTACAGACACCTATATTAAAAACTAAATATACACCTTGAAGTAGCTGTTTTCCTTCAAAGGACATCTGAACTTCCTGAATAGCCAAATTAAAAAAAAAGCAGAGGGAGGGGAACGACACAAATAACGTAACAGCTCAGTATCCACGACACCAAGTCCAGAGTACAGAACAACTGCAATAAAAATGCGCTTTTTCACCTGAAAAAGGTGTAAAATGACTCAACATGACACTTCTTCCAGGAAACTTATTGTTTGAGGCTGGCAAAGGAAACTTTTTTTAAGAACCTATGCTGGATCACATTTTATCTGGCTTTTTTCTAGGTCCCAAACCACAGTATATCAGAACATCAGGCACTGGGGATAAAGCAGCAATAGCAGACAACGGTAGCCGACAATAGTGCACAGGCAATTAAGTCATGGAAAAGTACCAACAGCAGATATCCCTGTACTGAACCTGCTTTAGAAGGTAAAAGAAATGCACAGCGATGCAGGCAGATTTTCTTTCTCCTAGAGAACAACTGGCTTGCATCAGGAAACGTATCCTATATCCACAAGTGAAGAAATTTCATTCAAGCACAAGAGACTGTTACTTAAGGAAGTCAAGTTTATTACTGGACCATCCTCCAAAGGGAGATAAGACTTGCAGAAAATACTAGGTCTAAGTCAATGCAAGTATAATTAAGGAACATGTTCCCCGTGGTGTCTTTAAGACTTAACCTAGAGCGGACTGATGTATTCATTTTTTAAACCTCACACTTGAGGAAGTTCAGAAACTTGTCGTTTCCTAAAACAAGAGACTGAAGCAGAAATCATTGCAATAACAAGAAATACAAACCAAAGTAAGTAAACTCCAGTGTTACTCATCATGACAATCATTTTTTCCCGCCCCCCTCAAACTTTGTATCTACTTCCCAAAGTTATCTGCACAGAAAATTAAGATGTTCAAGCTAGGCTGGTCTGTCAGCATTCAGATATTCTCCAAAGACTGTTCAGGAAGCTCAGATAAGTGTATCCATACGGTGGCCTGAGGCATGGCTCAGACGGATTCACCTAGCCCTAACGACAAGCCCTAAAGACATATCTGGGAAGTAACTAGGGTAATAAGCTCAGACATAAATGTCAACTTTGAAGATTCTAAAGTTGGGCAATATGATTTTGACAGTTAGCGACAAACCAAGAAGCTCTGAGAAGGCATGAAAGGTGCAGAGGCAAGTCTCAGCAAGAGAAGCAGCACAGAAACTGAAAAAGGGGTAAATGCTTTATAACACAGTTATTTCTTTGGCCTATAGGGTCAAAAGTAAATACTAAATAGAGAAGGAAGACTCTCAAGACATTACCAAAACTATACAGCTGTCCCACCATCTTCCGAAGTAAAGAACTACAAGCAACATGACTGATTCAAGAGAACCCTGCCATCAAAAGCCTAATACTTCCAATGTAAGGCAATTTAGAATTGGTCACAGCTCCTCCTTCATTTACAGTTTAAAGCTCATGACAGGCAACCCCTAAAAAGTTTGGGGGGGTGGGGCTTGAGCTAGGGAGAGAGAAGAGAAACACACTTTATATACATACAAAGCTTTAGTTAAAAGGGCAGAAGAAAAACGTTCTTCCCAAAGCAGCAACAGAGAAGAGTTCACAAGCTATTCTTTTACAGTAGGGGAAGGGACATCTCCCTTGTGCATGAGAGAACCCAGAAAAACCATGGGCGATTTTGGCTCTGTAAGAGCCCAGGCAGGAAAGAGGAAGTGAAAAAGCTCATTGCAGCCACTGATGAAGGACAGTGCTTCCTTGACAAAATGGTTAAGGCCAATGAAAATACAGCACCTCATTAGCACATCTACTGAAAGTAAGGGGGAACAAGTCAGATGCAGAATAGCCTTTCCACATTGCTTATTCACCCCTTTCTCTTTGCCCACCTAAAACTTCAGTCTGCATCAGTGCAGACAGAATCTCGGGCACTGAAACCCAAGGGACTCTCCAGTAACAGCTGTCTTCAGGTACTGGAGTAACAGCTATTAGTACCAAAGTAATAAAAGTGCTTACCAGTACTAACATCTGGGACTAAGTACAACAGCAAGAGGGCAGGAGTTACATCTTTAGAAGGACACAAAGATTTCAAAATTTTCTGGAGATGAAGCAAGAAGGCAGCACATGAAGTTCAGCAGCTGCTGCTCTTCACAGGAAGTTTAAGCTGGGAAAGCTTTGTTGCTTCTTTTCCTCATACCTGTTCGCACATCCAGGTTTCGATATGAAGAGGTAAGCATGCCTGCTCCATGCTACAGCTCTGCCTTATGCAAACGTGGGTACAATCATGCTAATACAAACAGTCCCTGGGGTGTCCTGGAACCACTGAATGCGACGTGAGTGTGGCCGTGACTGCAACTGCTCCCGGCTTTGCAAAGAGCAGAACATAATTATTGCCTCATTTTACAGCTAATCTTTCTCCTGGTATTGTATGCCACCTCACTACTCTGGTCAGGAAAAAGGTTTAAAATACAAAATTCTGTATTTCCTAACGGAATCAGTAAATATCTCAAATTCAAACACAAGTTCTTTTTCATCATATGGTACCACCTTCACTTACGCCAGCTGCCATGAAGCACTACCATTTTTCTCCCTAAGACAGAGCCATTTGTTGGGGGACAGATTAAGACAGCTGTTTAGCATTCAATCATGTTTACATTTAGACTCCACTTACATGCTGAAGAACTGCTGCCTCATTCTTCTCCTGAAGCCATTCACCAATTGCCAGTTATCAATGCTGATTACGTTAGTTTAATAGAACCTTGTGTTTGTCAGCCAATACAAGGGAGTTTCAAACAAGAACATTTTTTAATTTCATTAATAACTATGTCATACTGCATACCTGTAATCGAGTTTCACCAACAAATACACTGAAATGACTGAACCAAGGCATTACTCTTGAGAGAGATGTCACCTTTAGAAGACTGTACGCATCTGAAAAAACCAGGTTGCAAAAATATGAGCGGACCTCAAAGCTCATGTCTCCTAAACCATACTTACTGACGCGAAACAGCCGATTGAGGTGAACTCCTCCTACGTTCAGCAACCTGCTATGCCATTGCTGCTAACAGCTTAAGTCTTCACGACTGCCAAGCGATGGAGCAGTCATGAAACACCTATGTTTACCCTTTGTGTACAGATCCATTTCACATGCTCCCAAAACCTTGAACATTTGGCCTGTAATTCTTACACTTACAAACCAAGAATTCTAACGTTTAGATTTTTCCACAGTCGCATTCCTGGTTCTTGGAACTACTATGCCTTGTATCAAGAAGTACCGATTGAGCAAGTTCAAGCACAGCACAAGAGCACCAATTTGGTAGAAGTCAGTGACTAATTAGAATGAATCGCAACTACACAGCAGATCTAAACTGTTGTATTTTAACAAGCAGTCCCAAAAACCAAGAACAATGCTTCTCAATGTTTAGCGTAACAAGCCCTGCAGACAGAATGGAGAGGTTTCAATGTTCCCCTAGGAGTATCTGCTGGAATGAGTAGCTGAACAGCAAGGCAGGAAACAATCTCACACCGGACTTTTCCATCCACGTGAACTGGAGAGAAACCACAAGACACTTGGAACGGGATTCAACATAGTACTTAAAATTAGACATCTACACATACAGATACTCCTATTAACCAATGTATCTTGTGCAGCAGAGGGAAAGCATGGTTTAAGGCAAGGGACCATTCATAATTAGGGCCTGTTAAAGCAGTCTTTCAGACTGTAAATTCTTCGTATTACAGAAAACCATTGCTGAATCTCAAGCATCAATGTTTCACGGCCTCTAATTATGGAAGTTTCCCAGGGCTTTTAGTCCTGAAGTTCGTTACGCAGACTCAGTTCTATTTTGCCTCCAAAGACAAACATTTTAAAACCCTTTGGAAATTTGTTTTCCCATTCATTAGGCCACACCTTGTGAACACATTAACTATCATTCCTTACCTACTGCAAACACAAGTGAACACTGATCACTATTTTGCGAGACATTTATGACTACGGCTATGTATTTTAGAAGTGACCCACAAGAGGAATGGTTGTACTTGTTACTCTTAACTTGAGACATTTGAATGATGGAGAAGCCAAGTATTTTCTTGCCACTCCACTGCATTTCCAAGGTGACTTGAAAGCTAGTAAGTTGGGCATCAGCTTAAAGAAGTAACACTACATTTAGACTTGTCACCACCTGAGAGTAGCAGCTCAATTTCTTCATCTTCTTCAACAGATGAAGATGCTAAGGTCAACAAGCTAAGGCGGCTCCCGGTCACATGGGACAGTTAAATAGAAGTGGGGAAGGGGAAAACACCATGAACATGATTACCAAAGCCCTAACTGTTGCAACACATGCCAAAGCACAAACCTGATTTTTCTTTTTTGCAGGTCACCCTTAAATACATTTTACTGCTCTCAAATGGCAGTATGGATCTTTATCTAAGCACAAATCACTACAGAGTTTGGGGACACAGCTATATATACACACACCAGGTCAACAGTAAATAACTACCTTTATTACCCAAAAGACATTAAAATGCTTCAGAAAGTTTTGTTGCACATCAAGGCTAAAATCTGATAAAAAGCCTCATTTTTCCCCCCTAAGAAAAATACTCTTTTAAATCTCCGATGAAGCACTAATAGCTATATTCCAACATGCCTATAAAGAAACTAGTCATCTGGAAGGCTGCCAGGGAGCAGATGTTGTGCAACACCCAAAAAGGCTTCAAGAAGACCTTTTACAAAACTCATGTCACTAAGGCCACCCAGAACTTCAACTCTTAAGTTCACAAACAAAGTCAGCCACAAGTAAGATGACAGACATCACTTGGCCACCTGAGTTGTACATTACCTTTCTCTTTGACCAGGTCTTTCAGAGACTGCCACTTCACATCAAATGGAATATTTGTAATAAAAGCTCGGTATCTTTTAGCAGGATTAGCATATGGCTCAAAGCGATTTCCTCCTCTTTTGACACTTTTCTCTTTTCTTTTTTCATTTTGGCTTGGTCGTTCACCTTCACTGCAAGCAAAGAAAGATAATCACACACATTAACTACTCTGGCATTTGAGCAGTGTCATACCACCTCTTGGAACATAACTTGTTACATTCTTAAAACTAAATCAAAACTTAAAAGTTTCATCCATTCACGTTATTTGCAAAACTGTACACCTTTCAACCAAAGCTGGTATGCACAGTACCAGTGCTACATAGCGTACTGTAACTGTTTCCTAACAGCAGGCAACGTATGTCATGAAGACCCGCTACTTTCTCCCACATTTATCCAATGTAACCAAAGTTTTCGATTTCATAAGCTGAATCTCTTTGAAGCCGACCAAGCCTCACTCAGTCTCCTTGTGATGCTCCAGACCAGACGTCCACCCTATTTTTCTCCTTAGCACACTATACTACTTAAACACCTTTAAGTCAAATAATACATTGACCCACCACATTTGTGGTCTTACACTAGAAGAATTCTAGCAAAATAATCCTGTATCTAACTAAACACTCAGGTCAATGACTCTTACCTCACAATGCTTTTTTCTCCTCCAATTAATACAGTCTTTGGACAACACAAATTCAAAGCCTCTGTGCATTCCAACAAACGTACTGAATAGTTCTTTTAACAATTTCAGAATACCAGCTCTAACAGGTCAAAAATTTAAAAATCAGAAGCTAAGACTATTTCTCAATCAACCTAGATGACCATGAGGTCTTAACAGGACACAAATGCCACTGAATAACAGTATTTAAAAAAAACAGAAGAAGGAAATACTTCAGCCTCAGCCTGACATGGTTTCCTTAACTACTCCAATTAATCTTGTTGCTCACTTTGTGCTGGTTGAGAAAATGAAGAAATAGATCTTTAGAAAGAATTCATAAGAATACGTTAGTCAAAAAGGCTGGTAAAGTTTCTAAAGCTTATCTGTACATACACTTTTGCTCAACCTAAGACCTATGTAGCCCTGCAAAGTCCAAGCCATGTCAGAAATTCTGGCTCTGATGTGAACACACTTCTGCGTCAACACTGTCCATTCCTTTAGAACCATTTCAATCACTGAACAGATACAACAGCCTGAGGGGAAAATAAAAAAAAGAAACAAGTATGCAGATGTCTATGAAGTTTTATATTTGAGTGGGTTCCCCATTTTTATTACATAGCAGCCTACGCTTTTTCAGCCACAAGGGTACGTTACAAGCAAACACAAAAATACTGTACTTTATGGATACAGTCATAACTACAAACAGAATTTGGCTCCAAGTACAGCCATCATATATCACTTCAGGTGAAAAGAGAAATAGGTTCTGCATGTAAGTAATATGCTGGAAAAGAGGTCTATTAAAAAGAAGTGTTCTTTAGTTATGTACAACATTTATTCCACCAAAAAGTGAAATTTTTAGACTTCCCCTCACTGAACCTTTTTAAAGCTTCTTGAATAATGAAGTAATTAAAAACCCAAAAATAGATTCAAAATAGGACAATCCTTCTAACACCTTAACTTCTGTTTGGTTGAAGAAATAACACAATTTAATGCTTGTGTTAAAAGCTACACCCGGTTTTTTATGGTTATTCCTCAAACTGGAACTATTTACATTCCCCCTGGGCTGAACTGCTGTATGACATGCTTCGAAGTAATGCAGTATGATGCAGACATTTTTTTGCAATCCTGCATTTAAGGCTCCCACATCAGCCTAAAAACACCTAAAGCTTTGATATACCTGTAAGGACTTCAGACAAGCCACAGTACCTGCCATTAAAGACAAGCATTGGCCTAGAACATATTCCTTATCGTATTCAGCGTAACAAAATCCAGCCAGGTCAAAAGCAACGTCAAGGAAACTACTTCAGCTGCAAAGTTGTTTGGTTTTTGGTTTTTTTTTTTTTCTTTTGCAGGATTTCAGACACCACCTCAGTGGGTTTCTTACACCAAAAGGACAAGAACAGGCAGGCACAGGTCCACAGAGATTGCTTACGAGATGTGCTTACCAAGTGTGAAAACAACTGAGCATTTAGGGCTTCTTTTAAGGGCCGTTCTAGACAGTAGGAAGGAATAAGCCCCACATCACCTCAAAAATACACCATGCCTGTGAGTATCCCTAAGTTGGAAGGGCAAGCGAGATGAAATTCCCACAGCAGCTTTACCCATCCCAATACAGAACCACTCTGAGTAACTGATCCATTTACACCAAAGCTAACGCAAGATCTACAGAAAATAATGCATTTTAGTAGTTCTTTTCAGAAGATAAAGTTATCTACTCTGTTTTTTCTTTGGGTTACAGAACCGAAATGCTTCATCAAGACTGAAGAAAAATTCTCCCGTTTGTGATGCGTATAGGAGGAACTGGAAGGGAAGCTCTTATTTCCTCCAAAGAAGCCGACTATTATGCACATTCCTCTGCAAGATTTCTTAAACATGCCACCTAGACCCGACAAGCGTACCAGAAATCTGGTTCAATAATTCTGGTAAAACACAGCTAGAATCAGTACAGGCAGATTCCCCCTTCCAGCCCCCCTCACCCCCCCAGGGACACTGAAACCATGCTCACACAGACGCTGGCATTATCACCATAGATGTGTTAGCTTCACTACATGGAGCTTGATATTACACACAGAACTGCACCTAGATAAAGAGATAAGCTCTCTGGAGAAAACCCTGATATAAAGGGGGCCAAGAGGAAAAAAAAATCAGAACAAAGTAGACATCTCTACTTATACTTCCAGGAATAAAATATCTCCTCATATAAGACAAATTACTGATTACATATTAGCTCTACTACAGTCACCAAGAGTGAGCTTTGAGGTGTAAACAGAATCTATGACAAAACATGAACATCCTCCAAGTATCGACTACCCAACAGGAGGAGGAGAAAAGATGATAGGAAGATCCTCCACTAGCCCTGGCTAACATGTTACATGTCACCGCATCGTGGGCCATGGTGACAGTGGGATCCCCATCCTCCGGGATCAGGACTGCCTCCGCAACTGAACAGGCATGCCCGTTTCTGCCTGGCAGGAAGGAGGCAAAAAGAGTTGCGTATGTCAGTATTTTTTCGGTTGCCATAAGCACAGTTTAACTATTTTGTGTCGGAAAAAAGAGATACAGACATTTTTCCCAAAAAGTGACACTTGGAAAGCTGACTGCCTTCCTGGTCATGTGAAACACAAACTCAGGCAGCAGAGGCAGGTGAGAGCAGTTCTCCAAACTGAGACACAGAAGCATCTCCTCACCATACCCACGTTATCACCAATTAACTACAGACCATCGAGCTGGCCTCTGTTATTCAGATCTGTCAGCTCTGGGTCAGACTACAGATACGCAACATGCCCAGGTGTGACAGCCTGCAGCAACCAGCAGCCACACACAACTATGTAACACACCTCAGGAATGGCAGATAAATCTGACCTCAAGTCTGGAACATTACTCACAGAACATCAGGTTCAAAACGCTGATTCTTATCTCCACAGCATTTAAGGCCTGGGGCCAAAAATTAACTGAAGAAAATGCGTTCTTTATTCCACAGATTTGGTATTAAAAAAAGCTTTCCTAACTATGACGTTTTCCAAAACGAGGTTAGCATTAACACAGGAAAGGGGCAAGCAGTTCAAGCTTTTTCTGCTCATCATCCCCACGTTTACAGACCTAGAATTGTATCCCTTGCAGGGTTTTTTTTAATTTCTGTAACATTCTATGGACATCAGACACACAACCCTTACTTAGTGCCTGGCATCACCTTCAAGCTCTTGTGGCATTTGTCTCTCGTGTTTCTAACCCACTCCACCGGCAAATCATCAATCACGAAACAGAACACGCTTTGCTCGAAATGTTGCAGCAGTATGAGAGACGACTGCCCGAGAAGAGCTTAGCTATTACAAAACAAGAAGTAATTAACTTAGAACACCAAAACCCACCCCGCTGGCACAGCCTATACCTCTCGAGGAGGCTTTAAGCTGCCCACTAAAGCCCAGCAGAAACATTTCCTAAGCGGGATAGACAAAGATCTCCAGAATCTCCCCGTCCGCCGTACACCGGGCCCCCAGGACGAGGGACCGGCTCCTTCCCCGCTCCGACCTCAGACGTCGGGGGCCCCCGGACGCGCCCTCCCGGGGCGGCTCCGCACCCGCCAGTCTCGGCGCCGCAGCGGGCAGGCCCCGCCCGGGTTCCCGGGGCGCGCCTGGAGGCGAACAGCGGCCCTAACCCCAGCAGCGGCCCTGGCCCCCCAGCCCCGTCCCCGCTGCGCAGCGGCGGCCCCGGCCCGGCTCAGGCCAGGCCCGCGGCGCGGAGAGGCCGCATGCGGCGCGGCAGGCCCAAGCGATAACGCTGCCCCGCAGCGGCCACCCTACCTCTTGGGGGGCGCATCGCCAGCACTGCCTGCCCCGTTAGGTGGTGGCGGAGCCGCCGCCGTCGCCGCAGCCGCCGGCGGCTCCTCCATTTTGCCACCGGCGCTTTCCGTGGCCGCCGCTACCGTCGCCGTCGCCGCCATTTTCCCCAGCGCTGCGCCTTTGTGTGAGGAGAGCCCGCCCCGCGGGCTGCGCGCGAGGGACGCCGGGGCGGCGGGCGGGCGCCAACTGCGCCGCGCATGCGCATTGCGCCGCTCCGCTTCCCGCGCAGGGCTTGGCGGCGTGTTGGGGGGACGGGGCCCACCGGGACCCTTCCCGGGCTGAGGGGCCGCGTCTGCCCTGTCACCGCGGGGTGACGCACACCCACCCTGCCGCTCCCTCAGGGCCTGTCAGTCCGGCTCTTCCTCGGTCGGGTTCAGCCCGGTTTGTGGGCAGGCCCAGCGTGGAGCCCCGGTGGGGCAGGTTTCAGCGGAGGGCGATGCTTATGTGCGCCCTGCAGCTCCCCACCAGCGTGGAAGACACCCCCCCCCCCAGTTAACTCAGGGCGGTCTTGCTGCTACACATAATGGTTATCGGGCTTACGTAGCAGGCTGCTGCGGAGGGACCTTTGACAGGATTAGAGCTCTTACCCTGTGGGTCACTTGACACAGGCAGGTTCCTTCGCTCAAGCTGCTGCCCACACTGATTCCCTGGTTTTTCCACCCCCACCACCACCCCCCGCTAAGTTTCTGCAGCCATCCCCAGTTCATGCCAAGTGCCACCTTGCACGGAGATGGCAGAATTGGGCCCAGAGGGCCACTTTCTGTCTTCAAAACTAGCAGTCTCGTGTTCCATGATCCCAAACTCAACATTGGACCTCCAGGCAGCCTCTGCGGGGGGGTGGGGTGGGGGGGTGTCAAACCCCAAAATGGGTGTCCCAGGCAGGGCAGACAGTGCTCTGGGGCACAAGGAGAACCTGAGAGCGGGTTGTGAGGGGCCTCGAAGGATGCCACAGGGGCATGAGGGGGTTTGGGGACGCTATAAGGAGAGTACAGAGGGACTCGGAGGCTTACTGGGTGGCACAGAGAGCAAAAAAACTTGGGCAGAGCCCTGTGGCATCCCGGCAGCCCTGCACCGCAGCAGTCCCTCTCCCAGTGTGCCCTCTGGCAAAAAATGGCTGACCTGCCACCTGCACCTCCAGGGGGGCCGCGGTGTGCACTGGAGCAGGGCTGCGGCATCACCTGGGAGAGGCCATTCCTCCTGCCCAGGCCCCCCTCCACCATCACCCCCACATCTGGAGGGGCCCTGGTTTCGGCCAAGACCTGCCCTGCGGCCCCCACGAACAGCCCTGGGGCCATCCCGGCAGGCCGAGGAGCCCTCGGGTGCTCCAGGAGCCCCACAACGGGTAACTCCCTCCCCACGGCACCCTATCGAGTGAACTTTTTACTGAGTGCAAAGGTCCAGGGACATGAGTTGAATGAATAAAGCAATTGTTTATTAATTAATGCATACACACGGCATCCAGGAGTGAGTCTATCACCCGGCTCAGTGCCACACGCACCCCGTGTCACCTGAGGAGCCATTACCTGATCAGTGCCCATCAGGCCAGCAGGGAAGGGTCAGCTCCGGCTCCTGCCTGTGATGTGACAAGAAACCAGGGAGCTGCCAGCCTCCCTGCTTCTTTTTCCTTCAGGGATAGCATTCAGTGCTGGTATTTGAGAGGAAAAAACCCAATTTCACCTTTCTGTACTGCTTCCCGACCTCCAGAACAGAGCCCTGCAAGAAATTTTCACAGCTTGCAGCTCATTTCTTACAAAATACAGTAATAAACTATAACCCGAGTAAGAATGCGTCAGCTGCAAACTCAAAACAACAAAGCGTAAGTGAAGGACTCTGAACCTTCAGTTTTAAGCGAGAAACACCAAAGCCCACACAAGCAGGAAAACAGTAAAGAGAAGGAGAGGAGTTTTCCCTCCGTTTGGAAGCACGGCAGAGCACTCACCAGAAAGTTCTCCCATTAAACCTACCCACAACACTGAAAGCACTAATACGTCTGCATTAGGGACAATTAATTTAATTTTTTCCTACCCCAAAGACTGACCAGAAAATGCCTCACAGAACAAAGGTCGAATACTGCAGCTGGGGGAATATTTCTTACGGAAAACTGACTTTTTTAGCCCGTTACCCACACGATGAACATCTGTCGGTGGAGTGCAGGGCCTGCGTGGGGCCCACACCCCGCTTCCCTCTGAAGAAGCCGAGCTCCAGCTCCAGCTTCCCACCGCTCGCAGCCCCCGCTCCTCCCCAGGCACCCCCAGCCCCAGCCGGGGCACAGCCGACCCCGGGACCTGGCAGGGCCGGCGGAACCTCTTAATGGGGCCGCAGCGCACCGGCGGACTGTTGTCGGTGGCACAGCGGAGGTGGGCGGAGCTCTCTGACAGACAGGAGAGATAACCAGTAACAAACGAAAGCTCGCCGAGCCGTAGCTCCTTGAACCAATGAGCGGCGAAGGGGGGGCGGGGATAGCTGTTTTCCCGGAAGTGGCAAGCGGTACGGGGGGCAGTTGCTGGGTGGTACTGGTGGCTGAGGGAGGTCGCAGCCATGTCGGAGCGGAAGGTGTTGAACGTGAGTTGTGGGGGGATTCCCCGGCTGGGGGGTGTTGAGGGGGGTTCTGTGGGGGTCCCCAGGTCGGGCTGGTCCTCAGGAGGGTTCACAGATCGCTGAGGTTGGTCCCCAGGCTGGGGGTGTTGGGGCGTCCCTGGTCGGTTGTGGGGGTCCCTGAGGCGGAGAGGGGTCCTTGAGGGGACTCTCAGGCTGGGAGGGGGGCGGTTGGATTGGGGATCTCCAGGCTGGGGCTCCTGGCAGCGCTTGGGGCGGGGCTGGCAGGGGCAAGAGTGTTAGGCCCTAAAATCATGCAAGGGTTGGGGGGCCTGGGACGGAGGACGTACAGACAGACACACACCAATGCCTGGCTCTGGCGGGAAGTGGTGGACTGGGTGTTTGGCACTGGAGACCACGCCTGGTTAGTAGGGGCATGCTGGCTCCTGCTGTGTGGAGCTGATCCCTGAGACTGATATGGCAGCTGGGAGCCTGCCTGCCACAGTCCACACTGCTCTGGGTGACTCTGCGCCCAGCACACGCACGTCTCTGTTCTGTCTCTGTAGAAATACTACCCGCCGGACTTTGATCCTGCTAAGATCCCAAAGCTCAAACTCCCAAAGGACCGACAGTATGTGGTGCGGCTGATGGCCCCCTTCAACATGCGGTAAGAGGGGCTGTATCGGTCAGAAGGAAGCAGCTGTAGAGGAGAAGCATTTGTTTAGGAATTGTTTCGCCTCCCAACACTGCAGGGGAGCTGCTGCCAGCAGCCATTAGAGGTGATGTGGGCTAGAAGAAAAGGGGTAAGGGAGAAGGAAGAGATGCTGTGGCTGATTTTGGGGTTGTTTGAAGAGTTCTGAATTTCCAAAGGAGAAAATAACCATTGCTCAGAACCTGGGCTGACACGGCCTGTAAATCACTTGGATTTTTATTGGTCTGTTTGTTCCCTTTTTTTGATGTGTTACGGACTTCTCTTTCTCCTTTTCTAGATGCAAGACATGTGGTGAATACATCTATAAAGGGAAAAAGTTTAATGCCCGTAAGGAGACTGTTCAGAATGAAGTGTACTTGGGACTTCCCATCTTCCGTTTCTATATCAAGTGCACGCGTTGCCTGGCAGAGATCACTTTCAAGGTGAAATATGTTCTGTATCTTCTGCGCTATTGCTTTCTGGGGAGGTTGTGCAGTCTGTGGACTTTACTGGGTGCTGACCCCATGGGGAAGGGGTGTCCCAGCAAAAACTGAGTCTGAGCATGTGGTTTTTTGGCGTATTGTCCCTTATCGTGGCAGTTTGTAGTTCTGAAGCGTCTCGCCCATCCGTGGGTGGGCTGCAGCAGCACATCAGCTGGAGCAGAAGAGAAGGCCACGGGTGATTGTCTGCCCTGTGATGTGAATGAAATAGGGAAACGTTTGCATGCCGCTCTGGAAGTGGCCACAGGATGGCTGGAGCAGAATGGCCCCAGAACAATGATTTTGCTGTCTTGTTTCTTCCTTAGACAGATCCCGAGAACACAGACTACACCATGGAGCACGGCGCCACTCGCAACTTCCAAGCTGAGAAGCTCTTGGAGGAAGAGGAGAAAAGAATGCAGAAGGAGAGGGAAGAGGAAGAGCTCAATAATCCCATGAAGGTATGAGAACGTGACCTTCTCAGCAGAAGGCGAACCTCTCTCCTGTCCTGGCTGGCTTTCCCCAGCGAAGCAGCTGACTTTGTAGCCATTGGTTTAGTTCTCCAGGCTCCCCAGGTATTGTGCTCTGGACAGGCAGGAGACACCTCCTCCTGTGCTGGAACTTGTGACAGGCTGCATCTTGCCCCAGTTTTTCCTGTCCTATTAAGACCCAAAAATGATGATGATGATGATGATCCTTTCAGTGCTTCCTGCCTCGTACTGGGTGGGGAGGCAGTGCTGGAGATTGCTGGCAGGCTCTGCTGCCTCGCAGGAGCCCGACTTATCTCTGGTCACCCAGGTCCT
This sequence comes from Sagittarius serpentarius, assembly GCA_034782735.1. Lineage (NCBI taxonomy): Eukaryota > Metazoa > Chordata > Aves > Accipitriformes > Sagittariidae > Sagittarius > Sagittarius serpentarius. The sequence continues at coordinate 39,412,996 of JAVKLA010000090.1, forward strand.
GGAGAACCGAACCAAGGACTCCAAGCTGGAGATGGAGGTTCTGGAGAACCTGCAGGAGCTGAAGGAACTCAACCAGCGCCAGGCAAACGTGGACTTTGAGGCCATGCTGAAGCAATACAAGGAGTACGAGGAGGAGCAGAAGCGCAAGGAGCAAGAGGAGGATGAACAAGAGATGAAGTGAGTGGGTGGGAGGCATTCACAGGCGTGTGAAACCAGCCACGCTGGCCCTGGCCGGGCAGGGCTGCGTCTCACCCTTTCCTCAGCATCCCGAGAGCGCTTAAGAGAGGGCCCTGCATGAGGGGCCTGAGTTCACGGGAGTTGTGTGGGTGGGATGTAATCCTGAGTGGGCTGTGAGGAGACAGGGGATGGTTTGTTGCAGCAAAGTGTTTAGGGAGGTGGAGGGGTTTTGGTATCACCAGTCCATCTGGTGGGGAGATCCAGGCTGCTGCAGGGGCCTCACGCTCCCTGAGAAGTGCCCTTGCGTGGAGAGAGAGTTTCTGCACCTGGCTGAGGGTGCAGATCTCAATCCTGTCAACCTTCAGGCACTGCTTGAGCACGACTTCTTAAAAAGCACCTGAGAAGGCAGATCCTATTGCGCTGCTGCTGAATTCCAGCTCCCCTTACAGCAAACGGCGCAGGCACGGCGCACGGCTGGCACCGCTTGGCACGGCGGTGGAAAGGAGCCAGCTCTAACCCTCCGCGTGCGGCCTCTCTCCTTGCAGAGCCATGCTGGAGCAGGCTCAGAACCGGCGGCTGCTGGTGGACTCCGACTCTGACGAAGAGCCTGTGAAATCGCGCTCGAAGCCTGCGGCGAAAATTAAACCTACAGACATCTTGCAGGAGGTGAGTGGGAGGTGGAGACTCTTCCACCCACCGCACCTCTTTCCCCAGTCCTAATCCGCTGTCCTGGGCTGCGTGTTGCCTGTTTTGTCCCTGGTCTGTGTGAGGCTGGAGCCCTAATGCCTGTCACGCATGAGCAGCTTAGAAAGCCTGTGTCCCTATGCACTGGGCTGAAAGGAGACAGGGATCAGTTGGTGATTTTAGACTGCGTCTGCTCACAAAGGCTGGGAGGGAGTTGTCCCTGTCCTCCCTCAGGATGTGGCTTCCCTTTCAGCTCAAAAAGGACGGGCTTGCCTACGCCTTGGTTGTACTTCAGGCACGATTTCAGCGCTCTGAAAATGAAACGACTGCCTGGGACAGCCTCTCCTTTGGTTCTGTTTTGTCCATGTTGGCGACATGCAGAACAAAAGAGCTTTCAGTGCCCGGCTTGCAAGGGAGGGATTATCCCCACAGACAGGCCCCTGCACTGCTGCTCTCCGATGTCGATCCGTGTCTGCGGGGACCTCTGTCCGGTTGGATGAATCAAAGCTGCCGTGTCTCTAAGCTGGGCTGGGGTTAATCTGAGCGATGTTCCCTGGCCCGGCGCTAATCCTCGTGCCTGGGGGAGTTTGATTCGGTGGCTGGACCACCTGCAGGCGCGCGGTCCCGGCTGCCAGAGGTTGTGCAGCCCTGTGGCATGCATCTGGCTCCTCAGCGTCCCCGGGCCAGCCCGCGGCTGTGCAAGGCTGGATTTAACTGTCACAGGCAGCAGGACATTTATCTCCAAGGGCTGTTTTGTGGCCGTTTTGATCCATATCCCTGTTGTTTGTCTAGCTTGTGCCAGTGGCTGCAGGGGGAGAATACCCACCTTGGCTGCTCCGAGCAGCTATCCCCATGTCTCCTCCTCTTTGTGCCGCTGTTTTTTACCACTCCTCCTTCTCCCCCAGCCCTCTGCTCCCCCCTCCGAGGCCAGAGCACCCTAACACCCCTGCTCTGCTCTGCAGGACCCTCAGCCCCAGAGTAAGAAGCCGAAGACTGAGAGCTGGGAGCGGAGTGTGGGGAAATTGAACACCAAGTCCCAGCTGGCTGGGCTAGTCACAGTGAGGAAGCAGAAGCCGGGTCCTGCCTTGGCTAATGGGACAGAGAACCAAGGCACCGCGGCCAACACCGGTAACTGCCGACGTGGGGATGGGGTGGCCTGAGCTGGGCCATCAGGGAGGGATCTGGCAGCACCCAAGGGACATTTAGCTTGGACTTCAGAGCCTGAATGCTCTCAGATTAAGTCCTTGTTGTGGGACAGATGAGGCCGTGATGGTGTAAGAGCAGGGGTTTGTCCCTGTTTCCAGGAGATGTCCTGACAGAGGAGAGGTTCCTTCCTGGCCCTTGGCAGTAAGCCGAGACCTTGGAGACAGACTGTCAGGGCCAGAAGCTTCAAAACAGCATCTCGGTGCACAGATACGATGCTGTGAACCATCACAACAGCGAGATAAGAATGTAAAAGCAAGAAAATTGCTTTGGTTTGGAGCCTGATTACAAAACCTGCCAAACTGTAGGAATTGGGAAGCTTTAAAGAAGTGGTGAAAACAAGCAGAAAGGCTTTCTGGCACCTCACCGTTCACTGCCCCAGGAAGCCAGAGGACCCACCCATAGATTTGGAGAGGGAGATGATGAATTGATAAGATTCTGGGCTGAGTGGTCCTAAACCTTTGGCTTAATAAGTCCCTCTGCCCTCAGAGGATCCCTGGGGAAGGATGGCTCTTGTAGTTGCCCCATTTTTGATACGCTTTCCCCAGCCACCTGCTCCTGGCTGCTGGCCGGGGTCTGTTCAGCCAAATTATGCCAGAGGAGTTGCCCGTCTTTCAAGGACTGGGGGCTCTCTGCCCGTGACGCTGCCTCGCGCTTGCAGCTGGCGTGGTCAGAGCCAGGAGCTGGCTCTTCTTGTCCTTTCCAGTGGCCGAGATCTCCCAGGAGGTTGCGGAGGGAGAAGGGGGTTTTGCAGACCTTGGGCCAGCCTTGCTGCTTCCTCCCATTGCCGCAAGGCGGAAGCAGGACGCTCCGGCCGAGGGGGTGCGGGGTCTCCTTGTCTGCCCGATTTGACCTTGCTGTCCTCCTCGAGATTCAGGCTGGGAGACGAGGCACCGCTCGGACTCTTGACTCCAGCCGCCTCGTCTCCAACTGCGAGCAGCCGGAGCAGCGAGGCAGGCTTGTGTTTCCGCGCGGCTGGTTGCGCCGAGCCGGTGGGGTTTGCCGGCGATGGGGAGGGCTCTACCTGATGGCGTCTGCTCTCTTGCTCCGCTTCCAGGCTCGTTTCCCACAGCAACGGGCACCACGTCCTCCCTTGGCTTGTTGGGGGCGTATTCGGACAGCGAGGACAGCACGAGTGACTGATGAGCGACCGAGCCAGCCCAGAGCAGGGATCACGGGCTGTCCCCTCTCCCAGCTGACAGCAGCTGCTCTCCAGAGCCTCACGCAGAGCTGGCACCGCAGCCGCCGGGCCCAGCGGGGTTTCCAGGCCATCTGGAGTCCCAGCGTCTTCACCTGCCCGCCCCGGGGTGTGCGTCCATCCTCCCAACAGGGACGAAGCCCCAGCCGCCCTCGCTGGCTGACACCGCCGGCAGACGGAACCCGGATGAGCCGGTTGAGAAGACGGCTTTCTCCTAGGCGGGTATCGCTGCTGCGTTGCAGTCGGCGGAAAGCCCCGACGCCGTCCCAGGCTGGCTGTGCCCAAACCCGGCTTCCAGCCAGCCCCGGGAGCACAGCGCATCCCAGCCCTGCACCCGTAATGTGTTCGGAAGCACCGGGGCCAGCCAGGACTCTTAATTTCTCTGTTCTGGTGGTGCCCACTGCCCTCACCCCCACGCTGATCACGGCTCGGCCTGGGTTTGTGACACACTGACCCTCCCGCGGCAGAGACAGGACATTGGGGCCTTCCTTCCCTCCTGCCCCGCATCGCTGTGGGGGAGCAGGGGGAAGGCACCCCTCCTTTGCCACGGCAGGACCCACCACCACCACCACCCTTTCTCTGGCCCTGGCTGTCTCCTGACCCCGCTGTGGGGCTCAGATCCCACCTTTGTGGGCCGAGCCCGAATCCCCCATCGTTTTGCTGTTAGAGATGACGCTGCAGAGCGGACCTGGGGCGGGGCGGGGGACGATGCTCATCTAGCCCCACGCTGCGGGGACAGGGCTGTCCTGGCTGGGCTGCCACCAGCCTCCTTCCCCTGCCCAAGTCCTCCCGCGCCCCAGCCCTGCCCAGAAGCGCAGTGACAAACCCCTCCCCGCCGTTGGGAGAGCAGTTGGGTTTGCAGCCACGACCCGGTTAATAAATTGGACGTGTCGGAGCAGGTTGCCTCTTCATGTTCTGGAGTGACGGTGCGTCCCCTAAGCGTGTGTACACGAGCAGTGGGTCCTGCCCGCCTGGGGCAGCCCCAAGGGCCACCCCACCCCCCCAATGATATGGGTCCAGGCACCCCTCAGAAGGGCTGACCCCCCCTGGGGGTGTCCCACCTGCCCCAAGTGGGGCTCAGTCTGAAGCTCTTCCTCTTCTCCTCACCCACATCCCTTAACTTCCTCCTTACCAAGGCATCCACCCCTAATTGACCAGCGGCTTCTCGCTGATTAACCCGCTGACAAGGGCTCTCTGGCGCGGGCTGCAGGGCCAGGGGCTCACGGGGCAGATCTGAGAGCCAGGGAGAAAAGGCAGCTCCCCCCACCACTCCCCCCCCCTCCACCGCCATCCCAATTAGCATTCCTCACACATGCCTTGTAATTAGCCTCTTCAAATATTAATGCTGGGTATCGGGCTCAACCCTGGGGCTTGTGTTGGATGAGGTTTATCGGGATCTGCTCTGTGGGGCTGGCAAAGCATGGGGGGGCCCTGGCTACACTGTCCCCCCCCCTCCCAGCAGTGTCCTGCTCCCTCATATGTGCCCCCCCTCCCCCAGCTCCCTCCACACCGCCCCCCCAGCACCAGGCCAGGATCCCAGGAGAGGGACCTTTGTTCTGGGAAGAAACAATACAAGGAGGAAAGTTGGGGCATGGCTGGGGGTTCCCTGGCCCGTTTGCCCCCCCCCCACCCGCCCAGGTCTGTGAAAGGGTCTCCAGTGGG
>JAVKLA010000090.1:39441502-39462955 GCA_034782735.1 Sagittarius serpentarius
CCCCCCCCCCCCCCCCCCCACAGGAAAGGCACGTGAGGATCAGTCGAGCTCCAACCCCGCAGCCGTGAGCCCCGGTCCTGCGGCGTGGGGTGCTGACGGCTGCCCGGGGAGAGTAAGGGCAGAGCCTTCGAGGGAGAGGAGCCATGACCCGCTCTGCGCCGCAGTGGGTAGACCCCGGGCTGTGGCCCCATTTCCACCCCCCCCAAATTATCCCCCAGCTCTGACAGACTCAGTAGAGTTTGTAGTAGGAAAAGCCCAAGGTCCAGAAGCAACCTGGCTTAAAATACTTAAAATCAAGGGCAGAAGGGAGCAGCCACCCTCGTTGGGGTCGGGCTCTGCGGGGAAAGGGCAGAGGGGTAACAGCAGGCAGGGGACATCCCTGCTCTGTCCCTCTGGGGGGGAGGGACGGCACAGAGCCCCAGGCAGGGCTCAGCACCCGCGCTGCGGGGCTGGCTTAGTGTTTGATGGGTGGCGTAGTGTTGCTGTGCCACGGCATCCCTCCCCTGAGCCCCCGGGAGCAGGGAGAGCCGGGGTCCTGCATTGGAGTCGGGCTGTAGGGAGGCTGGGCACCCGCAGGGAGAGGGGTAGTGTTCAAGGGGGTGGGGGGCGAAGGGTTTGCACCTCCGTGAGGCTGGGGGCTGCTTTGCCCCCCGCCCCCAGGCCGTGTGTCTCCCCGCGCTGATGCTCAGCACGAAGGATGCATCCCGGCTCTCCCACCTGGCTCATCCGGATGCTTGACCCAAAGGAAAGACAAAAAATGGACAGGGAGGGGCCTGCGACAATCGTACAGCTGGGGGGAACCTGGCAGGGTGCGCAAAGTACCGAAGTTCAAGCACCAGAAGGACAAAAAAAAAAAAAAAAAAAAAAAAATTTAAAATAACCAAATTCATGGGGGGTGGGGGGGGACCATTCGACCCTTCTGGCTTGTTCCCTGGTGGCAATCTCACCCCGAGGTGACGCAGAGATAATACGGCCCCGCCACCGGAGAGGGCCAGTGTCAGGATGGAGGCGGAATGGAGGCTCGGCCCCGCGCGAGCGGAGGGGGGACGGGAGCGATGCCGTTTCACTGAGGTAGCGGAACCAGCACTTCCACGTAGTTGAGGGGGAAGAAGCCCGACTGGCCGTTGATCATGCCCTCGTACCAGTTTTCGTCGATCTGGTTGGTCAGGGTGATGATGTCGCCTTCCTTGAAGCCCAGCTCGCCATCGTTTTCGGGTTCGAAGTCATAGAGCGCCTTGCAGCAGGGCTGGTCCAGGGGGGCTGCGGGGAGAGGTGGGGGGGAGAGGTGAGCCAGACCCCCTGCACACCCTCTTCTCTTCCTCAAGCCCCCGGCTCTGCCCACACCGAGGATTCCTGCCCGCTCGTGCTGTCGGATGCCGGATCCAGGCACCACGCGGGATCATCGGCTCTGCCGGAGCCGGGGCTTGCACAACTGGTTTCACAACCCGGCTCTGCCCTGCCCCGGAGAAGCTGGCCCGTCACTTTGCCCCCACGATGGTAAAGCATTAACTCAGTTTAAACTCCTCACTGGCTTTTAGCTCACTGGTTCCTCTGCTTGCTTGCTTGCTGCAACCACATCCTTCACGAGCTTCTCCCAAAGCAGACTCCCACCTCCAGCACCCCGTGCTGCCTGTTCCTGCTTGGACTTCCCCTGCTTTAAGCTAAACTCCAACCTGAATTAGATTAGAAAAGCCACATTATTCCTCCAGAGACGAGAAAAGCTGCTGTGCAGTTCATCAGTTAGTCAATAATGGGGTTCGACATCAGTACACAGTGGAGGAGGACCCCGGGGGTCCCTTTAGAGGGGTCACCCCGAGCCTGAGGGTGATGGGAGGGAGAAGACCGCGACTGCCTCCCTGGGCACGGGGCTTCAAGTCAATTAGCAGCTCGGTGTTGCATGCGAGGCCCCCCACCCCCAAAACGGGGAGAAAACCAAAGTCTCTTTCCCACGTATCAGCGCCATGATTTAAGCACCAGACCTTTCAAGTGCAAAGGGGATTTTTTGTAGCAGGGAAAGCTGCTGCTTGCTCCGTCGATGCACTAACGTTTTGGGATGGGCAGGCACTCAGCTTTGCAGCTGTAGGGATCCTACTGAAAAGGGACCGAGCCAATACCCCTCCCTCTGTGCTAGAGCTCTTCCAACCAGGGCAGGGGGAACGGCACGAGCGGCAGCCAGCGCATCTGCTCTGCGAACATCCGCAGCAAGAGAGGACCCAGCATTAGAAGAGAACTTGGAAAACACCAAAAGCAGCAGCCAAGCAGGTTCATGTTTTTGAGACAACTTCCCAAACTACCAAGGCTGGTCCCACCACCACAGCGCTTCCCCTACACCAGGCTCCTCGCGTCCTCCTGCCCCCTCGCTGCACCACCACGAGCTTTCCCCACCGCAATGGCTCTGAGCCACAGACCCAGCCTGGCCTCGGGACCCCAACGGGACCCCAACGGGTCCCTTCAGCAGGAACGCTGACCTGCAGACCCCACGGTCACAACCCCTTCGAGGCTCCTCGCTGCTCAGCTGGGACCACAAAACCTGCCGAGGCTCTACCTGCTCCCTCCAGCCTTCAGCAGTGGGGTACGGGCGAGCAGCACGAGCAGGAGTGGGAGAGATGCAGGCTGGGTGCTTGTAACGAGAACAGGGTAATCCTCGAGATGTCTGATACCTCACGGAAGAGCATCTGACCCCTGCGGCCTCATCCAGGGCCTGCGTGATGATAGCTGCTACAATTCCTCCACGCGAGCGAAGGCCCCAGCTTTGGGGTGGTAAATACCAATAGAGCGTGGCTGTTTTAATTTGGGGCTTAGCTCAAGGCTTAGCTCAGCTTAGCTTAGCTGTTCTGCTGGCCAGGCTCAGCACGGAGGTATTAGCGGCTCCAAGCAGCAGCGTCACAGAAGGAGGAGCAAGGAGGGATGGGGAGAGATGGTCACACATCATGCAGTGCGGAGGGAGGAAACTCACGGATACTCCTGACGGAGGCCCGGGACGGCTTGTCGGATCGGAAAGAGGAGGAAGCTGCTTCCAAACAAAAAGAGACATGCTTAAAACATCGTGAACTGGGGAGAGGGAAAGGCAGGGCCCAAAGGGAGGATCTGTTAGGAGAAACAGGGTGGCCCACATGCTGTGTTAGAAACCCGCCTGCCTCGCCGGGACCGGGGAGGGACGGATGCAGCATGATGGAAGATGGGGAGGGAGCGAGAGATGCTTCAGTTTTCCTGTCTGCCACTGCTGGCACTGACTGGCCACTACAGGCGAGTGGCCCAGGCTGGAGACCCCGCTGGGACGTCCCCAAAGCCAATATAACGCAGGCTGCTGGGCTCCAAGAGAAAACAGCTCGAGTCTAGGGGCATTTCTGACGTTTTTCAGAGCCACCAGCTCGCGCAGGCACGTCCAGCACACCAGAAACATCATTTCCAGGCAGAGTAGTTCCCCTCCATCCCCAGGAGGCTGCTCCAGAGGCACCTGTGTGTGCACACACATGGGACAACTTTACCTGAGACTTTGGGGGTAGGATTGCAAGAGAAGCCCCCATTAGATTGGTCAGTGTCTCCAAAGTCATATGTCTCCCTGGGTTTGGGCTTGTATTCCCGCTTGGGACGTGAGGAGGCCTCCCTCATTCTGGAAGAAGGAAGAGAAATGTGGATAAATTGAAATATGAAACAGAATACGATGAGATCAGCATGATATTTATTCTCCTAGGTGGCTCCGCAGGGGAGAAAACTGCTTTGTAGACAAGAATCTGCACAATCCTCTGTGCTGGGGCGTTCTGAAGATGGATCTTGCCCAGGGTTTGGGACCTGGCCCTTAGAGAGGGCCACATGCCCCAGGCTTTGCTACGGAGGTGTCTCGGGCAACTCAGGCCAGCAGAGGACACTCGTGCTGCAGTTTGAAAACTCACACTTGGCAGGATCCTCCCAGCTCTTCTTAATTCAAACCAGACACAGGATCCACTCAGCAGTTTCTTCTACGAGGAAAGAACAGCAGGGCAGCATCGCCAAATCGCCCCGAGAAGCGGAGAGGCTGCCCTGGCTCTGTCCAAGCCACCCCGTGCCAGGCTGAGGAAGGCACGTCCCCGGCTCCGCAGGGAAGCCCCAGATGCAACGAAGCCACCTCTCCTTCCTTGGCCAGGGTTTGGGGAGGTGCTTGCTCAGGTGAGACAGAGCCAGCAGGAAAAATGACACCGCAAGTCACGGCAGTCATGTGCACCAGCTCGCTCGGTATTTCAACAGCGTCTCTGTGTTTCTTGGCACCTCGGCAGCAACCCCACGTTCCCCGGGGCCGCTGCGGAGGTCAGGCACTCGAGGAGGGGCAGGGAGAACAGCGAGACCAGGCAGCTCCAGAGCTCTCCCTGTTCCTGTGTGCCAGGCATCCATCTGCCTTTCACCAACTCAGGCGGCTCGACGCCCCAGAGCACGCGCGGCAGTGCCACATCTGCGGCAGGGTCTACCAGGAGACCGCCATGTAGACAAGAAGGGAGAGTAGGGCTTGCTGGAAAACGAGGGTTCTGGCGGACGACTCACAGATGCCTGCCTTTAAGGAGGTGACGTAGGTGCTCTTCCACTGGCCTGTGGCCACCATGTCATCCCCACCACGTTGCGTTCACCTTCTGGTCTTCAGAGCAACGGGGAGCCCTTGACACGGACCTTTCCGGGCCACAACCGCGGCCAATGTCCAGGTACCCTCCTTAACCGCAACTGAAGCTAATGGCACAAAGACTCTAGGCTAGGCAGGTCCAGGTGACACAGGATGACAGGCGTGTCCAGCTCGTGACACCTGAGCCATCTGCTCCAACAGCATGATGCAAGTTTTGACTCAATCCTAGGTCTGGCCAAAAGGCAATTCCTGGGGGACGGTCCCGCGCTCAATGCCCACAGTGCAAGGAGCCATGAGCCCTAGCATGAAGGGGATTTCACCCTTCTCCACCCCTCCCAAATGCAACTCCAGCCTCCCTGCGAGCAGCGCACCCAATTCAGGCAGGGCTCAGCCCAGCAGAGAGCAGCTGCCCACGGCGCAAGCACAGAGGCTTTGGTTCAGATGTCAGAACGTGCCCGTCACTGAAAGCAGGTCGTGCAGCTGGCATCGCTCCCCCCATCCTGGAGGAAGTTTGGATTGAAGCTCTAGTGATTGCAAGAAGCAGCTTTAACGCCAGGAGACAGACTTAGAGGGATGGTCAGATATTTACAGACAAGTATCACAGGGAGAGCTTGTGGCTGTGAAAACTGAGAGTGCCTGCAGCACCCCGAGACTCACCTGCGTTTGAGTTTTTCCGCAAGCTCGTCCAGGATCTGCACTGCCTGCCTGTGGTAGTCCAGCTGGGCATCCACCAAGGCTGAGAGCTGGCTCACCTGCTCGATCTGCGAGAATCACACCAAGGTGGGATGAATGGCTCTCCCCAGCTGACAGGAGACTCCTGCATTGCACATGGGGGCTGAAACCATACTGGGGAACGCGTACGAAGGGCAGCCTCCCCGGGGAGATGAGGAGAAGGTTTGGGATTTCAGACACCAGAGGTCAGGCACTGGCCGAGACTCAGCAGGACAGAGGACACCTCCTACCACTCTCTGGGCTTCGCTAGCTGTTCAAATCCTTCCCAAGTAAGCTGCGTTGCCCACCCAAACTCACTCCCACCAGCACACCAAGAAGAGACCTGTTTTGGTACAAGCCACAGCCTCTCCTCTGGCCAAGAGCTGGATCAGGAAGAGGGTCTACAGAGAGAATAACAGGCCTGCCAAGCCACGTGCTGGGCACTCAGATCTGGGCATTCAGGGAGCAAAACCACACTTGCAAAAATGAGAGTGGAAATCAGTGCCTAACTTCTGTGTCCCTCGAGAGATCCCACCCCCGCGTACACAGAAACACGCAACCCAGCCGGCAGCTCTCAGCCCGGGGCAGAGGAGCCGGCGCTCCCCCTGTGCACTCACATCAGTTTCTAGGAGGTTGTGCATACTGGTCTCCGCTACTTCCTTGGACTCTTCAAATTTCTCCATGGCCTGTCGAAGTTCCTCATCAGGGATTTTGCCCTGTCGTTTCTTCTTGTAGTCAAAGTCCAAGCGTCTGCCTTCCAGCTTCTTGAGATGGTGCTGTGAAGAGGTTGGTTATGAACAGTAAAGGAAAAGAAGGAAAAGCCAGAGACTGGGAGCAGCCAAGCTCTCCTGCTGGGAAGGCAGCTCTAGTTACAGGCCAAGTTCATTTGTTTCAGAAACCCGATCTTGGAGCACACGCTTCTGTGTCTCCCACCTTCGTTCAGACTCCGGAGAAGCTCCAGGACGTGATGGAGAGCTGCAAGGCAGGGCTCCTGCGAGGCAACAGGGGGGAGCAGACCATCCAAACTCAGTTGGGCAAGGATTACTGCTGTGGCTGCGGGGGCTTTTTACTGAGAAACAACCCCCAACAAATTGACATGATGATGTGATTTCACCCCCTTCCAGCTGAGAGCTGGAGGAGAACACTCTAGGGAGCAGCCCGGGTCTGTTCCCCGTGCAAGCCTTTCGGGAAGATGAAGAGCTGGCCCAGTACTTTCAGCTCCCCGGGAGCGATGGGGATCTCTGGAGATCAGGAACTGGGATGCAGGTTCTGGGCACTGCATCCCCTGACTGCTTAGGGCAGGGCTGTTTAAATTAGCTCTCTATGGCAGCCTGCAGAACTGGAGTACAGGTAAGTACTGAAACAGTAGGTGACAGTTATTTTATCTGGGACAGCACTGTATGCGAAAATTCACTCGAGAGAGCTGCCTTGTGAATTAGAGGTTTGGATGGATCCTATTACAAAGCCTGGCCGTGCTTTGCATGGACTTGTCTTTGTGGTAGCACACGGGGGCTACCAAGCTCCGTGTCTCCCCAGCGAGACACCAAAGGGCCTTCTTGAGATGCTGTGTAAAAGACCTAGAGGGAATCTTGCTCATAGCTTGGAAGCTGTGTTATAGGATCCAGGCTACTAACGGAACAGAGCCAACAGCTGTAAAGAACACTGTGAAATTTAATGCCAGGCAGCCCAAATGTAACACGGCTGGGAGCCCGCAGCACAAAGAACCAAGTTCAGCAAGCCCAGAACGCATGTTGGGACGTACTCCCGCAGCATCTTCCATAAAACACGGTAAATGAAGAGCCATTCAAACCTGCATCCACAGTCTCACGAGCTGTGCAGTAGCAGCAGCGGTGCTGAGCAGGGAGGAAATACTAGTAAATCTGAAGAGAGAAAAAGCACGCACGGTGCGGGGGAACAAACCCAATAGCTGTGCGAGTCCTTGGTTCCCACCATGACAGAGCAAGCAGTTACGTGCACTAATAGCCAGAAGAGGCCAGAGAGGAAAGAGATGAGGAGGAGAGAAAAACGTTGAGGTGTTTACCTGGATCTCTTTCAGGTCTTTGTCACACAGGTTCTGGAGGGGATCAATAAAATTTTGTTTGACTTCAATATCCAGCGAGTCCTTCACTTCAGCCAACCGCTTCATAGATTCGCCAGCATCAAGAAGCGCATCGCCTTTGAGTGAGAAAAGGAAGGGAAGAGAAAGGGAGAAGGGAGGAGGGGCCAGGCAGTTAAACAGAGCCAAAGTCTGTGGCGGCTGCATGCAGAGCCATTCTGCCAAGACACCCAGCGTGTGCAAGCTCCGTCCCCCATCCAACACCCCCACATTTCTATCTGGAGCAAATCTCCGAGCCTGGCACGGAGCGAGCGGTGCCCGGCAAGAGAGCAGGCAATTGCCTGTTGGTACTGACTCCACACAAGACGCTTCACTAACGTGCTTCATTTTTTTCCTCTGAAAAACAGGAACAATCTCTACAACTACACAGAGGAAGGAAAAGGTAAAAATACTTTAAAAAGCAGTATTTTTAAACTCCCTGTTAGCTCGGGGAGTCACCGAGCTGCTAACTGGCCGTGCAGTGCTTTAACCTTGCTCTGCTTCTTGGCCACGGCTGGCAAGAGAAGCCCAGGGCAGAGGCGCGTTCGGTCTGATCCAGCCTGGCTATCCTTTTGTTCAGACAATTTTAAGCCCAGAGTGCTCTGACCAACTTTTCAAGTTTCCCCAGATGCTGGCAGCAAACCTGCAGCGCCTTTTATTCATTTTAGACACCAGCCTCTACTGGGCCAACCTTATCCCTTCTCCTCCCCTCTGAATTAGAGAGCTTGAAGTTGCTTATTGAAACCTTTTTAGTTTCATGCTTTTCTAAGGCTCCTGCCACAATGACAGTTAAGCCAGACGGACTTGCAGCAAAGCATATTTAGTCTTGACTTTTTATTCCAGTGAAAACCGTTTATAGATTAAATTATTCCTGTGCAGCTTTGACAAACCAACCGTTTCAGCATTACATTAGCACAGGAGAATACACAAGTGAAATAGAGGGTAAAGTGAAAACATCACTCTACTGTCCAGCTGGAAAAATAAGCATACAAGAAGAGTTATTTCGACTGTGATAACTCTAGATAACCTGTCCTAGGGAGGGACGCAGCACTAACATAGAAATTTATCAAGTTAATTGTTCCTTTAAAGAAAGGCTATTAAAGGAAATCAGGTTTGGTGTGTTCTTCTAAAAACTTCCTTCCCCCTTGCTCTCTGTAACAACTCCGGTTCCTGCAAGCCAAGAGAGAGAGATGCAGGGCTCCGAGCTGGCCAGAGACACCCTCGAGAATCCTTAGTCACTCCCACAAAGTAGCCAGAGCTTTTTAGTTTTCCTGAAGCAAGAAGGCTCCTCCCTGCGCTGGAAGCCATCGGGCAGCTGTGCACTGTACCAGGTCTGTCACATGCGCAGGCTGATGTTTTAGTGGATTAAAACTGATGTCACTGAAAGGCTTCACCCCCCTCCTCCCTGCAAGTCACACGTGGTTATAAGAAATCACCACGCAAAAAGATTTCTTGGCTACAGCCTCCCTATAGCAGAGCTCTAGCTGGAAACTGCACCGTAAAACTCTGAATCTCGCTCAATCTAGTTTCCACGTCACCGTTGTTCAGTTTAGAAGCAAGGAAGCATTTTTCCTACGTGCAAATTTATCTCACTGTTTAATAAGAAAGCATTAAGGGGTGGTTTGCACGTAATGCCACGGATTGGGATCCAGGACGCTTGGGCTCTGCTCGCGCCTTCCCTGCTGCCCTGGGTGGAAGCCTTCGAACCTCTTTTAAGAGCCCCCAGTACTGTCAAGTGACGCAAAGGGTCACACAGCCCTTCCAGAATTTAGAGTAACAGCTTGGAAATCTGGCAGCAGCCTTCGCCATCTCATCTGCACGCTTCTAGGGGGAGCTGGCCCGATGGGACACTCACCGAAGTTGGAGTCCTCGCCCAGCTCCTTGCCATATCGGATCATGCTCTCCCCCAGCAGCCCTTCCGACTGCGGGTAGCCCGGGTTCTTCACCTGCCCGCGGATCTTCGACATCGTGTTGAGCATGGTTAGCTTGGCTCTGGAAGCTGGCACAGAAACAGCCACAGCCGTGTTTGCAATTACTCGGACTTGCCAGTAGCTGCTGGCTACTGCCAACTTTTTTTTTTTTTTAAAGCTACACCCAAAGCCAAGAAGCCCTATTGTCTTCATCTACCAGAAATATCATCTGCTATGAAAAGAGAAGTTTCTTTTCCAAGACAGCAAGCAAAAATAGTTCCCCACAGCTCACCAGTGAAGGCCAAAGGAGTTTCCCCAGCCCTCCCATCGTCCCTGGAGTGCTCTCTGAACGAGCTGGCTGGAAGCATGCAGGACAGCAGGCTCCAGAGGCGATGCCTACAAAGCCAGTCACCTCTTCCCAGCCCAGAGACATCACTTTTTCTGGACACCCCAGGAAAAACAGGTCCCCTTCAGGGCCTCTCTAGGACCAAGGCAAAAGATGTGTCTGTTCTTTTACTGTTCAACAGCAACGGCAGCGTCTTACTGCCCAGAAACACGGCACGGGGCAAGAGGGGTGTTAGGATCTTCACCTGAGTCGCAAAGCACCAGCGAGGCAAGATCCAGACCCCACTAGCTCAGCCAGCGAGGCCACAGGACGGCCACACGCACGAGACGGCCCAGCGCACCTCTGGTTAAGGGAGGTAGCATGCCTGATCTCAAACGTGGGCTGGTACCAGTATCTCAGGGCCAAAAAATTTCTCTCTGATCCCTCTTTGCCCCCTCTGCCTCTTTCCCTAGAAAACTGGGGGGCAGAGGGAAGGGGACAGGAGAGGTCCTCGCGCTCACCTGGGTTCGGCTGGAGGTACTCTATTGTTCTGGTCAATACTTCTGTAACTGCCTTGCTGGTCAGGTCCACTTTCTGTAGGAAAGACAAGATGACCCAGCAGCAGTGAAGATCAGCTCAGGGCTTCAGCAAGGTCACAGAGGAGTTATATGGGTGATTTTAGAGATTTCTCTTGTTCCCTACTCACCTTTTCCATTTCCTTGAAGTCATCGTCTAGCTTGGTCCCTTCAGCCCCTCCGACCTTCTCGCTGACCAGCTGCAGAAAAAGAACACGGGAGGAGGAATGAGGCACGGTACTAGCTCCTTAGAACTCCTTACACCTCATGCAGTAAGTCCCTGAGACAGAAAGCGAAGAGGGGTGGTCCAGACAGCATCTGCAAGAGAAAGGAGGTGGCAGGAACAGCCCAAAGCACATCAAAAAGACGTGGCTCTTTGCGAACACTGCCCCACTAAAAATCCAAGCATCTCCTACCCTCCCAAGGCAAGGCTCAGTCAGGATATTCCTCACCCAACAGAAGCTACACAGCTCCTTAAGTCACACCACACAGCTCCAACTCCAACGCTTGCTGGAAAAAGCAAGCAGCAGAAGCGTCTCTCGACTCCATTTTGAGCCAAGGCTTCAGTTTCACACACGGCAAAATGCAAGTAAACAGGGAATGAACACACTGCTCACAGCAGCCAGCACAAGAACAGAGTCTGGAGAGAGCAGAGACCTCCCAAATTCCTAAACCATCACTCCTAGGGGAAACGCTGGAGGAGCTCAGGATCTGGGGCACGGGGGTTGGAATTCTTTGTAAGCGGAGGATAAAGAGATCTGCAAAAGCTACGGTAAAGTTTTCAAATCCATTTATCAAAGCGTCTCTGACACCTTTTCTAAAACTACTGAAAAGGTGAGATGTTTGACAAGCTGCAAAGACAGGGCTGCTTTTGGCTGTTTCTGTGAGGGGCGCTTATCAGCTTTCCTCTAAATATCGCTTGGTCTAAGAAAAGACCCCTGCTCCCTAAACCTCACCATTCAACTGCCCGAGCTGAAAGATAAGAAGTGCCTTATTAAGTCCACCTAAGTGTGTCCTTCCCTGCAGCCCAAATGGAGAGGAAAATTTCCTTCCCAGCCCCATGCTGGTGTGGCAAAGCAAGCGGCAGCGCCTGGGGATGCAAGACACATAGATCAGCCAAAATTAGTGATTATGTTGCCCCAAACTGGTCCAAATGGGCAGCAAATTACCTACACAGACATCAAAAGTGGTCTAGGAAACAGGCGCTGACTCCCAAGCACTTGACGCCTGCCGCAGGGCATTGCCAGGAACTTCTCCTGTTTGTAGTCAAAACTCCAGTTCTGGACGAACAATACAGGTTTGTTTACTTCAACATCAAATACTTGATTTTATCAAGTCTTCCTCTGAAACCCTCCTGCTCCCATGGGGATTGAAAATGGTTCCTTATTTTTTTGAGGAAAGCGGGGAGGCGGGGGGAACCTTTAGGTAACCATCCAGTTTCAAAAGCACCCAGAGACACCATGAAAGCTACCCTGCCCCACGTGCTCGCACCCACCACGCAGCACTCAGCCCCCAGAAATCAAGTTACCAAGCAGGCCATGCAGAAGAAATGCTTGTTATTACAAAGAAGAGCAAGATCTTTAGCGTTTCAGCAAAATCCCATTTCCAGAGCCCAAAATAGGGAGGAGAAAAAAACCAAACCCAAACCCAAACCACACATATTCGAAGACCCTCGGTATGCCAAGCGCCCAGCTTTGCTGCTCGGAGCACAGCCATGGCTGATAAGCTTCTTGCATCTCGGTGGGGAGACATCAGCAACCGCTCAGCGCGGCTGAGGCAGCGCAGACGTTGCGGAGAAGAGGCTGGGGAGCACGGAGAGCTCTTCTAACCGACCGCTCAGCACGGAGCTGCGCAGCGTCAGTCACTGCAGGGCCAAAACGAGGGTTCAGCGAGGCTGACAAATGAGGCAAGAGCCTCCTGGGGCCTCGCTGCACCAAGGGAAGCCTTTTTTCCCTCTTTTGGAGGAAGTACAGTTCAGCAGAAGACCCGGGATGGCAGACAAAGAGGGATTGCTGTAGTTCACCCTTGGCATTTAGACACTGGGAGAAAGGAAAGGGTTGCTGCTCTCCTGGTTTGCCCAGGTCAGCTCTGGATTTCATTCTCCTGTTTAACCCTCAGATAAGGTCTTCACAGGTCCACAGGACCCAGCAAGAGTGTGCCAGGATGGCCCAGCCCGGCACCCTGCCATGCCGTGTCCCGCAAGCACACAGAAGAGGCTGGAAGGGATATTATCACCCCATCGCTGCCTGCAGATGGGCAACCAATCTGAGCGTGATTTCTTGCCTTTTGTTTTTTTTTTTGGATGCCTGCTCCGCACTTGGGGCGCCAGCACACACCCTGGCAAGCCGGCTGCGAGCTGGGGAGGTGCACGTTCCTCTCTAGACACACCGAGTCTGGAAAAAAAAACCCCAACCCACGAAGCAGTTGCTCCGCCTGCCAGGGCAAGCTCAGCAGAGCAAAGCGCGCTCCCAGCTGCCATTGCCTGTGCCCTGCCAAAAGTCCCGCGGCCTCCGCAACCAGAAAGGGGCGCAGATCACTTTCGCAAAAGTCGCACCTCCAGAAACCTCCTTTACTCGTTAATACACCTGGCAAGGGTACAATTATCCCAAGCAATTCCATTCCCACTTTTCTCTACCCACCCACCCACGATTTGCAGGCAAGAAAGCTGCAAATAACCCCTCTGGCAGGGAGCTCGGCTGTAATCAGGGACTGCATGCCATGTCAAAGGCATTGATCACCACAGTGATTTTGGAGGCTTAACACCCTCCCAGAGAGCCCAGAGACATGAAGGAAGTAAAAAAAACCTCCTCACTTGCAGACTAATTTAATCCTCCTTTTTTCATCCAAGAAATGCTACTGGTGCCCTGCTGTGAAGGAATAATAAGATTGAGGTTCTCTCCCTGCTGGCTCTAATTAAACTGGGAGGCTTCATCACGGAAGGAAAGAAGGAGGGACTGTGTACCATCCGCAGCGGCTCCAGCCCTATCCCCACGCTCCCAAATCTGTCAGGCAGGAAGAAAAAACTAATGCAGATTCCCCCACGGCACTAGCCAAGACACGGGCCAGGAGAAGCCCTCGCCGGCTCCTTGTTTAACCTAGAGCTTCACGGCACGACTGGGAGCCAAGTTTCCAAGTGCCACATCGCGCATCTCATCGCGCTGCCTGCAAAGAGCCTGCGAAGGCTGGCAAGTAGGCGGCTGTCTTTCTCCGGGGAGCATTAAGTTCTCCAGGAAGCTCGCCCTTTGCTTGCAGGGCAGGAGAGGAAGGAAGCAGCCACGTGCTGCCTGTAGCATCCAGCTTGGCCCAAGAGAACCGTAAGATGGTCGGTGACATGCTGCCGGTGCACGTCCCAGCACAGCATCCTCCAGGGAGTGGCTTGGGGACTTCTACAAGGATGTAGTGACAATTCTTCTGCACTTTTATTTCTTGAGCAGCCAAGAGAAGACGTGGGATACATCTGTCTTCCCCCGGTTGGGGACCTAACCTCTTGCAAACGCTGCAACCAAGACAAATGTGAAGCCAGGGAAGGGACTGGCAAGGCAAGACACGCAAATCATCAACCCAATTCAGTGGCCCAAATACTCTCTTGCATGCTCATGTTGAAGCGCATCAGCTGGCTCGGCGTGAAAGACGAGAACAAGTCTATACTCTCTGGTTTCTTTAATCTCCCAGCCCTGCCAGGACGGGGGACATACTAAAAGGTTAAACCTGAAGCAAGCCCTGCCGCAGCTCAGAGCGGGGAGCAGGGCGCAGTGACAGAGCAGAAGCACTCAGCTGGACTGCCACTGCAGCCGAAGCTAAATGCTTCCTAGAGCAAATATTAGCACAAGGCAATGCTGTTGGGCGTCACAGCCCAGCGAGATAAAAACTGCTTCAAAATGGGACGGCTGTTTACCTGGCACCCCAAACCACGCCACAGGGTGGGGGAGAGGACTGAAGCAGACGGTGCACGCAAACTCCAACAGAGAAGCCAGGAATCAATCCCTCACTTCCCATCCATGTTTAATTAAAAGGATACCGGCAGTTAAAATATGCCCTAGATAGCTCCGACCTGAGATCAGAGTAGGGAGGTGCATTTAATTTAAGGCTGGTGCAGGGCTCCTGCGCTGTGCCAGGGTGCAGCGGCTCCCACCCCAGCGAGCATCACCAGGAGCACGGCATCCAGCCTGCTTCATCTGCAGGAGAGTTAATCCAGAGGGATGAGATACGGCAACCTCTTGCCACCGACGGGCTGCTCACAGGGGCTTCCATCGGTTTCCTTCGCAGGGGCGTGGGAACACGAACAATCCCGACTTCCCCCCACTGCTCAAAACCCACCGGAGGGCTGCGCGTGGTGGAAGATCTTCAGAAATGAAAGACCTATTGTTTAAACTAACTACTGTGGCAGGAGGTTGGCTAGGGGGAGAGGCAGGAATGGTATGTGTACACAGAGGGGGAAGAAAGGCGCAATGAAGAGGGCTTCTCTTTTACAGCTGGGAGAGAGAGAGAAACAAGGGAGGGCTGCGCAGCCACTCCCAACTTATGACACAAAATCCACACACCCCTGCTCAAAACCCACCGTTCCTTCATCTCATCTGCTCAGCTCCGGGACAACTTGCAGCAAAAGAAGAAATTAAGAGTGTCCATGTCTTGCTATACTGCACTGGGCATCCTTACCTGAACCAGATGGATCAGACAGACAGGTATCAGTCTGCCCACGCCGTCACTGAAACCCAAACAGATCCCAAAGGCCGGGAGAAGGACCCTGACACACCCGCTCCCACCCCAAAGCCACATTTCCCTCATAGCTGTCTGCAGCATCACCCCCATTAACATTCCTGCCAGGCACAAGCCCATGCCCAGCGCGTTTCGCCACGCGGCAGGCGTGTTTGGCCAGGATGTGCCTGGATAAATTTAGGAGCACAGAAGATCAGGAGAGGTTTTGTGAGCCGTAGATGAGGCTGCTCCCCGAGGAGAGATGGGCAGTCCCAGCCCGGAGCAACAGCATGGGCTGTTCTGCACCGTGGCCTTGCTGCATCGCTCCCAGGGGCTGCTGTTGGCAGAGGTGTGAAAGATGCATAGGAAAAAAGAAAAAGGAGATTTTTGTACAGTATCATCAGCAAAATTCATGACAAACCGAGAGGGAAGATGCCATCAGCCAAAATTCCGCCAGCCAAGGAGCACCTGCAAGGCACCGCAGGAGGGCAGATTTGCAGCACACCCCACCCCGAAGGTCCCTGTCTGCCCAGCCCACGGATGTGGGAGCCGTAAGTCGGTGTCATTTTCTGCTAATAAGCAGCTTTCCCATGGGACTTTACATACCTGATTTTGATATTCTGCTCTTTAACCTTTAGGTACTTTAAAATGGGAAGTTATCCCCAATTCCCTCACCTTCAAACAAGCAAACACACCAAGAGAAACACAAAAACTATTTTCTTTTTTTAAACTTGCTTACTTTTTCCATAGCAAACGGTCAGCCCTATTTATAGCACATCAAACATACGCCATCCTTGCATTCAAAACAGTCGCCCGCAGTAGAATGAAAACCTTATCCCTCCCGATGCTGGCATATCAAAGCCTTCCTCTTCCTCCCCACCACCCTCCGCCTCTCAACAGAAATCAAAAAACCCACAGACAAGCAAACAGACAAGCAGCTCTACCCTGGCTCCCTTCATCAGGAAAGAGCAAGTCCAGTGGAAAAAGCCAGCCCACAAAACAATTAAAGAAGGTGCTGTAAGTGTTTTGAACCCCACATAAAGAGGGCTTGAGTAGAACTCGACAGCCTGGTAGAGACACGTAGAAGGAGTAGTTAAGGAAAACCAGGGCTAACTGGGATTGCTAGTGCCCAGTTTCAGTTGTGCCCAGTGGCACAGATCTGTGGGATGCTCCATAAAACCTAAATAAAGCCATCACCACTGCTCCAGCTCAGCAAGGCCTGACTCCCTGGCATTAAGTGTAATTCTCAGTCATCTTCACCGGTAGCTTTACCATCACAGTGTAAGAGGCAGCTGGGCGGTCGCAGCTCCACGGAGCCAACATGACAATTCACTCTGTCGCTGCGTGTGTATTTAAGCTTTAAAACAGATGGGTAGTAAATGGGTTTAGTCACTCGGCTGCAGTCAGTGGGGCTTGGCAACGGCAGGGCTGCAGAGCCCCAAAAAAGCCTCCTCGAAACACGCTCCATTTCTAACAGCGTGCCCGGGAGAGGCCGGAGCTCAGTGGTGCCGAAGCCCAGCCGCAGGGCCTGGAAAACACCCGGGGGTCCTCCCCGAGCACCCCACATGTCTCTGCCACCGCAGAGGCTCCTTGCAGAACCAGCCTGTACTGGGAGGTGTCTCAAGGCCGACAGCAATCCCCTGCAGATGTCTGAGCTCTGATGTGCTGCCTGTCCACGCCAACACAAAGTGTCTCATTAAAAGTTAATTGTCACCTTCCTGGCGTAATCCTTGGAAACGAGGCAAGACTGGAAGGTGCTGGTTCGACAGCAGAAACCAGTTGGGATCCAGAGCATGTGTACGTCCTGTTGAGGCCTCGCCGTTTCGGATACATCTCTGGCTCCCGGCCACAAAGGCAGCAAGCACACGGGGCTGGGAAGCGGGAAGAGACGACCAGCCAGGTCCTGTGGAGCAGTGGCAGCTGATGCAAACCCACCGAGAGCTTTAACGCTGAGCACACCCCTTTTCTGCCCAGCTAGGCTGCAGTTCTGTCTATTCACGTCAGCTTTGTAGATCCGACTGTATTCTGCCTCTGTAGAGGCTTTTAATTTTAATTAAAAATGGAAGGCATCCTTTCTTAAGGAAGGACGCTGCTGAAAGGCAGCAGACACCCCAGTTTAAGGAGAGTACGGCACGCCCACAGCAAAGTGCACGCTAATCTGAGCGACTTCTGACCTACTTTAAGGAGGAAAAAAACCCAGATCTAAGCATTTATTGTGCAGAATAGGGGACGAACAATTACCACTAGCCTCGTAATGAAGAGGAAGGCATGTTCCCTAGCAGATCCCCATGCTCCAAATAGCTGGGGGATTGGAAACACCCAGCAGCTAGCTCCGTGGTCCTCGCGATGCTGAGCCCTGCTGCACCCACTGGACTTTCTCACCCCAAAAGCTGCCACTCTAAGGAGAGAAGACGGACAAGTGCTAGAAGAGGAAAGAGCACGAGAGGAAGTGATTTGCCTATTGTCAAGAGCAGGTTAGCAGCAGAGCTAAAAACAGAAAGTGGTTGTGACTCGGCAGACACCGTCTCACCATTTCTCACATCCCCGTTGGGCTGCGGGGCAAACCAGAGAGAGGAACGGCAGCTGAGGCTCTCGCCCTCCTGCCCGTCCAAGCAGGACCCTGCTGCTGGCTCCTAACATTAGCCCTACCATTGATCTAACCTGTCTTGGGGCACCTGACTGCTCCACCAGCCACCTAAGTTGACTGGTCTCCCTGCTAAATAGCTCACAGGAGCATTTTTACTCTGTTATCCAGCCCCCAATCTTCTCCTGAGCTTTCTTGCCTTTATCTTCCCTGTTCCCATCTTTCACAAGGAGGGCCAGTCCCGTCCGAGACTCACCAGCCAAGCACCAGCGATGTACTTGTGCAAAGGCATGTAGAGGTGCTCCGCTGCCTCCAGACATGTGCACCAGGAAAACGTGTCTAGAAACAAACCGAGCTTTCCACCCCCTCACCATCTGAGATGGGGATCTAGCTGCTCTCCACCCAACGCTGGAGGAATTGCCTTGATTTTGAGCAGGAAGGTCAGACCAGAACAATGAAGAGGTCCTTCCCTTCCCTCCCAACAAGGCAGAAAGCCTTCAAAGTGACCTCAGGTTGTAATCTTATCATATAGAAACCGCAAAGGAAGAGCTGCCGCATGCAAAGACAGCTTTCTAGGGAGCCACCTGTCAAATCACCTACTCAAAGCACTATCGAATGACTCATCTCCATCCAGCAGATGGGCTCAGAGGAATGAGGACAGCATGAATTTAAAAAAAAAAAAAAAAAAAAAAAATGTAACTTAAGCAGCAGCCAGCAGGTCACAGTTGCAGAGCTCGGGCCAGAGAAGGGCACACATATGCACTGCAATGCGGCCGCTCCCTGTTTGCTCGGGGGATTCGTCCTTTCCTTGTCTGTAGCATGACAGTATTTAAAATCCTGGTTGTGATCCCTGTTTACGAGGCTCTGCTCATCTCCGTGCTCTCCAAGCTAGCTCTTCCAGGAGGAGAAAGATGGTGCCTCCTTCCCCCCTGGCCCCAAGCAGAAGCCGACAGCTCGATTTGCCCAGGCTAACACCGAGCCAGGGACGGGCCAGCCTGCCAACAGGGCACAACGCTGCCTTAAAAGCAGACTCACCCCAGAGGAGAATGGTTTCAATACGCAGCTCTCACTGCAGGGAGACACTTGAAATGTTCTTGCTACAGGGAGGGGGACACATCCCAACAGTCAGCAACAGTCATTTGCATCATAAATATTTTCTCCTATTATTAGTTACTTCTCACATGCTCTGTACCAAATGAGACATAATTTCTATTCAGTTAGAAAAAAGATAAATATAATTGGGTCAAGTGAACGGGGAAAACAAAAACATGTAAGGAAAAAAGCATCAGCTCTCCTCTCTCCTTTGGCACTGCCCTTCTCCTCACCCACTTGCAGCGACTACAGCAATTCAGAGGAAGTCCACTAAACCGAGGGGAAATGTGGAATATTTGTCTTGCATCCAGATTTCCTGCCCAACCTCCCTACATCCTATCTTGGAAGAGCCTCAGTGAATCACAGCCTGACTTTTGCAAAGCTGCTGAGCCATCATTCCTCAGCAACTCCACCCGACCTTTGCAGACCCAGGGGAAAAACACGAGCAGCTCCTCGCATCTGAGACTTGGAGCTGCTCATTAGATGCAATATAAAAGTACAAAGCACTAGAAGTGCCTCCTAGTAATTGCAATCCTCCGTTTCCTCTTCTGCAAAGCTTCAATGACAAACAGAGGCAGAGCAACCAGCAGTCCTGTCCTTCGGTCAGCATATCGAGGATCAGTCTCAACTGTCTGCCTTTACGCCGCTCCTAGGGATTTCACAAAAATCCAGGGGAAAAAAAAAAAAAAAAAAGGAACAGGAGGGCTTATGACACTGGTATGTCCCTGGGGAAAACACGCTGGCTGCAGGACAGTTTGCAAAAGAGCAGCAGACACAATCTCTGCTCCTCGTGCAAACCAAGACGGATGAAAAAACACCTCCCCGGGCCGCATGACACTAACTGGCATCACCCAGCGAAAAAAACAGCACGAGGGCCTGGAGACTATCAAGGAAGCGGGAAGGAGGCAGAAGAACCTCCGGATTTGCAGCATGACGAGACCAAGCCAGGCTGATGGGACACGGAGAGCAATCACCTGAAAAGTTTAGTCACGGCTGCATCCGGTTTTGGGTGGCAGACAGCGTTAATGAGTTCAGGGAAGAGTCAAGGTGAGTTCCCAGGCAGGTTTACAGACAGAAGGGAGATCAAAAAAGATGCTGAGCACAGGCAGGAGCTCAACTCCATCAAAGGGAAGGCAAAAAACCGTCTTCCTGGCTTGGAGGGGGCAGAGGGAGCCCCATGCAGAGCACGTTTAACACAGACAGCGTTGGCCAAGCAAAAACTCCAGAACGGACCTAGCGATATCTCAGTGTACACAAACATCAAAGAGGGAGAGAAATAATTGAGATCACTATAAATACGCATTTTCCTTGTTAATTTGAATACTAGGAAAAGCTTAGTGGCTATCAGACCACAGCACAGCATCCTAAGGAAAAGGAGAGTGGGAACAAGCGAACAGGCATCCGTAAGACTGCCAGGAGCAATCCGGCAACGGGTGTTGGACCAGATCAAACTCCTGTTCCCGCATCAGTTCCTCTAAGAGCTCTGCACAGGGGCCTTCCCTTCCCCACATCCAAGTACTCTGTCATGCTTCCAACCCAGGCAAGATGATGCCGAACCCATTTTTTTCTTGCTGCACATCATTAACACTTGCTAATACTCATTTCAGAATGGTTTAAAGGTGAAAAAAATCCCTCCCGGCACTTTGCAGTCTGCTTTTACTCTGCAGATGACACTATCGATGCATAATTATTGCCTTGCTGCCCTGCAGCCGGAGCAATAGGTGTACCAGAAATTCTGGTAGATAACATTTAGATGATGTTATCCCTGTCAAGCACAAAAGTGCAGATTCTCTTGGTCTTTAAAATTAACCCGATACAATTAGGAGGAGCTTTACTATGAGAATAGCTACACCAACATCTGGCACTCCAGATTTGCGCCTGCCCAATGCCCTCTAAGTCCACCCAAAAGCAGTGCACAGACACGTGTCCGCAACAAACAAGATGCTTTCTAAATGCTCTACCATGGAGCTTACAGTGAAGAAAATCGGGGGGGAAAAAAAACCCCACATTTGGCAAGAACAGCACCTTCTTCCGCAGTGGATTTGCCTCGTACGTAGATAATCATTCACCATTTTTCTGCCTTTTTCGTCATGAAGGTGGCAAGATTACGTTTAAATATAGCTAGTCCTGTAAAGCCAAAACAGATTTGGGCAAGAAAATGCTTAATAAATTATCACTGATGAATAAACTTTGGGCCAATGAGAAGATACAGGCTGGTTTTCAAGCTCTAGGATGAATTATGAAGCATTTTCTCAATTAGAAAAAAGCCCTTTAAAGCTTTAATCATGCAAATTTTATCTCCTGTCTTAAAGACAATTTCTTTATGGAGATGCGTTTAACTTGTTCTTTTTTTTTTTTTTTTTTTTTAGCAGAAAAACAATCTAATTAGTGACAGTATCTTGAACTTTATTAATAGCCAGGTATTAGGAGGTAGGGATTCTAAAATTCTCAGTAGCTTTAAAAGAAAAAAGACTAGTTCTATTAAGGTATTGGCAACAAAGCTAATTACACATGCCATGGGCTAGAAGGCTTTTCGTGGAAGCAAGAGCAGCCCAGACTCTCTCTTGATGGGCTCTCCATCTGCTGCAAGAGGAGCACCAGGGCAGGTCCAGGACCTCAGGGGGACCATGTACCGTCATCCCCCTCTCCGGGACAGCCCCAGCGCGATGGGGCCGCCTCTGCCTGCGCTCCAGCAGGCTGAAGAGCTCGCCAGCACCCCCAGGCACTATCGGCAAACCCCCATCCAGCAATGAAACCATGCGGCCGCTGGAGAGGATCCCAAGAGCAGCTTGTTTATCCCTCCAGCTTGGGCCAAACATGGCCCTTTCCTGTCAACAGGAACCCGTTCCTGAAAGCCATGGGATTGCTGACTAAAAGG
>JAVKLA010000090.1:39472902-39495183 GCA_034782735.1 Sagittarius serpentarius
GAGCTGGGGTGCGGTGGGGCCGGGACGCGGTGTGTTTCCGGCGGCGGTTGGGGTGTGCGGGGCCTTCCCGGGGTAACAAAGGAGGGCCGGTAGCCGCCGCCGCGCCCCGGAACCAGGCCCAGGCCCGAGCCCCGGCCCGCCCCGCCGCCTGCTTCCTGCCCGCCCTCCTCTCCCTCGGCCTGGCCTCAGCGGCGGTGGGGGCCGGTGTCCGGTGGGGCCGGGGCCCGGCGGCCGCGAAGATCCCCTCAGCCTGAGGGGTGCCGGCGGGGCTCGCCCCAGCCCCTTTGTCCGGCCTCGCCGTGCTGGCGCTCCGCCCCGGGGAGAGCTGTCGGGCGCTGCCACGGGTCGCCTCTCTTGGGGAAGTAGGTGGCTGACCGGGAACGTGTCACGGGTGTTTATTATGGTTTTGGTTTTGTTTTTTTTTTTTTCCTCATAGCCATGGAGTGCAGAGACAAAGCAGCTGTTCCTCCGCGGAAGCTCGTACAAGGTAAGGCTGCAGAAGGAGCGCCCGTCGCCCTTTAGCGCGTGCTGCACCTGATTCTGTGAAATATATTGGCTTTGCAGTGATAAACCAGCCTCAACTGGCTAATCTGTTTCAATTCTTGTGCTTAAGAACTAATTAAATATCTTCCTATTTGATTCCTCCCCTCACCCCAATGATTTGTATGATGTGACTAAAATAATAAAATGTTGCTGTTTCAGCTCGGTTGCCGTTCAAACGCTTGAATCCTGTACCAAAGGAAAAATACGATGCAGATTCAGAAGTCAAAAAAGTAAAAAGCTCACAAAGTGGTTTTGGTCCAGGTAAGGATTCCTCCCTAGATGCATCGCGTGCGTCCCTGGACAACGTGGAGAATGACTGCCAGTTGAATTCAGATGTGAATTTTTCTCCAAAACTCGTTAACGGAAAGGGTCCGTTAGACCACTTTATACAGAAAAACACAAAAGATAACACAAATGAAACTGTAATTGTTATTGAGCTGACAAAGGGCTCTAGCCATAGACTAAGTGATGACATAGACCACATTAGTTTTGATTCAAAAGCGTCTTCATCCCTAGCTATAACTAATGGCACAGGAAAAGAGATAAACCAGTTGAGTTGCCTGAATTCCGCTCAGAGTAGCCAAACAGATGATTCAATGGAGACTGATGTGCCCTGTGACGCCGTAGCGAATAAAGATGAAGACTTGGTAGATGGAATCCAGTCGTGTTCCGGGTTAACAGAGTGTAACAATGTGGAAAGCACAAAGGTAAACCAGAGCGGACTGAAGGATGTCATCTTTGAGGGGAAGATGCCCGTAGTGCTCCTAGAGGATATTATGACTGCAAAATCTTCCCAAGTCATTTCTCTGGATGGAAGCATCACGTCAGAAAATGAGACCATGGAATCGTCTCACGAAGGAGACTCTGGACTTACCAACTCCTCGCTAAGCTCTCGCTCTGTGAGCTCACCCGAGGCACAGCCTGCTGCAGAAACAAGGAGGAATACTGGTCCTTTAGCTGCCTCAACGCCTGTTAGGAAGGTTGGTCTCTTTTCTTGTTTGGTTTTTTTTTTTTAAAAGCTGTTGCATTGCAGATAAGTTGTTTCCTGTACTTGTAGTGAAAAGGATGAATAGAATATTCACAAATATCGTGAGAAGTGTATGGAAGATGGTGTTGATTTATTAATAACATAAATTATTGCCCTTTTGAATCTTTCTTTAAATCCTATAGCTAAAGGATTTAAATCTTGCCTGGTCTTGAGGTGCTGGTGTATTTGCATTGTGTGAATATAACTTTAAACTGTTTTACAGGTTCTTTTTTTTTTTTTTCTCGTTTACTGCTCATGAAGTGCATGCCCTGCGACTTAGTGTTTTGATAACTGGGATAAGGACAGAGTCCAAAAGCAGTTTTGTCCATTAAGTGATGTTTTACAACCTCTATTCTATCCTTGATGAAGCCGCTGTAATTACTGTGAGAGGACGTTACCCCAGTACCAGTCAGTGCAGATACTTTTCCAGCTCTGAATTTCTGCAACTGTGGCGTAGAAAACGCTTTGAGTTAAAACTACAGTGCATCAGTGGAACTGCAGATCTGTATGTGAGGATGGAGGACGAGTCAGAGGAGCCTCTGTCTCTCCAAACTGGGAGTACAGAGCTTGTGCTCTCTCAGCCATCTTGTTACGGGCACGCCGTCGAGGACGGGGAGCTGCTTCGGGGAAAAGTCACCACACGTACAGCGCTCCTGGGAACGTGCAATGCTGTTGGTCAGGGAAGGCTGGAGCACAGGAGGGAACACCTCAAAATTAGCTCTGAATGAGCTGGTTTATTGTGATCTTAGTTCCAGTTTAGTAGCTCTGCTCCAGCAAGAGACCCCAAAACCACTGCTTTTTGGTGCTGTATTGAAGGGGAAGCTATTGAAGGGGAAGCTTGTAAGGACAACAGTGTCTGCACAGGTGGCTGAAACATTGACGTGGCTCAAATGCCTGTTTACTGCTCAACCGTTTTGGGGAAGAGATCAGTGGGGGTTTCTCCTGGGGGGCACAGTTGCCCACAGTGAAACCTGTGAAGCAGGGCGGTCCTGGTGAAGGTGCTTGGGCACTGTAGCTAAACCTCACCTACAGTTAGGCTGGACTATCTGTCCCGTGCATTCATTTTGCTCGACTACATTTTTAGAGGGGAAAATGAGGAAGGTATTGAGGAGTGGGTTGATGTTGCGCTGCCAGAAGTGGAGAATTGAGTATGTGGCTCAGGTAAATGAGGGTGAAGCAGTTGGTCGTCTTCCTGCTTATGCCATCTTGAGCCTTTTAAGAAAGATTTTCACCAACTATCCCCCTGGGGTTTAAGGAGAAACTATCCCACAGGCAAGAAAAAACATTGCTGACCTGGAGGAGGTATGGATGAGTTAGCTGGGGCTTGGAACTCACGATGTGACAGGTATTCCATTTCGTCTACTGCGTACTTATCAAGGAAAATGATCAATTTTTATACTGTTCAAACTCGCAGTCTCTAAAATAAATACATAAACTCAAGCAGGCATGAAGTATTTCCAGTGTAGCAGAACAAACAAAAAAAGTACTTGACTCCTGATGTAATACGATAACACGAACAAGTTATTGGTTTCCCGTGGCATGAAGTAAGGCTGGAATAGCTCACATGCTGCTTGCCAAAATGGGAAATCTGCACCTCGACTTGTACGGCTGTCTCTCCTGGCATGTTTGTTTTCCTATGTGGAAACAGCTCTGATAAACTAAAGTTGAAAGACCTCTTATTTTGTGTCTGATAAATACAGAATCTCCTGATGCAGCTTTGCACTGTGTAAATTTAGATGTCTGTGAGTACAGAAAATAAAGCAGTTGGCCTTGTGTTAGTTTCTTAATCGCGGAGTTTAAACATGGTATCTTGTACTGCGAATGGCAGGAGAAGGAAGAGGGGGATACAAGAAACCAAGCTACAGTGTGCTGAAATAGTGACAAATTAAGCCTTTG
The DNA here is from genome assembly GCA_034782735.1 of Sagittarius serpentarius. Taxonomy (NCBI): domain Eukaryota; kingdom Metazoa; phylum Chordata; class Aves; order Accipitriformes; family Sagittariidae; genus Sagittarius; species Sagittarius serpentarius. Next base: position 39,476,369 of record JAVKLA010000090.1, read on the forward strand.
ACGAGTCTGTGAACAATGCTCTTAAACATAAAATACCCTTTTTTCCCCCCTATAAATAACAGCTTTAAGAGAAACGAGGAGTGTGACCTGTTGGGAACTTAGGGTTGATGCGCTGATACTAGTGGAAGAGCAGGAGGGCTATGATTACAAGAAGAAATGGTGTTAAAATATGGATAATAGTCCTTGTATTCAGGAAGTTATATCTAAATGTCATAGCAAGAGTAAGTGGTAGGATGCAAAAAAAATGAATCAAAAACCCAGACAAAGTTTAACTCAAAAGAAAGTGACTTTGCTATAATTAAATGTCCTCTGTTGTGCTCTCGTGATTTGCAGCAGCTCTAGCTTCTGTTTGTTTTTTCTGCACGTGATACTCCCTTGCAAATGATACTTTAGAACCGAGTAGACTAAAGGGATTCGTTTATGCAAAACTTAGTAACGAGAGGGCTTAATATAAACTGAAGCATTTGGCTGTATTCAGGCTTAACTGTAAATCAGTGAGATGAGATGTGCTTGAACTGTATTCTTATATCCTATACTGAAGGAATACTTATATTGCTGAATATACTAATCTGGAAGAACAACGTTAATATCGTTCAGACGAAGCTTGCTGTTTTTGTAAGACTTCTAGCACCTGGTGGAAAGGGAATGATGTGGATCTCTAAAGCTTGCATTTTGTAATTCCAGGTACATCAGAAATTCCACAAAAGCTCGGCAGAGAAGGAGAAGCTGAGATTGCAAAGAGTAAGGCATTTTCACTGACATAGAAAGTTAACCTGCTGTGCTTTTGCATTGAATAGTAAGCAAAGCCCTTTGCGTTTCATCTTGGTCCACTTAGAACATCTCTTTTCCTGATTTTCCTCACTGATGAATATGGAAGAATCTTAATGCATGCAGTTGAAGTACTTGGCTTGTTCCAAAGCTTCTTAATGCATACATAATGAAGTGTGGGTGGCCTGCACTGCATTTCTGTGCACTTTGGTAAGAGATTAAGAAACTGTAAATGTTGCTGACTGCTTGTCAAAATGCTTCTGAGAATCTTTTCTAAACCCTTCCTGAGAGGGTAGGTGCAGCCTGCTAAGTGGACAGATAAAAGTGAAATCTTCAAGAGCCTTCTATTTAAGGTCGGTTCCTGCTTCATTGTTCTCACCCTTCCCCCTTTTAAGCCACAAAATGTAGGGTCTGTGCCTCATTAATAAGTGAGGCAAATGGGCCACTGTGTTCATGGCTTGCTGAAGAAACTGTTGGATGTCACTGCTGGAAACGCTCGAGCTCCGGCCTCTGTTTGCTTGAGTGCCGCTAGTCAGCAAACTCTGATATGTAACAAAAAGGCAGTGCGGTAATTTTGCTGTCCTTTCTGCTTTCAGTCATAAAATGCTAAATATAAAGGAGGCTGATGGATCACATGGAGTTCTTGAACAGTCAGTGCTGTATGAGTGGGCTTTGCCTGCTGGAAAACTGGATGTTATTTTAACTGCAGTTAGGAAGGCCTGTGCTTATGAATTCTGACTGTGTTTCTTAGTAACTACTTTATAAAGTTGGTAGGGGACTGTTGTGTGTTTTATAAAAGGTCTGTGTGCTTGAGCCTGCTCCTGAGATGCTTGCTTTTTACAGTACCCCATATAGAAGTCCAATCTGTTGTGTTCTTCCATTCTATATGTATGTTAAAAATAGCAGTAGTGTGAGGGAGAGATGAGAATGGAAACTTTATTACACTAAAAATTAAATAGACCCACCAATCTTGCTGTTAACTTCACACCATTTTCCAGTAAATTTTCACTGATTACCATGACTCAGTTCTGACAGTATTGGGGTTTTTTTACCATTGGCACCATTTTGTATGTTGGTTGCCTTCTGCAGTTATTTGTACATTTTGACACTATTGAGTAAGTCTTGATGTTGCCAAGAAGAGATGTGAAATAAATAAAACAAAACTGAAAATACACAGTGAGGGTGTTTGTGTGTCTGAGCCCAGACGTACCCTAGTTTCCTGGTGAAGTCACCCGTGCCTACAACGCAGGGAAGGTATCTTTCTTGATTTTGTCATTTTTTTTTAGTAAGCGTGCTGCATTCTTATTTGTGTCAGTAGACCCATAATGAGAATTTCAGTCGCTTTGGGATGAAATACTGTGAACAGCAACACTTCCAATGTAATCTTCCCCCAATTGTTCCCATAGTGCCCCTTAAAGAAGCTTAGAGCTCCTGGTGTTGTCTGGTTATCTAACACGGACTAACACAAGTGACAATTTTTTTGTGAGCTCCAGGTCTTACAAAGCAGTTGCACAATTCAGAGTTTGGAGACTCACATTACTGCCTGAGAGAGTGAAAAACATTGTCAGAAAATGCTTATGGGTTTATAATGCAAAGAAGTCAGATCAAATTCACTTTTCAAACTTATTCCATGGCAGCCCTACATAAGCTAAGCTTTCATGCCTTTGTATCAGTGAGAGATGTATTTCCAAACAAAGTATTTTGGAAAATAATCTGCAATCTTCTATTAAATTACAAACCAAATTTTTAAAATTCCCATATAATTTTCCATAATGCTAATGCTGCAATGGTAATGAAGATGACTCAAATATAAAGCAAGTAGAATACAAAGCTTCCCTCGATGCTTAGAAAATGGAAATGCCTCCAGTTTGTTAGGAGAAAAGAACAATTAATGCCTTCTGAGAGCCAGTACAAGGTAGCTCAGCTGGTTGAGGCAACAGGTAGCTGTGGTTAATTACCTTGTGCCCTGGGATAGCTAGAAACGATACTGTAGGTCAAGCACTGAGTGTGTGCAAGAATCTAGTCTAGTATCTCAGCTGAAGAAAAGAAGTCTGTATTTTACTCAAGTTTTTATGCCAGCAGCTATTACAAAAAGACAGCTTGCTTGATGGCTTGTTTCTGAACCAGGATCAGGAGCGTGCAGACAAGTTGCAGAAGTTGCAGGCAGAAAGGGAGGAAAAGGGAAGGCTGAAAGAAGAAGCAAAAGCTGCAAAAGAGCGAGCCAAGGAGGAGGCAAAGAAGAAGAAAGAAGAAGAGAAAGAGTTGAAAGAGAAAGAAAGGAGAGAAAAGAAAGAAAAAGAAGAAAAGGAAAAAGCTGAGAAGCTGAGAGCGAAGGAGGAGAAACGCAAGGAGAGGCAGGAAGCTTTAGAGTAAGTGGCTTGGTTTCCACAGGTCCTGGGGAATAATGTGTAAAGGTCTGAGCACCTTTCCGTACTCGCCTTAACTGTCCCTTCTAGAGGCTATACTGGTCGAACAGCATGTGCTTCTTTGTCATGGGGTATATTTTAAGCGCTTGAAAGACTGTATACACCAGACCCTAGTCTCAGCAGTAGTTTTTGCTTGCAGGCTGACCTGGGCTTCTGATTTCAAATGGCTGAAAAGAGCTGTCATGCACCACTGAGTTTTCCCTTCATGACCGGTCTTGCTTGTACTCTTGCAATTCGCTGGTGCCCTGTCTGTTGAGGAAGTTGCTTGTAACTTGATGATACCATTAATACCCTTTCCTGGTATTGAGGGTAACTTGAAGCAGCCTAGCTACTTTGTGGCTAAACCAGGTCAATATTTGCTTTAGAAGGAATGAAGAGAGCCTTTTCTACCTTAACCAAGTATGGTCCTTGACTGAATTAATAGATTATCTTCTTGCCTAGCATGATGGGGTCTTAGTCAAGGTCTGGGGCTTCTCACCTCTTCCTCGGTGCAAATAAACACTTTGTGGTTTGTGACAATTAAAAAGAACTTTATATTAAAGGGCAAAACTTGAGGAGAAGAGAAAGAAAGAAGAGGAGAAACGGTTAAGAGAGGAGGAAAAGGTAAATGCTTTCTCTAGCTTGTCTCTAAATTCTTCTGCTGTGGTGAAATGATGTTAATGGGCTCCCTGGCACCCTGCTGACGGCTGTCAAGCCATTCACGACGGGGCTTCCACAGCTACTGTGGTTCTCTAGGCAGTGTACCCTGCTTTGGTGCCACTTGGGAGTGAGCGTGTCCATTTGGGATGCAGCCTGTCCAATTTGGTCTGGTGGTGCTGCTCCACCAGTTACATTGTGCAGGTTTCTTGTCTGTTACTTTCGTAGGTGTTGGTGTCTTTGCTTTTACCCGTTAAAGGCTTTCTGCATTTGTTTTTTCAATGCCCATGAGTGAACTCTATCCTTTGTCTTAACAATGACATTGGAATCCACATAGCTGTGTTAGAGACGACAGTTTTCTGTTGAGTTACAGGGGCTGGTAAATGACTGAACTTTGCTTCATACCTCACTAGATTTGAAGTTGGGTCTGGTGTGAGCTCACCCTGAATTATAAGGCCTTGTCCTACCTTTGTGTTTGTAATTTGCATTTTGCTTCTGATTTCAGCGTATTAATGCACAGAAAGCAGAAATTACGAGGTTCTTCCAGAAACCAAAGACTCCACAAGCCCCGAAGGTGAGGTATTGCCATTCCTGTGTTTTCATAGAATCATAGAATTGCCTCGATTGGAAAAGGCCTGTAAGATCATCTAGTCCGATCATTAACCGAACACTGAGCAGTCCCCCACTAAACCATGTCCCTAAGCACTACATCTGCACGACTTTTAAAAACATCCAGGGGTGGGGACTCCACCACTGCCCTGGGCAACCGGTTCCAGTGCCTAATGACCCTTTCAGTAAAGAAATTCTTCCTGATACCCAGCCTAAACTTCCCTTGGCACAAACCGAAACCATTTCCTCTTGTTCTATCACTTGTTACTTGGTTGAACAGGCTGACCCCCACCTCTCTACAACCTCCTGTCAGGTAGTTGCAGAGAGCAATAAGGTCTCCCCTCAGCCTCCTCCTTTTCCACAGGCTGTTTTGTTGGTCTTTCATTAGTTGTCTTGTAACAAATACTCTGATTTGCTTCTGATCTGTCCGTTAGAGCTTCTTATGTGGACAAAGCATTAGTATTCCTTACTTCCTAATTTCAAAAGTGTAAAGGATTTAAAAAGAAGTCTGTAACCAGAGCAGAGACTGCAAAAGAAGTTTGTAGTTGCTTTAGTAAAAATCTCAGCTCTGTCTTCTGCTGCAGTGGCTGTAAAGACCTAGATTCCCTTGAGGAGATCTGTTGGAGTCTCAGATAGGAAGGGCTTAACCTAAATCTTCACTCAAACCTCAGCACCTGATATTGAGGTTTGTTGTGTATCTTGAATGTATCTTGGTGCTGCAGTTTCTCAGGTGTTCAGACCCTAACGTTCCTCACTTAATATTTCAGATTCTTGCTGGCTCTTGTGGAAAGTTTGCTCCTTTTGAAATTAAGGAGAACATGGTCTTAGCACCCCTCTGTCGTATTGCACTGGATCCTGACTTCTTAGAACAGCTGGATAAGCTCCTGCATGCACAGGATAGTGGAGTTTCTTTCTTGAGGGATCTAAAGTGTCGTAAACCACGTAAAACTGGACCTACTTTTGTCAATAACAGTACCGACATAGTAAACAGGTTAGTCTGTGTTTTGGGGGGGTTCTTCACTTTTTTTTTAATATAATGAACTGCAGAATAGTTTTGAGGTAGTCTTATTCTAATACTGGAGATGATGGTACGATGGCGCTTTTGTTTGAATGCTCATTTTGAATGAGAATTGTTTCCACAGGGAGCAATACCTTATGATCTAGATTTCCGTCATCCCATACGATGCTTCTCAAATCCTTCCCTGCAGGAAATCTTGTGCTTCAGGCAGCTACCTTTCAGCACTGGACACTAGTGGCCTTTAGTCTTTTGATAGTTTTAAAAAGTAAACATGCCGATAACTAAAACAGAGCTGCTGTAGGTTTGTAGTTAAGGAGGGAGGTGGGTTGTCTGGGACCCATGTTCTTGCAAGCCCCTTGGGAGCGCCTGTTCTAATGAACTCAAGCTCTGGGTTGGTACTGTGGCTGAACTGGAGCTTTCTGTAAGATGTTTTCCTGAGCAGCAGGGGAGTGTTCTGTAAGTACTGGAGATGGTCTCTTGTTTTAACAGTGACGTCGTGGTAGTGGATAACTGCAAAACAGATGCTGTTCCTGAAAGGGGGAAGTTTGGTAGAATGAAACTTCTGCAGTTTTGTGAGAATCACCGTCCTGCGTACTGGGGCACATGGAACAAGAAAACCACTATGATCCGTCCCAGGAATCCTTGGTCAAAGGACAGTGTAAGCACCCCACAGGCAGCGTAGTTGGATTCTTTTCTTTCTTAATGTTCTTGAAGTGAATATGTGGTTGGCCGAGTTCACCTGTTCTCTGGGATTTCTGATCCACTTGCATGTTCCCTCTGATTACTGAGCTTTAAAACCCTGAGTGGGGTCTGGTGTCATGCTTTCAGTTTATTTACAGAAATGGCATGTTGGCATTTCTTCCAGAAACTACTGGACTATGAAGTAGACAGTGATGAAGAGTGGGAAGAGGAGGAACCTGGAGAAAGTCTGTCCCATAGCGAAGGGGTAAGGATTCTGCACGCTGAAAAATAGCTTTCTGAACCAATTGCACTTGTCAGTGTTATTTCTAATAAGCAGAGTTTATTTTTAGGATGATGAAGAGGAGGGAGAGGATGAAGATGATGACGATGGGTTTTTTGTACCCCATGGGTACCTATCTGAAGATGAAGGAGTGACAGAAGTAAGTGAACTGGGCGTCACTGGGTTTCCATCTCTGTTTCCAATGAATCATGTAATCAGTACTGGCAGAGGAAGAAAGTGTGTAGTCTTGGCAGTGATGTAACTCATCTCAGACCTGTGTGGTTCAGGAGCAGACTTCTGTCACTCAGGGAACATGGTAAAAAGCTGGGTTTAAAAAGCTTTTGTGTTTCCTGGAACGGATGTATCAAGTTCTTTCTCGCCTGTGGCTTTAGGAGTGCGATCCAGAGAATCAGAAGGTTCGTCAAAAGCTGAAAGCAAAGGAGTGGGATGAACTGATGGCCAAGGGGAAGAGGTTCCACGTTCTACAGCCTGTGAAAATTGGCTGCGTCTGGGAAAGTGCAGAAAATGACAGTGGCACGAATGCGGACCTAAAGGTTCTCCAGCAGTTCGCAGCGTGTATCCTGGATTCACCTGTTGCAGAGGAAGAACAGCAGATACAGAAATGTAGCAAAAAAAGAGCAAAAGATCAGCAAAGTAAGACCTGAAGGGCGAAATAGTTGTACTTACGCACTGTTGTACTCTGCTTTGGAGCAAACAGATTTTTATATTGAGTGTCACGTTCGGAATGACTTGTTTATGACAAGTCTGAAATCCAAGGATGTTCTGTGAGAGTTCTTGGAAAGGAGTTTTCCGGCATTGTGTCCAGTATGGCCTTAGTTGTGCTTTCCAAAACCTCTTCCTCTAGATAATCTAGGAAGTAAAGCCAACAAGACTTCAGTAAACTCAGGCTTAGGCCTGCTTACCGGCAGTGCTCAAGCCCATTGACCCATTTATTGTTCAGGGGGAGAGGATTTAGTTTGTGTGACTGGTTTCTGTACTGAGTATCTCCTGTACCTGATTAACACAAGGATGTGAATAATGCCCATAAAGGCTAGAACAGGGGTTGAAGCTTTCACTTCAGGGGGTCGTTACTATTGGGGGTGACTTTTCTGCATCAAATTTAGCTCCTGTTACGATCCCATATCTAAAATTAATCTCGGCCTATTTGTCTTCTTTCTGGAGTGTGTGTACTGATCAGTTATGTCAGCCTGGCTTGTCTCAACCTTTAAACAGTTCTTCCCTGCAACCTTTGTGCATCCTTTCTTCTCTGCAGTCCTTGGTCAGCTTCTGCCGCTGCTGCATGGCAATGTGAATGGGAGCAAAGTCATCATCCAGGAATTCCAGGAGTGCTGCCGGCAAGGACTGTTCAGTGATGTGACTGTAGCCACCGACTGTAGCGACACAAGCCCTGCGAGCCCCCACACCTCCCGGCCGCAGACGCCTGTTGGCGAGGACAGCGGTGTCCCTTCCAAAGCCAGGCTAAAGCGAATCATTTCTGAGAACTCTGTGTACGAGAAGAGACCTGAATATAGGATGTGCTGGTACGTCCACTCGGAGGTGCTGAAGAGTTTTGATCAAGAGCATCTCCCTGTCCCTTGTCAATGGAACTACGTCACCCAAGTCCCTTCTTCAGGGAAGGAGGAGGGTGGCAGCGTGCCAGGCGTGGCAGTCCTGCAGACCACCCCCATGTCAGTAAAGAGGAAGTCCACCGGAAGCATGTCCATCACTAAATTCATGAAAAGGCCTCGGGGTGCTGAACAGGTGAGTTCCTGTCGCGGTGCTCTTCCCTAATAAAGAACGACGGGAATGTAGCTGCGTGTCTTCAGTAGGCGAGCGTCCTGGCATGCCTCCCAGATTGGCCTAGATGAGCAGAGTCAAAATACTAAGCTACAGACACTGATCCTTCACACAAAAAGACCCTTTTTATGGGGAAAGGAGTGAAATTCTGTGACTCTAAAGAGATGGGTTTCTTTTGTGTGTCTCCAGCTTGGACTGTCTGTTCCATTTGAAATGTTGCTCTCCTGCTGTTCTTCCATTTTCTGCTATTTGGCAGTGATTGCATCCAAGCTGCGAATAGTTTCTGAGTGTCTGTTTGGCCTTGGTTTTACAGCTGTATATAATTTGTATGCAGGTTTTTATGTGTGTGTATGGCTGCCAGATGTATAGCCTGAGCTGGTGACTTACATCAGTTGCATGTGTACTGATTAAATGTGGCTCGTAAGCGCTGCAACTCAACCCATAATAGTCTGTAAAGTCTCTGGCTTATGCTGTCATACGTAAAGCTGAATTTCAAGAGCTGGTTTAAAAATATAATAATTCATAGGAACAAAATGAGATGGATTTGGAGTAGTTGCTACTCCAGTTCTAATCTTTGTTGTGGTCTTCCTCTTGTTTGCTTCTGCTTTTGAGGGTAACCACAGGTAGTATTAAGAGCTTAATCATCCAAAAGGATGACTGAAAAGTGTGCGATGGGTGCTTTAGCGTGTGATGCTCCATTGTGCATTTGAGACAGTCAGGCTTTAGGTCGTGAAGCTTGGTGCTATTGACTGTTTGCCTCCAAACCTACAGGCAGGACAGGGCTTGCACTGTCAGTGGATTTATTCTTCATACCCTGCGGACAAGGGGGTGAGGAAAGAAGCCACAGGCAAGGCTTTTTATGCTTTTCCTTCCCACTTTATTCTTGGCTTCTTTGGCTTTTCTACTGAAAAAACTCTGCATTCAAGTATTGATAGGGATCAGAGACTTGTGAGAAGCTGTTCAGCCCCCAAACTCCATCTGCTTGGGTTTTTTCTTATACACTAAATAAAGGCAGAGATAAAAATCTCTGCTTGGCGCCCACTGGAAATTCTGCTTATAACCAACTAGTTGAGCAGAAATAGCGAAACAAAGGCTTTTAGTAGAATTACATCACTGCCTCAATTCTTCAAAGCTCTCGAAAGCACCTTAAAACTGCCCTTGTGAGGTGTGGTGCTGTGCAGCTCAGAGCAAAGGTGTCAGAGTCCTGAAAGCCTTTCATGCCTGACATCTAAATCAGCACGGCTCAGGTACTGAGATCCTGTCCTTCCTGTCGAGCGAGGCTGGAGCTTGGGGAGAGCCTAGGAACGATCGGTAGGTCAAGGCTGCCAGGTTCTCTACCCCTGGCACCTGTTACTCTGCCACAAAGCTCGTGCCAGGACTGGTGTAAGTGAAGGTGCTCTTCTGTAAGCTGTGGAGAGAGAAAAACTTGGTGTCAAAGTGGGCAGTACCTGCACACATGTAGGAGGGGAATACTTAATCTGAGAACTGTGACTTTAATGAAAGATGTAAATTTAAAATGTCTTCTCTTGGAACAGCTTGCAGGGGTGGGGACTAGGTTCTAGGTCTGAGATTTTTTCATTCCACAGTTCCATTTGAGGAGAAAAAAAACCCCAAAACATCCGCAGCTGTTCAATACTGGGCAACCCTGGTTTGTGTCACACCTTGTATTCTTTTTCTCAATTCAAAGTGAGTAGTTTGTGCTGCTCTCATCGCAGCAAGTAAGGCCACCAAGGGAAGAACTGTCGCCCCTCCCTGAATAAAAGCTAATTGGCAAAGACGAGGAGGATTCGGGGGGAGAACACGCTTCCAACTCGACAAGCAAAAGTCATTTTCCATCTTCAGAAGGAAGAAAGCATCCAAAATAATCAGCAGAGGGGGGAGAGATTTCCCTTCCAAAAAACCAACAAAACTGAGTCAGTTTTCAATTAAGGTTTGAACTGACTTTTCGATGTGTAGGCTGTTTGTCGCGTTGTGTAATAGTGAAACATCTTGGAGCAGAAGCTTGGCGTGCTTCCTGCTGTACGTGCCATTGCAGATGAGGCCTTTTATCAGGAGTCAGTGTCTGTTGAAGCCAGGGGTTGCTGATTTGATTTTTTTTTTTTTTTTCCCCTTCCTGCAAATATGCCCAACTGATTAGACTGTGCTGCGAGTCCTAATTGTGAGAAGTGCCGCTGTAGTCCTTCACAGCGCTGGCTGTGCTTGGTCTTGCACATCAGCACTGTCAGCTTGCTGATATGCAGCTGATACTTTTTTTTTTTTTTTTTTTTTTTTTCCTTAAGGCTGAAGCTGCAGAGATGGATGGCTTTCAGGCAGACACTGAGGAAGATGAGGACGATGATGACTGCGTGATTGTGGATATACAGCCAGGCAAAGGTGGGAAAATAAATCGATAGCAGTCGGTTGGCAGATGCTTGCTCCCACAAGGGAGAGTACAACAGAGTGGGAATGGTGTGTGGCTAAACCTGTTGCAGTTTTTTGTGCCACTTTTTCACCAAGCCTTGTGCTCTTCTCTCAAAATGTTTTATTCTAGCTACTTCTTTGCTTTTTATGTTTTATTCTAGACGCTTGGTTTTTATGATCTTCTCTAACCTGCTCTTGCCCTTTCTTCCCTCCTCCCTCCAGTCAACTAAATAGCACAAAGTGCTTGTGACTAGCATTTGGCTGCCAGTGTTGCCGTTTATTTTTTTTTATTCTGTTAAGAAAAGTGAACATTGGGGGTGAGTATCAGCAGATCCACTAGCTACTGGTAAATGTTGCCGAGCAGGGCTGGTCTCTGGGGTGTGCATACTTACGTTCAGAGCCCTTCTAGGACTGACAAGGTCTGGAACATAACTCCCCCTCTGCTGCCTTCTTGAAGTCTTAGGTGTATGGTGAATTGTCTGTTCTGAAGGAAATAACATCAGATAATAACCAAGCTCTTAGATGTTTGACAGGTGAGGGCTCTGATCAACACTGTGCAGCTTTGCTCTAGAATCTAAGCAGTTGCTTATATTTGTGTCCCAGTTATCCCTTGGAAAATGCCTTTCAAAGCTCCACTGCTATAGCGTATCCTTTCAGGCTACGGATTCAGAAACAGTAGGATGAGGACGTGGAGCGGCTGCTTTCATCTCAGTGAGGTTTTAACTATACATACTTGATCATACAGATCAATGACTTAACACCAACCACATGACGTGCATTCAGCTCCTCTAAACCGCTTTCAAAACCTCTGAGCCCTTTCTTACTGCTCTCACAATAGAGCTCTTTCATAATGCTACTGGCACAACCTGAATTAAGGAAAGTGGTTTTTTGTGTGTTGGGCAGCTCCTCTAATTGATAGAGAAGGGCTCGTGCATATTCCCAAAGTGTAAAATTCTATAGAGTGTTTGACCCATTCTAGACATATCTGGATTCTCCTTTCTGCCTCAGCTGGTGCTACATTCCTCCTCTTGCCTTCCGTAACAGACAATATAACTGTTTGACAAGAAGCTTTGCATTTAATCTTAAACTGCTTTTTCTTATTACAAGACTGCAGTGAGATGAAAGCCTTGCTTTAGGTCTGTAATCTCTTGTTCTGAGGACGGGGATGCTAGTCAGTAGCTTGCCTTCCTCAGGCTTTGTTGACACACATGCAGCTGTATTTGTTTAACTCTGCCTGACTCTAAAGCACTGAAAAGGTTATGAAGATTCTTTTTATGGTGGAAATGATTTTTATTCTGGACTGATGTTAACACAATATTAAAACCAGGTTTTAAATAATATTGAAAAAGAGATATGGGCAGACAAGCTAAGACAGATAAAGCATATAGTAGTCAAATTCTACTAGATTAATGAAGATATTTAAAAAAAAAAAAAAGCTAAAACACCCCAAACCAACACACTTTCTACTTTGCAGATTCTATGTTGGCAGTTACTGAAACAGCTTCAGAATCCAGTGGCACAAGAGCTGCTCACCAGGTCACCAGCATGGTCAGCCCATCTAATACAGTTTGAGATTTAAATGCCTACTAACTTCTCTGTATGTATGTAGAATGAGTTAGAAAATTTTAAACCTTGTGTATCTTTGAACAAGATACTTGAAAGTATTCCATATTTCTTGTAAAGAGAAGACAGCACTTTGTTCTGCTTCAGACCAGATGGCAGCTTAAATTTTTAGTTCTAGTTTTTAGCTTAAAAAATACTGCATATTAATCTGTCCTTAATAAAGCATTATTGAAATTTTGATACTTCTTTGTAATGGAAGGTATCTAAGTTATCTCTAAATCGAGTGGAGGGATTTTGAAATAAGCTTATTGTGATGCCACTGGGGGAATTACTCTGTTCATAATGTATAGCATGGCCTTGGGTATAAATGATGTACAATTATATTTGAATTTATGCTATCTATATCATCCTGTTTGTGGTCTTACTTGCTACAGAGAACAGCAGCAGGGCTTTACCTTTGGAAAAGAAAAAATGCACCTTGTTTCTCTTATTTTGGGATAGGCCAGTACTGATTACATACCGGGGTGGATTATTGGTCTCTTGTACACATTGCTGCAGCAGAAGGTGTAGGCATAAAAGCTGGTCTCTACCCCACAGAAAAACTTCAAGATTGAAGTATAAAGGACTGAACTAGCATCAGACTTGTTTATGTACATAAGAAACTTGCTGGGGCTTTTAACTTTATATGGCTTGTGAATTGATGGATTAGTTCCCTAAAATACTGGCTGTAGCTTTGAGGCTTCATCTCTCACAAGTGGGCAGTATAAAGAGCTGCTGCCTGTTGTCAGTCTCCTGGTCTGTCCCCTGTTCTGTCTGTGGGTGCCATGAAGTGAAAAGGTGGGTAATGCCACAGCTGCACCAGTAACACCAGTGCCAGCCCCAGCACTGACTGGAGCTCATCTGCATTCCAAACCTCTAAAAGCAATGCAATTCAAATAATTTTAAACAGAACTGAGTCTTTAAATATTCCATTTAATCAGACTAAACATAATTTTATCTAAATATATTCTCTCCAATAGGAGGTACAGTGCACACAGAAGCAAAAGGAAAAGCTGAGTTCTAACCCCAGCCCGATACCCAGGCTCAATCGATTGGTAATCCAGCCTAGTACTAGCACCCAATCCCTCCTCCCAGGGAGGAGTGGTGCTTCATCGTAGTCTTGGAAACACCTCAAGCAGTCACTGCTAGAACTTGGTTTTTAAAGCCATTCAGAGCAGTCCTGTAAGTGTCTTAGTGGGCAAGACTGCCTTAGCGTACGGCTACTGGAGTTGTGGAGGTGACTGCAGGGTTGGTGTGACATGGCAGAATCTAGACTCCCACTCTGCAGAGCTAAAACAAAACCATTTCTGAGGTCACGTAGCTGGAAGCTCCAACGGTCTGTATGGGAAAATGACGGAACAGTCTAAAACCACCAGCACTGAATCCACTCCCCTTTATTTCATGACAGTGTCTGGACTCTGGAGAGAAGTTCTGGTTTTAGGGGGCTTGCTGGCTGCTCCTCTCCTGATGCCTCAATGTCTGCCATGACTGCTGCGTCCCAGGCAAGAGTCAGGAGGGCTGAGGGCACCTGGAACAGAAAAGGCAGCTATATATATATATATATATAATATAAAAAGCTATAGCAGTGTTATACTTGGACCTTGTAACATGCCGTGTACGTTCACAGACCTGGAAAAACTTAGAGCACTTCCAACTAAAAAGGACAAGTGTGGATTTCTGCAAGAAGCTCCTTAGGCGACACTGCTTTGGGCTTTCTGTTGGAAGCCTTGTGCTAGAGCTGCACTTGCCTCTGTTGCTGCCTTCCCTCTTTTCCCAGTGTGGATGCTAAACCTGTGATAGAGCTGCTGACAACTACTGCAACCTGCGTTTGCTGCAGGAGGTAGGTCTGTTCCAGACAGACCTCCTAGCCTTGAGCTAGAAGCCTTCAAGCAGTTACTTCTTTGCTCGAGCTTAAAAAGAAGGGGCCAGAGCACAACTTGCAGCCCTGAGAGCAGAAGACACAAACTTCCTTAAGTTATGAGCAGCAGATGACTCTGACATCCTGAAGACCCCTGTGGAAGGTACCAGCTATCTCTTTTTTTTTACTCACCAGCCCACATTCATTGAAGGCCAAGTTTTCGTCAGTCAGTTTGAGACCTCCAGGTCCCAACAGCTCAAAGGGCAGCCAGTCATCTCTGAGTGCTTCTCTCACAAAGTTGTAGAGCACAGATACCGATTCTCGTGCATAAAAAGTCCCTGCCATGAGAAAACAAGGTGAGACATTGAGAGAGAGTCTGGCATTTACCAAATCTAACCTTTTGTGGTAGCTTTCCTGGGGCTCACGTACTGATGCTAACTTTATGAACTACTTCAGTGACACAGAAACAGCCTGACTCAGCTGAGAAGTATAAAAGCAGAATCCCCAAAGAAAAATATTACTTCAATTGTTGCAAGCCCCTGCCAGCCTGTAACAAAGAGTTGGGAAAGCCTGAAATGATTTCCAGAGTTCTACTGCAAAATTTGAAGAGGATTTATACTGTTGTATAGCGTGATGCCACACAGGCAACCTCATGCTGGTTACTATAACGAACTGATCTAATGAGTCCAGCTTGCTGGCAGTAGCCTGGGAAGAGCACACTTTAATTAACAGCGCCTTGAGATTCTTCTCTCTCCACTCAACCCTGGCTTCCAGTCCCAACCCTGTGCAGGTGAGGCAGGTGGAGGGCTCGGAGATGGCAAGAGCTCTTAAGAGAAACATTACCCCACTCTGTTTTTTTGTTGCTTTATTCTACCAGCTGTGTTCAGCACACCCCAAGCCTGCTTATTATTCAAGCTCCTACGCTACAAGTATTCTCAGAAGCTTTTGGAGGTGTACAAAGAAAGGGTAAGAAGTCTTTTTACCTTGGAGGATGTATCCATCGGGAAACCGGACTCGCACCAGGGTGTAGTTGTACTTCCGCATTTCCCTTTGTTCTTCTTTCTCTCGCATGGCTCTTGTCCTCAGCATCGAAGCCTTCTCCACCGCTTCTGTCCTTTAGAGAGAAAGCAGGTTTTAGCATGAAGAAGTTACAAGACTCCTAGCTGGCATCGCGTGCCCCCTGGGCAGTCAGGGCCCGCCTTCTAAGCCTACTCACCGGAGCCGTTGCTCTCGTTTGATCTCTTCTGCAGTGAGGTTGTAAAAGTCATTTGGCAGCTCAAACCGAGCAGCTTCGGGTGATGGTTTAAATACACAGAGCTGGCGATCTAGCTGGGCTCTCACAGGCTCAGAGCTTAAAAGCTGCTCTTTGTAGTCCTTGAGGTCTTCCAACTTGGTCAGCATTTCTTCCTTCAGTACGTAGTACTCCTCTGTGGTCTCTACAACCAAAAGGACAGGAATTGAGTCTCTTGTTCTTTACATGAATGACTAAAGTATGAAATACAGGGTGAGGATCTCCAGAAAATCTAATGTCTTAAGAGGGAAGCTGCAGGGTGAGCGGCTCTTCCTGTCACAGCCCTGGAGCTCTCTCAGCAACCACAGCCGCCTTGCTAGCCTCCCTGGGCTCTCCCACCACCACTCAAACTGCTGACTCCACTTTAATCCACTTAGATTTCTTGCCTTGTCCTGGAACAGGCAGTGTTTTTGTCTCAAACCCGATAGCCTGGAAAAATCTGTGTATCCCTTCCAGGCAGCTTATCCTTTCCTGGAAGAAAAGGAAAGAATTTAGATGTAGTCTGCTCCAGGCAGGGGTGTTCCTAGGCAGAGCACCTGCAGGAGTCCTGACCTCACCTGAAACACTTTGTTCTGCAGTTTGATTCTCCTGTACTTCTCCTCCTCTGGATGGAGATAGATATTGTCCAGGTATCTGCAGAAAGAGGAAGGCAGTGCATGATCGAAGCAGGCACTTCAGGATGTGCTACCCCAAGGTATAAGAAGAGACTGAGAGACCTCGCAGTATTTCTCACAGATAAAAACTGAAAAACTGAGGAAAGTAAAAACAATCAGTGTTTCATGCCCAAGCCAGACAGAAGATGGGGGTGGCTGATCTCAGCCAGCAGCTCCCAAACCTCTTGGACTAGTGGACCAGCTCTTAAAACTTCTCTGAGATGCTGACCTTATTTCAACTGACACTTGAGATGGTTCAGATGTTCGGCTCTGGTTTTCTTCAGACTTTGCCTGGAGCACAGCAAGAAAATCCACCTGCCCGTTGGCCTGGCAGGGAGGGGACGAGCTACCGGCGTGCTCGGTCCTACTAACACAGCCCACTTACTTGGCCATGGTCTCCACGCCCACGCGTACTTTCTCCCGGTCCTTATTGAAGGTGTGAATCTCCATGATTGAGGCAGCCACCGGGTCTACCGAGAAATACTGGGGGGAGAAGGAGAGAAGCCGGTCGGTGGGGGGAGCCGACGCTACTCTGCACAAAGGGAGGCGCGGGTCTGTTGTGGTTTAACCCTGACTGGCAGCTCAGCATGATGCTTGTTTCCCTCACAGTGGGATGGGGGAGAGAATCAGAAGGGTAAAAGTCGGAGTGGGGAACAAAACAAAACTCTGTGGGTTGGCCTGAAAACAACAGGTAAAGCAAAAGCCGTGCGTGCAAGCAAAGCAAAGGAATTGCTCGCTGCTTCTCAGTTTAGCCATTTCCAGTGTGTAATCAACCTTGTTTTCATCACAAACCCAAAACGCAGCACCATCTGAGCTGCTATAGAGAAAATTAACCCTGTTCCAGCCAAAACCAGTACAGGGCTGGAGTTCCCAGTCCCAGCACTTCCAGCAAGCTGAAGGCAGGGTGCTCAGACAGGCATTCATACAGCTGAAGAGACCAGAAGAGAGTTGCCCTTCAGGAGCCAGTGGAGTGTAGAGGGAGAAGGTGGAGAGGTCGCTGCTCGAGGGGAGCCACGCCACAAATGAGTTAAAGCAGGAGGAAGGGAAGCCGTGCAGCCGGCAGACATGGTGCTTACCGACTGGATGGCTTCTCTGAGGTGCTTTTCCTTCTTGTCTTTCTTTACAACTGCACCGGTCAACGGGCAAATGAAATAGACCCCTGAAACAGAGGGGGCCGCTGCCCCCTCCTTGTCTGGGGAGGCGAGGTCCTAAAGGAGGCAAAACCAGGCACCCAACTGAATGCAGGAAGGTTTGGGGTGGGGTGGGGGGGTTGGTTGTTTGTTTTTAAATACCCTGGCACACCCGCAGGGGTCAGGGACAGCAGCACAGAAGGGTGCTATCAGGGAACAGCAGCATCTCTCTTACCTTTTCCTCTTCGGAGAGCCCTCTCTCACTTGCAGCTGCCTCGGCCATCAGCTCTTTTCTTACTATGAGAGACAAACCCAGGTTACAGCGGCGGACGGGGCAGAGGTTCAGCAGGTTTCGGGGGGCTTCGGGCCACGCAGCACCGCCCTGGGAAAGCGAATGTCTACCCAGCTGCTGCGTCCCCGGCCTGAGAGCCCTGGGGTGAGCATCACCCCTGTTTTTAGGACACTCAAGTAGTCACAGAAACCAGCCGCGTCCCACAGCGTCCTCAAGAGCTGCGCCCGAGCAGTTGCCCACCTGGGATCTCCCTCTCCGGGCTCAGCCGGGAGCTACAGCCGTCCCGGGCAGCCCCACCGTCCGGCTGCCCCGTCCCTACACTGGCGCAGCGGCTCAGTCTCCTCCGGCGAGCCCTTACCCTGGTTCTTGATGGCCTCCTGGGAAGAAGGCAGCTTGGCCTTGGGCTTCAGCTCCATCCGTGCCAGCGCTGCAGCCGCCGCCCTCTGCGCTTCATCGGTCGGTCCCTGACGAGGCTTCGGCGTCACTTCGCCTTTCGGCTTCTCCTTGGGGACCCTGGGCAGGACGGAGCAGCGGAGCTCGGGAGGAGACGGGCTCCGCCACCCCACCGAGACGACGACAGCACCGCAACCGCACCGGCCTGGATGTGACCGCGGGCACGGTAGCGGTAATTACCCCCGCCGAGGAACCGGCTGCCCCGGCGTGGTAGCATCGCTGCCCGGTGAGTGTCAGCTCCCTGCGGGATGGACGGCTTGGGCACTGGGGTGAGTGCCCGCCACCGGGCCCCATGGCCGGAGACATCGGTCCCGGCCCGGTGTCCCTGGGCTGCCTCGGCCCCGCCCCACCCCACCCCCCGCCCTTACCGCGTACCGGGTGGTACCGGGCCCAGGGCAGCCGCGGGGCCCGTCGATACCGGCAGTAGGGGAGAGCGGGGCGGAGGTGGCCGGCTCCCGGCCGGTCAGCCCCGTTCTCTGTCGGCAGCGCCCGGGAACGGCGTCCACCCCCCGCCGGGCCCACCGTTACCGGAACGTTCCCCCGTACCGGGACGGCTCCGAGAGCTTCTGCCCGGGCCCCGCGGTCTTGAACTTCAGGTCGGCCTTGATCTCCTGGAAGAACTTACGCATGGCGCCGGGACCGGGACCGGGGAGCGGGAACGACACGCCCCGCCCGCGCTTCCGCCCCGCCTACGTCACCGCCACCGGAAGGGGCGTGCCCATCACGGTGGCTCTAGCGCCGCTCTAGGCTCTTGCCACTCGATGGTGTTTGCGGTCCTCCGGGCCTGAGGGGAAGGCCCCCCCCCCACCGGGCCGGACCCCCCCGGGCCCCCTGCTCCCCCGGGCCTTCACCCACAGCCCCTGCTCTACAGCCCCAGCCCCGCCCCCGGCTGCCCGCGGGAGGAACCAGCAGCCCCAGCCT
>JAVKLA010000090.1:39497414-39510060 GCA_034782735.1 Sagittarius serpentarius
CGCTGCCCGGTGCTGCCCGCGGCCTGGGCCTCCGCCGCCGCCGCCCCGCCCCGCGGCCGCCATGCCGCACAGCTTCAAGCCCGGAGACCTCGTCTTCGCCAAGATGAAGGGGTACCCGCACTGGCCGGCCCGGGTGAGACCGCGGCACCGCGCCGGCGGCGGGGGGGGAGCGGGGGGGGCGGCCGGGCCGGAGATCCCGTACCGGGATGGGGGTCGGTACCGGGATGGGGATACGTACCGGCTCCTCTGCCGGGGTGGGAGGCCCGTACCGGGATGGAGATGCCATAACGGTACCCGTACCGGGATGGGGGCCCGGTAGCGGCACGGGGGACTTGTACCAGCACCCGTACCGGGATGGGGATCCCATAACGGCACCCGTACCGGGATGGGGACCTGGTACCGGCACGGAGCATCCCCGTACCGGGGCGGGGGACCCATATCGGTATCTGTTCTGGGATGTGGACCCGGTACTGGTATGAGGGACCTGTACCAGCACACAGACTGGGATGGGGAGTCCCGTCCCAGCACCTGTACTGGGTTGGGATGTCCTGTACTGGGATTGGATCTCTCATACTGGCACCTGTCCTGGCGTGGGGACCCACTACCAGGATGGGGTGTCCCATACTGGGATGGGAGGTCCCATTCCAGCACCCATACTGGGATGGGGACCCAGTATGGGAATGGGGCGTCCTGTACCGGAATGAGGGACCCCCTGTCGGCAGCCGTACTGGGATGAGGGCTCAGTGCTGGCACAGAGATCCTGTACGGGCACCCGTGCCAGAATGGGAACCCAGTACCGGGATGGGGTCCTGCACTGGCGTGGGGAGATCCCGCACCAGCACCCATACTGGAACTGGGGTTTGATCCTGGGAGGAGGTGCCATGTTGGCACCTGTACCAGGATGGAGAAACCCAGACTGGGACGGGGGTCCGGGACTGGAATTGGGGTCCCTGTACTGGGAGGGGGTCCAGCACCAGGCTGGGGGTCCCATACTGGCACCCACACCGAGGGGTGGGGGTCCCCACACTGGTGCCTGTACCTGGCAAGGGATGGGGGAGACCTGGGGAACCCCTCACCAGGAGAGCGTTTGGCAGCCCTGTGCAGGAGGACCCAGGACCCCCATCGTGTCCCAATGGCACCCTGAGCCCTCCCTTTTGACCTGCACCCAGGGGAGACCCTGGGCCCCTTGGGGTAGCCGCAAGGGGCCTCAGCCCTGCTTCACCCACCAGGACCACTGGCCTGGGGACCCTCTCTCCTACTGGGGTGACCCTGCCACCCCCCTCCCTTGCTGCATCCCAGGACCCTGGTGCTCCAGGTACCCCAACTCCATGTGGGTGTCCCCCACAGCCCACCCTCTGCCCCAGCATCCCAGAGGAAACCTGCCCTTCGCCCTCCATCCTCATCCTCCCACTGCTGAGCAGAGCCCTGCCCCTCCAGAGACCCCTGTTCCCCTTCCCAGCTCCCCACCTGCACGTCACCCATCCTCTTGGGTGGGGGGGACAAAGCTGGGGTCTGGGGCTCTGTCCTTTGTTGGGGAGGAGGGGGACACATGCTGGGGACAGTGTCTGGGTGTGATGCGTGGCGGGGGCTGCCGCTGAGCACTCGCAAGGTGCAGGATTGGAGGGTGCTGGTGCGGTTTGGGGGGTGTGGATGGGGCGAGGGAGCGTGCGTGGTGGGGGACGAGTGGTCCCACCGGCCAGGTGACAGTGTTGCGCCATGGTGGTGGCTGGAGGAGCAGGCAGAGCGGGGGCCGGTGTAGGACGTGCTCACCGGGGGAGCGCGAGGAGGCTCGGGGGCTCGGACGAGGGTCTGCGGTGGTCCCCGCCGGCAGCTGAGGGCGAGGCAGATTCATCCGCTGAAGGTGTCCGATGGGAAGAGACTGGCAGGTGGAAACCGTGTGGGATCGGGGCCGGCAGGTACCGGGGAGGCTCAGGGTGCCGGAGACGACGATGCTTGGCCGCACCACGCCGTGAGATCTAGGATGCCATCCCCGCGCTGTCGTGGCTGACCTGGTGCCGAGAGGACTCGGTCCTTCCAGGAGAGCCCTCGCGCTGCCGGCGTCTGCAGCCCCTCCTGCTTTAGCTCACTTGCTCTTTTGGGGAAGGCTTCCCCCTGCCCCGAAGACCTCCCCAGCACGCGGGGCAGCCCCTGCGCACCCCGAGGCTCCCGCCTGCGGCTCTGCCCGCAGCCCAGACCACGTGGAGCAGACAGACGGGCGCTGGAGCCGGCGCGTGGGAAGAAGACGGGGTGGCCCACGCGTCCCGCTGGCAGCGGGGCTTTTCCTGCAGCCGGTCTCCAGCCAGGAAGGACCCTCAGGCTGCCCCGTTGGAGCAATCGCCCCCCACCCTGGGCTGGAGGGGGCTTCCCTCGGGCGTCGCCCCCCGAGGTGGCTTGTGCGATGGATCTCTGGGGAGTAGCACAAGGCCCGCGTTTCCCTGGGCGCTGAGCCCAGCGGTGGAGAGACGACCTCACGCCGAGCTCTAGCCGTAGAGCGTCCGTGCCGGATCCCTTCTGTTACTCTTCTAGAGATCCCGCCGGGCCCCGACGCCGCAGTGGGACTCTTGTGCGTAGCGAGGTCCCCGTCCGGGTGCTTTCTTGCCGTGCTTGCTTCCAAGCGGGTGCGGGTGCCGGAGGCCGACGCTGCTAGCCAGGGCTGATGTGCCTCACGGAGGATGTGCTCAAGCTGCTCTCTCTGACCACCTCCTGCTTTGGGTTTCCTTTCAGATCGATGACATCGCGGACGGCGCTGTGAAACCCCCACCGAACAAGTACCCCATCTTCTTCTTCGGCACCCACGAGACGTAAGCGCTGCCTCGCTCCCCTCTCTGGGCTTTTTGCCCCGCTGCCTCTGCTCCGGGCTCACCTCTGCTTTGTTTCTCTCCAGCGCCTTCTTGGGCCCTAAAGATCTCTTCCCTTATGAAAAATATAAAGACAAATATGGGAAACCAAACAAGAGAAAAGGCTTCAACGAGGGATTGTGGGAAATCCAGAACAACCCTCATGCCAGTTACAGTGCCCCTCCGGTGAGTGCAGGGCTCGCGTGGCGGGGGGGCAGCGAGGACGTGGGCTGCCGGCGCCTCCACCTCTCCTTTCCTCCGAGTCGCTCTCCTCCTTTCTCTGCTTCTCATTGCTACGGTGCCTACGCGCTTCCAGCTCGCACATCGGCTTTCTCGGGGTTGAAGTAGCTTCCCTTCCCTGCCCTCTCCCTTGCTGAGGGAGTCAGCTCTCCTCTCCTCCTCCTCCTCCTCCTCCTCCTCCTCCTCTGGAGGAAGATGCCTTTGCCCCATCTTCGAGGTGGAACTGGGGATGTGCTTTGTGCCGCTTGCCCAAAACCACGGAGGATTTCGTTGTCAGAGTGAGAACTTGAGGCTTGCTTGTCCCTGGCTCCCGGACCTGTGCGTAGACTGTTGAGCAGTCCCCCTCTTCATCCATTTCTGAGGTCCTGAGCCAAAAGCCGCTGGGCTGCTTCTTCAGCGGGCTTCGGAGCAGGCCGGGAGACGGCTCTTTGCTATCAATTGCTTGCGTGGGCATTTCATAACCATAATTGTGTGATACAATTTATTGTATAGCGATCTTCAAAGAAGGCGTCCAAAGCAGCTTCATAGGCAGTTGGTCTGAAGAGGCAGAGGAAGGTTTTTAAGGTGAGCTACAAGGACAAGGTGGTCTGGAGGTAGGCAGGCCCAGGGAATGAGCCCCCTCGGCTGTGCCGCTGCCAGTGCAGGAGAGTGGATGTGGTTTGCGTAGCTGTAGGAGATAGTTGGACCCGAGACCGCAGACGTAGGGTAAGGTGAGACCATGGAGGTGCTTGAAAACCTGGAGAACAACTTCAGCTTGTTGGGCGGGAGGTTGGCGATGGTGAGGGAGGCAGCACCCGCTTTGTCTAGGGACTCCACCGTGAATTCCCAGCAGGGGTAAGAAACCTGTTGGTGAGGGGCCTACGGTGAATGAGGGACCGAGGCAACGCCGGCGGCTCCAGCAAGGCTGAGGGTTCACCAATGCCAACTGCATCTTGTGGCCAAAATGCCTGGAGGAGCAGAAGAAGAGACTGAAGTAGAGGTCCTTTTTTGGTGTTGAGACCTAAATGAAGTGAGGTGTCAGGAGCAGTCAAGGACGAGGACAGGCTTTCCAGCAGGAAGGCTCCAGCATTGCAAGAATCCCAGCTCTAGGAAACCCCTTGGGTGCGCTGTCCTTGCGTGAGGAACCTCACGATGTGCTGGTGAGAAGCCAGGAGACCTTCCCTACGTGGCAGTGAGGGAACAGGACACAGGAGATCCCAACTGGGAAGAGCAGCGGCCACCACACTGGACTCCTCGTGTGGAGCTTTCCACTGGGGAAGATGCACGATGTGCTGTGGGCTGAAGCTGTCTGAGAAGGAAGAGGCCTGACCCGAGTTGAGGGCTGGCGGCCAGCCCACCGGAGAAGAACGGCCAGTACCTGGCGCCGGAGCAGAGGCTGAACCGAGCTGCCCAGCCCTGCTTGTCTGGCGCCGTTAGGGCAGAGGAGGGTTGGGGTCCGCTTGCCCAGGAGGGGCTGTCAGGTCCAGGCTTCTCCGGGGGTCTTTGGCAGAGCACGAGGACGGGGGGCAGAGGGGAGCGAGGCGGCAGCATGTGGAAGCCGAGCTGGGGGATCCAGAGGGAAGGTGTTGGCTGGTGGTCTCGGGGTAGTGCACGAGGGGCCTTAGGAAGAGGGTGCAGGGGAACTAGAAGGGGATTGACTGAGCATCCTCATCGAAGGGCTGGTTGCATTGTCCGGAGCCGTGCCAAAGGGTTCTGTGCCGGGAGGGGAGGCTGCCCCACGCTCCTCTGCACGCACACCTCTCCGCTCAGCGCTGCCGTCCATTGCTTGTCACCCTTTTGTGCCCCTTCTCCTCTCCCGCCTGATGCGCCGCAGGCCCCTTGGGGCGATAACACAAGTCTCGTCCCCGCTGTCTTTAGCCTGCGAGCTCCTCGGACAGCGACGTTCCCGAGAATGACCCGATGGGGGGAAGCGATGCAGGTGACGATGAGGAAGACGCTGCCATGGCTGCAGTCGCCACGGAGAAAATGGAAAGCGATGAGGACTCGGATCGAGGCAGCGACCACAGCGGGCTCAAACGAAAATCGCTGGCTATGAAGGTGAGTGTGGGCTGAGGCGGTTCCACACGGCGGGGACGGGAGGGTGTCCTGGTCAGGAGGACACTGATAACGGTCATTGGATCCACCACTGAGCTGCAGCTTTCATCCCCCATGCAGCACGTCAAACCCACCATCGCTAGAGGTGGCAAAGAACCCCAACTCCCTCTGGATTCTCCAGTGGGAAATGGGGTTCGGCCCGTGTTTGGGGGTCTCGCAGCTGTCTCAGGTTGTCTTTGAGGTGGTGGGATGGCCAAGTCCGGGTGCGGTTTGCAGCCAGGAGCTGCATGGCTCTTCTGAGGGCACGTGGCTGCTCTTGCAGGGCCAGTTGGGAAGAGCTGGGCAAAGCCCCTTCTCAGCAAGCAAGCGTTGGCTTTCTGTTATGGGTGGAGGGGGCGTGGGCTTCTCTCAGGTTCTCACTTCTCACATGCCAGATGCCCCTGGCAAAACGGCCTCGGAAATCCTCCAGTGACCTGGATCAGGGCAGCCCCTCCCTGACGGAAGAGGAGAACTCGGAAACGTCTTCTGAGTCGGAAAAAAACAGTGACCAGGTGAGAAGGTTTTGAGTTACTCTTGCATGGAGGCTGGCAGGGCGGTGGGGAGAGGGCTGGAGGAAGAGCATCACCGTCTGGGGGGAGCAGTGGCTTGAGGGAACCTGACTGGCTTCTGAAACCGTCATGAGACTGTTCCCCACTTCTTCCTATCTGGGTTTTCCTCCAGGACTTCACTCCCGAGAAGAAGCCCGTGGCCAGGGCTCCCCGGAGGATGCCGGCAGGGGGGAGGAAGAAGAAGGTAAGAGACTCCTGGTCTGCAGTGCAGCGGGAGGGAAGCTGGAGAGGAGTCTGGGGTCCGCGCTGCTGGAGGGGGGAGCAGGGGGCGGCAGGGCTCTGCCACGGGCTGGGTGTAGGTTCAGTGCTAGGAGGGACCTTGCCAATGCCTCAGCGACCCGGTTGGGCCCCGTGCTGCCGTGGTTCGGGGCACGCTGCCGAGCCACTGCCACCCCACGTCCAACCCCGCTCTGTGCCTGCAGAAAGTGGAGTCTGGCTCCGACTCAGACTCCAAAGTGGACTCGGATTCGGAAATGGGAAACGCAGCTGTGGACATGGCCAAGTCGGACTCCAACTCCGATTCAGACTCGGACGTGTCTGTGAAGAAGGCTCCCCGGGGCAGGAAGCCAGGTAACACCGAGGAAGCTGCGTCTGCCGCCGCTGGGCCACTGCTGGCTTCCTCAGGGAACCGGAGAGCGTGTGAGGCTGGGGGCTCCTGAGGCTCTGGGGTCTCCTTCTGTTGTGGACGCCTTGCAGCCCATATCTGAACAGCCTTCTGCCCCCCCGATTTGGGGCTCTTTTAACAGAGGGACAGCTAGGGCTCCTGCTGAACATCTCCCCATTGTCTTGCAGCTGAGAAGCCACCTCCCAAGCCCCGTGGCAGGAAACCGAAGCCCGAGCGTGTCCCAACCAGCTCCAGCAGCGACAGGTGAGATGAGCTGGGACACCATCACCCTCGGGGCTGGGCTTGGAGGGTCGCCCGCCTCCCCTTCGCGCAGGGGGTCCGAGCGTGCCCTGTCCTTTGCAGTGACAGCGATAGCGACGTGGACCGCATCAGCGAGTGGAAGAGGCGAGATGAGGAACGACGGCGGGAGCTGGAGGAGAAGAGGAAGAGGGAGCAGGAAGAAGAGATCCGTCGGCTCCGGGAGCAGGAGAAGGAAGAGAAAGAGAAGAGGAAGGAGAAAGCGGAGAAGGGCGAGGAGGTGCACTCGGACTCGGATAGCAGTGCAGAGGATGAAGTGGCCAAAAAGGGCCGGAAAGGCCGGGCCAAGGCCCCATCCTCCTCGGACTCTGAGCTGGAGCTGGAGAAAGAGGTGAGTGCAGAGCTGTGGGAAGCTGGGAACAAACAGACAGCCTGTCATCTCCCTGTCAGGTCAGCAGGGACCTCCAGGAGTGGCAGGGACCTGCTGTCTTGGTCTTGCATTACCCTGAGGTGGCCCACACAGCACTGGGAAGGGTCGTGTCCGCAGGCGCATCCGTGCCTCGCAAATGGCAGCTCTTCCCCTGGCTCAGGACGCCCCATCCAGCTGTGGGTCTCGCATCTCCGTGATGCTTTCCCTTCTACCACAGCCATCGGATTCGCTCCGCCACCCTCCCCAGAGCCTGGGGGAGCATCAGCTGGATTCGGCTGAAGCGCAGGGAAGGGTCGCAGAGGGCTTTTAGGGGCCACGCTGCCCGTGGTCAGAGGCGAGGTCACCCTTTTAGCCTGGCGAGTTCCTCACTGTGGAGGGGGAGCCAGGAAAGCAGCACGAAGGTCTTGAGGTCTGGAAGGATGCGTGGGTCTGGCAGTCGGTTACTGCAGGCTGGGTGAGCCACTTGAGATATCAGGATATTTACTTTTGGAGCCGCATACCGCTGTGCTGCAACCCGAGTCCTTTTTTTTATCCCCTGCGGGGGATGGCCCTGCACCCAGACTCGCAGCAGCGGCGTGACGGGTGCTGGCCGCTTGCGTTGCTGGGTTGTGCCCAGCCGTGGCCGTGGCACTGTCTCCCTCCTGCAGCGGGGAGGGCTCTGCCGCTCTCGCCTGCATTGTTCTCTCCTCCAAGGTAAAGAAGCCGGCGAAGAAGCAGCCCTCGGAGTTGTCAAGGAAACCAAATCAGAAGGAGAAGAGGGGCCGAGCAGAGGAGAAACCACGGAACAAGTCAGCATCTCCCCTCCCCGCCTCGGCGCTTTCTTCCTCCGGGGCCAGGGCCCTTCCTCTGCTGCTGCCCAGCCCGCCCCAGCTGACGCCCCGGGGTGGGGATGGGGCTCCCATGGAGCTGCCCCTGGGCCAGCAGCGCCCCGGGGAGGGGCCGGGCTCTTGCCTTCCCTCCTGTCTCCTAGAGCTGAAGGGGCTGGAGGAGGTGTTGGGGGGCTCTGGTGTTTTCCATCTCACAGGGGAAGATCCTTGGGGTGTCGCTTCGGGGCTTTGCCTTTCTGCAATCCCGGGAAGCCGGGGCATGGGGGAGCTGCTGTCTCAGGGCTCCTGTCTGCCGGCGGGCTGGGAGACGCGCTGGGAGACGCGTGGGGAAGCGTGGGTGGAGCGTGGCCGGGCTCTGCTGCCTGGCTCGTGCCGTCGGGCAGGCCGGGGGGGATACGCTGGCGTGTGCCATCACCCTTCTTGTTAGCCCAGTGGCGAGCAGGGGCTTTCACCTGAACAATCTTACCTCTTCCCTTTTCCTCCCACAGACCTTTGAAAGTGGAACGAGGCCGGAAGAAATCTGACCTGATCCCCGAAAGGAGGATGGAGAAGAAAAAAGGTGAGAGAGCCGTTGCTT
The DNA here is from genome assembly GCA_034782735.1 of Sagittarius serpentarius. Classification (NCBI taxonomy): domain Eukaryota; kingdom Metazoa; phylum Chordata; class Aves; order Accipitriformes; family Sagittariidae; genus Sagittarius; species Sagittarius serpentarius. Next base: position 39,505,830 of record JAVKLA010000090.1, read on the forward strand.
GCCGTCACAGAGGGGAGGAGAGGGAGAGAGGGGATCCAGGGTTGGCTCCGCCATCCCAGGGAAGGGGAGGCATCTTTCCCACAGGGATCAGTGTGGTTGTGCTGGGGCCCTTCCCAGCCCTGCTGTGGTCCCAGCATCGTGTTGAAAAGTATTTCCAGGGTGTGCAGATACAGTGAGCTTCCCTATTTACACAATCTTGGCACACCTCAACCCATCGTCTTCAGAGAGGCCCCTGGGGCTGTGTTTGACCTTGGAGATGCGGGAGGAAACCAAACCCTTGCTGGGGGAGAGGTGCCGGACTCTGGGCAGTGCCGTGCTCTCCTCCGGTGGCCTGATGCCTCGGCCTGTCTCTCTTGCCGCTCCAGAGCCCACAGTCGAAGAGAAACTTCAGAAGCTTCACAGTGAGATCAAGTTTGCCCTGAAGGTGGATAACCCGGTGAGTGCCTGAGAGTGTTGGCCTGGCCTGGCCTGGCCTGGGAGGTCCCTGCTCATCGTGTCCTCGGCCACCACATTAGCCTTGCCCGGCTGCAATACCTGGGGGTGCTCAGCCTGCCTGAGCCTCCTCTTGCCTTTCCGGATGCTGGGTGGCATTAGGGGACCGTGCTCCATGCAGCGCTGCCCCAGGTGCCCACAGGGAGACTTCGAGGCAGTTTCTGATCTTGGTGCCATCCTTGCAGGACATCAAGCGGTGTCTGAATGCACTAGAGGAGCTGGGCACGCTCCAGGTCACCTCTCACATTCTCCAGAAGCACACCGACGTGGTGGCTACGCTGAAAAAGGTAGGGCAGAAGGCTGAGTCCCTCCCTGGAGGGAGCGAGGAGCCTTCTTGGGCCGCCCCAGCTCTAAGGGCGTCCCTCCTTCCCCTTTCTGGTGCAGATCCGTCGCTATAAAGCAAACAAGGACGTGATGGAGAAAGCTGCCGAAGTCTATACCCGGTTGAAGTCGCGTGTCCTGGGACCAAAGATGGAGGCGATCCAGAAAGCCAACAAAGCCGGGCCTGAGAAGGACAAGGGGGAGGCGGAGAAGGGCCAGGAGAAGCTGTCGGGAGGGGAGACGCGGAATGAGAAGGGGGAAGAGGAGACAAATGCTGGTAACGCTCCCTGCACATCTCGGGGCGGTTCCCTGCTCTGTCTGGGCACGTAGCGATCCCAGGGCCTGTCTCAGGGCACGACACGTCCCGCTGGGGACGGGGGACATGAACAGGGGTGGCTCTTGGCCTTGGTGGTGGAGGAGATCGGCAGCCACGCGTGGCGCCTCCAGTCCTTTGTTTGCTGGAGTGCCAAGAGTGGGAAAGGACAGAATATCGAACGCTCGCGGCAGTGAGAGCAGAGGGCAAACCTTGACGCCCACGCCCTGGCTTTGGGTGCCTCTGGGCTGATTTTTGGGCCAGGACGGCTCCTCGCTGCCAGCTTGAGCGCTGGTCCAAGGCACCGGGGAGACAGAGGAATGCGGAGACGCCCTTGGACACGGGCTCAGGCTCTTGCGCAGGCAGCTGGTGACTGGGATCTTCCCCCCTGGTAGCCAGGTCCCTGCCTGGGGACGTCCTGGTGATGCTGCAAGAGCCTTCCCGGAGGAGCTGGTGGGGAAAATCGGCTCTGACGCCTGCCTCTGGGCTCAGGGGATGGAGTCTTTGGGGCCCTTCTTGTGGCTATCGGGGTCAGGCCAGACCTGGGGTCCCCTCAGTCTCGGCTGCGTGTCCCTTGCCTGGACGGGGACAACCTGTGGCCATGGGTCCTCGGCTTGTCCAGCCCCTCACGGGTCGGGATGGATGAGGTCCAGCATGGGGACCCGCGTGTCTGAGCCTCTCTCTTCCCTTTAGACTTGTCAGGTCCTGTGAATGGTGAATCCCTGTCCCAAAAAGTGGAGGGCACAGAGGAGAAGGACAAAAGCCAAGGGCCGGGAGCCGGAGAGCCAGAGGCGTCCGCCGAGGAGACCCACAACAAGTGAGCATGCGAGGGACAGAGCTGGGGGCTCGGGAGGTCCCGTGAGGCTGATGCACATCCAGGCTGGGCTCTTGCATGGATGATTGCGGGGGGCGGGTCTCGTGGGTTGTGTCAGGCTTTTCCCGGCTTGGGAAGGAGCCTGGGGTGCGGGAGCGGGGCTGCGGCGGGCAGGGGAAGGCGGACGGGCAGGGGAAGGCGGACGGGCAGGGGAGGAGACGCGCGCCGAGACGCCTGTGCTCTCCCCCAGCAGCGTGCAGGACTATCCCAAGGCCGAGCGAGCCGGGCCGGAGCGGGAAAGGGCTCGCGGGGAGTCAGAGGCTGTGGATGACGTGGAGGAGAGCTGAGGAAGCGGCTCCCGCCCGGAGGAGGAGGAGGCAGAAGGGCTGCGAAGGGAGAACGGCCTCTGCCTCGTCCCCTGCTTGAGTTAACTTCACTAAGTCACGCAGTAGCTGATGTCCTAGGTCTTGTCCTGTGCCCCCGGCCCTGCGAAAGCACCAGCCGCGGGGGGGCTGTGCTGGTTGTCTGTACTTGTCCCCTCTTTTTTTTTTTTTTGTTTTGGTTTTTTTTTGTTGTTGTTGTTGTTGGTTTTTTTTTTTTGTTTTGGTTTTCCCTCCTCCCTAATTTCTTGTGATTTCAACTGCCATGAAATGAATATAAAGAGTTTTTTAATGAAAAACACAAGGAGCCCTAGTGTCTGTTTCTTGAGGCATTGCTGACTGTGAGGAGGGGAGGGCAGGAGCATTGCCACTGCCCGGGGCCGGGACTGGAAAATGCCCCCACGCGTTCCCCCCCTGCCCTCTGGCCCTGGCCCACCCTACAACCCAGGACCAGGCACCCATGGGTGTCCCTGTCTCAGCCAGGCCCCGGCAAGGGCAGCGGGACAGCCGAACCGGGCTGCTTTCTGCTTGATTTTCCAGCGCCCGCGCTGGGCTCTACCTCGGCTCCGGGGGCTTCTCCCTGCTGCTCCGAGCCCCTTTCCCCACCATCGTCTTCTCTCCGGCTGGAGGTGGCTGCTGGAGCCGGGTCCCTCTGCTCCAGGGGAGGCAGCAGGGCCGGGCACAAGCTTTTGGGTTAAAAACAGAATAAAAATTATTTTCTCTCCTAACTCACCCAGGGAGGGACTGAACCGTGGCAGCATCGCTGGTTGGCTGGCTGCTCTTTTGCAAAGATCCGACGGTTTTGTACATGTAAAATAAAGATGTTCCCAGCTCAACCAGACGCTGCGTCCTCCGAGTCCGGTTTGTGCCGCGGCGGGGGGAGGATGCCCCCACCCCGCTTCGAGGTTGCTGTTGCCGTAACTCTGCCCTGGGGAGAGTTTGGGTTTTTGTCTTTTTTTCTTCCAGGTCTGATTTCATGCTTCAGCCCTGCGTAAACAAAACCCAAATAAAACCCAAAAAAAGCCCCGCGTGCCTCTTGCCCAACTGCCGGGAAGCGGGAGGCAGGGGGTGAGGTGGGTGCCGCTGCCCGGTGCGGGGCCGGGGGCTCAGCCCCATCTTTGGCTTGGAGAGACGGGGGGGGCAACCCAGACCCTGACGAAGGTGGACACTGCATGCCCAGGAGGGGGGATTTAAAGGCAGGTACAAGGTCTGCCTGTCATTCCCCCCACCCCAAACTCCCCCATTGCCTTTGGCTGTGGCAGCCCCCATCGTTGCCGACGGCAGCACCGCGGTGGCGGGGGGGACAGAATAACACCAAGACACGGACATGAATGTGAGCAGAGCCATGTTGGTGCCACCGAGGGCATAGCAAGGTTTCGGGGGCAGAGGGGGGTGGTGGCTGTGGCTGGTTGAATTTGGGGTACCCCTAGGTTTGGGGTTGCGACCGGGTGGTGGGTGTGGCCACTGTGCCGGCAGCCTCCTCCAGCCACGGCACTGTCAGGTGCTGGAGCAGGACCACCACCAGTTCCTCCCAGGCCTGGGCCACCACCTCACGTCCTTGGGCCACCACGGTCCCCAGCAGCTCCCACAGGGACCCGGCCCGGCTGAAGGCGCCGTGGAGCTCGGCCACGCCGCGCTGGGCTCGCCGCGCTGCCCGCTGCAGCAGGGCTGGCAGCTGCCCGACCCCAGCCTGCAGCTGCCCCACGGCGTCCTGCAGCCGCTGCGCCAGCGTCCGACCCATGGCCAGCCCCTGCCCTGGCACCATCGCGGGGGTCCCGCGCCCCTCGGCCGGCCTTGGCTGCGTGCGGGGACAGGCAGGGGGTGGGCAGGGGTTTGCCTGTGCCTGGTTCCTGCCCACCCCCGTCTCCTGGCTGCTGCGGAGCTGCTCCTCCAAGCCTCGCTGCATGGGCT
>JAVKLA010000090.1:39558554-39568715 GCA_034782735.1 Sagittarius serpentarius
GTCCTCACCTCCATCACCCCCAGCCCTGCCGTCACCCCCCGGTCCTCACCTCCATCACCCCCAGCCCTGCCTTCATCCCCACCACAGCATCCCCGCGCCCCGACGCTGCGCCTGCCACCATCTCCCGCATCCCTGCGAGGCGAGGGAGATGGAGAGGAGCGCGGGGAACTGGCGCGCTGAAGATCAAGAGGAAAAATGATCAAAGGAGGGATGTGGGTGAGCGCTGGCAACCCCGTCACCCTGGAGACGGGAAGCAAATATTTGGGCTAATAGCGCTCTCGGGGAGCGGGGCCGGGCGCTTCCCATTGTCAGCGACAATAGCGATGGGCAGCCGCCCCACTGATCCGCGGCGGGCCCGGCTTCATTAGGCATCGCCGGTGCGGGGGGAATTTGGGGTATTGGCAGGTTCGTTAAGGGAATCGGCCATCAGCCAGTGCCGGGTGCTCGGCCGGGGGGATGCTCGGCCGGGGGGATGCTGGGGTTGGTGGGGAGGGCGAAGGGGCCACAGGGATGATGCCCTCCCGCCAGGGCACCGTGTCACAAGGCCGGCAGCACCGGGGGGGTGCCGCCAGCCAGGATCTGTCACCTCCTGCAGGGTGCAGGTGTCTGTCGCGTCCCTGAGCTCAGCCTTTCCCCACCGACAGATCCCCCAGCTGCAGCGAGCCTCCTCCAGCCTTCCTCCCGCAAGGCACCGCCTCCCCTCCTGCTTGCCCAGGGAACGCTCCTCCTGCCTACCCAGGGGGGGAAACTGAGGCACGGAGCGCTCAGACAGCCAGCAAGCAGCTGGGAAGGGTCTGCAGGAGCTGCTCCAGCCCACTGTGGCCACATCCTGCAGCCCAGGACCCAGCACCCCCTTAGGGCACCTGCCCCCAACCTGGAAATCCCCAGTCGGGCTGGCAGGATGCGGCCCCTGACCTCCATCTTCTCCCCATGGGTGCTGGGTGGGCATGGGGCTGGAGCAGCCCCAGCGGTGGCTGTGCTGGGGGAGGACCAAATATATATATATACACACACACACATATACACACACAGACACACATACATTATTTTTTTAATATAGATGTATATTTTTAATAAACTCAAGCATCTGGTTGACCACAAAGAAGAACATTTCTTTCTGAATAGAAATATATCTCCATGTATCTCCAGTTGTAACCTGATGGCGCCTTTGTAGCCCACGTCCTTAAGGCAATGGGTTACGGAGAGCAGCCAGGCTGCCGTCACCCACCCTCCCGCCTGGGGACACCCCAGGGAGGTGACAGCACTGCCCTTGGTGGCCCCGGGCCACCCACCTGCTGGCAGCTGTGCCAGTGTCTGCCTGGGCACCCGCCGGTCTGTCTGCCCAGGGTGCTGCAGGGTCCTGGCGGGGACACGAGGGAGGTGACAGTAATAATAATAACTATTCTTATTCTTATTCTTATTCTTATTATTAATTATTCTTGAGCCGGCAAAGGGCCTTTGGCTAGCGCCGGGAGTGGGGCAGTCCCCGTCCGTCCCCGCGGCACAGTACCTGACGTGCCGCCTGCTCGCGCGTTCCAGGAGCACGATGGAATTGGAGTGACATGGAGGAAAATCAATCTGAATGAATGAGGTCACCCGCCTTATAAATAATTCATCAAAGCTGCGTTTTAATACACCTCTCCCCTGTGTGCCGGGGGGGGGGGCAGGTGGAGGAGCTGCACAGCTGGGCTGGGTGCTGAGTGCCATGGCTGGGTGCTGGTGCTGGGTGCCAGTGTGTCACAGCCATGCTGGGTACTGGTAGCTGGTGCAGCACAGCCATGCTGGGTGCCAAGGCTGGGTGCTGAGTGCCAGTGCAGCACAGACATGTTGGGTGCTGGGTGCCAGGGCAGGGTGCTGGGTGCCAGGGCAGCACAGACATGTTGGGTGCTGGGTGCCAGGGCTGGGTGCCGGTGCTGGATGCCAATGTAGCACAGCCATGCTGGGTACTGGTCCAGCACAGCCGTGCTGGGTGCTGGGTGCCAGGGCTGGGAGCTGGATGCTGGTGCTGTGTGCCGGGGCATCACAGCCATGCTGGGTACTGGGTGCTGGTAACTGGTGTGGGTGCAGCACAGCCGTGCTGGGTGCTGGTGCAGCACAGCAATGCTGGGTGCCAACATTGCACAGCCGTGCAGGATGGGGCCCAACACCAGCAAGGCTCAGGGTGGGGCTGACACACCATCCCGGGGTGCTTGGTGGGTGCTGGGCCCCGGCGCTGCTCCCGGTGCCGTGGTGGGAGAGCCCGGCACAGCCGGAGACAAGGTGACGCAACCGCGGCTGGGACCTGCAATCATCTTCGGCGAGGGGACCGGGGCCGGATCCTTCCCACGGGCCGGAGCGTGGCGGGACCCCGACCTGGCTGGAAGAAGCCACGCGGTCTCTTAACAGCCCCCACGGCACGAAACCCCCCGGCTGGGGCCATCCCGCGCCGGGACGGAGGTGACCCCCCCCAGCACCCGGCTGCTGCCACCACCTGCCACGGGCACATGGCCCCACCGCGGGCAAAGGGGCTTTTGTCCCCTGGGACCAGCAGGCAGGCGATGGAGGTACAGGCAGGAAGGGCAGCACAGCCAGGGATTACAGCGGGAAGAAAGCGATGCAGTGTGAGGCCAGCAAATGTTTTAATTCCCTTTAATTCCCCGGCTGCAGCGTGGCCCCGTGCTTGGCCGCCGTGGCTGGGGTCATTGTCTCCCCCCCTCCCAATGCACACAGGGCTCTTCCCAACCTTCCTCCCTGGAGTCCTTTCGGAGGAAGGTGAGCGAAGGAGCCCGGCAGCACCAAAATGTTGCAAAAGAACATCTTGAAGCCATCCTGCCATCTGTTGTGCTTTCAGCGCAATTAAGCAGGCAGCAGCCGTGCCAGGCAGCGGGGAGCATCCCTGCCTGCAACCTGCGTGTCCCCCCCCCCCAGGCCTGGGAAACAACCCGGTGGGGCTGTGGGTGGCTTTCTGGGTGCTGTGCCTCCCCGCCCCTGCCAAACCCCGGCCGGTGCCGCGGCGCTCGGGCAGCCGGCTGGCAGCCGGGAGCGAGCGGAGGTGCCGGGGCTGTGGCGGCTTGGCGGGGGCAGGCAGGGCCGCCTGCAAGGAGCTCTCCCGGCTCGCCAGGCTTCGCGCCAGCCCGGGTGCCCCTTGCCGGGGGTCAGTGGGGTGCTCCGGGCCGCGAGGGGTTCGTTTCAGGGTGCAGGTGGGGAGCGGGAGGGGGACGGCGGCGGTGGCACCCCGACGGAGGGCGCTGCCCGCCGGAGGCTGCGGCACCCCAAAACCTCCCCTCCTGGCCAGACTCAGGGCCTGGGGACACTTGGCGAGGGGACCTGGCTGTCCGGTGACACCGCGCACCCAGTAAGGCCATGAGAAGCTGCCGCGGACGGGGCTCAGCGCTGGGCTGAGACCCGCCCAACTCATGTCACGAACCCCGAGCCTCTGCTTCCATCCAGGCAGTGCTCGGGGTGGGGATTCACCTCCGGAGCCACGGCTGCTGCCGGCTCGGGGCTTGTCACCCCTTCCCTCGGCTGCCACCGGCGTGAACTTTCCCAGTAACACTGGTTTATCCCCTCGATCTTGACGGGAAACGTGGAGGCAAGGCAAGTGTCCCCCGGGAATCGCCGTCGCACACACTGAGCTTTAATTAGGGATGGGAAATCTCCGCCGACAGCCGTGCGGGTAAGCGAGCCTGGCGCTGGAAGGGATTAGGACCAAAATTAAATCGTCTGCTCCAAAATGGTGAGTAAAATGCTCCCATCCCACATCCTGGTGATGCCGTGGGACCAGCACTGTGGGTACGGATTTGGGGAGCAAACCTGCACCCCCGCCGGCCGCGGGGATCTCGGCAGATGGCTGAGACAAGGCAGCGAAACGCGGGACGCATCCGGCAAACGTCGGCAGCCGCGGCGAGGACGGCTCTGGTGTCAGCTCAGATGGGGATGGAGGAGTTGGTCCCCAGCCCCCTCTGCCTGTCCCCGATCCGGCAGGCAAGTGGCCCTGGGATGGCTCCGCCGGGACCCTCAGGCTGGCTGGGGCAGGGGACAGTGGGGACGAGGCCACATGCGTGGCCCAGGCAGCTCTCCTGGGGGGTAACGGACCCACAGGCAAGGTCGGGGTGACGCTGGTCCCCAGCACCCTGCCCCCTCCGTGGCACAGCCACCGGTGCAACGGTCCCCCCAGCCAGGGACACACGTGGCACAGGTGACACGCATGTCACCCCCACCCGCATGGCCCAGATGGCATGGAGGCTGCGCCGGGCGTCCAACCACCGGCTGCCAGTCCTGCCGTGCCAGGGCGAGTCCTGTGGTGACACCCACCAGTTTTGGGGTGAAAACCCGCAGGTTTTGGGTCACCAACACGCACAAAGGGTGAGGCCATCACCCGAGCCCCAGGGATGGCAGCGCGGATGCAAACCATTCCTTTCCGCCGGCAGCGGGATGTCCCGGGCCGGCGCGGGTGTCCCGGCAAGCCGGGGCGGCGGGTCCCGGCACGGCGGAGGCGTGGGGCGCAGTCGGCTTCAGCGAACGTTCCGTCTGATTAAATCTGCCATTACAGCTCTGGCTGCCGCGGCGCTCTCCTGGCAGCCCCGGCCTCGGCTACCGACCGCGCCGTGATAACAGGCTCTATTAGCATAAAACACCGGCTCCGAGCCCGGCCGAGGGGATGGGGAGGATTAAGCAGCCGGCTTCTTCTGCTAATTAATAACCCACTTGATGAAGAATTGTCAGCCAATATGTCGCCAGCAGAAGGACAAGCTCTGCGGCCGCGAGCTGGGGACGCTACTCCGTGGGGCCAGCACCTTCCTCCTCTTCATCCTCCTCCTCCACACCCCAGCCAGCCCCTGTGCCGCTCCAGCACAACCTGCCCAGACCCCTCTCTCTGCCCTGCTCTTGATTGCCACTGTCTGATGTCATGGATCATGCTGATGATGTCATCAGCACCCTGCCTGCCCCCATGCCCCCCCGTCCTGGCTGCCATCACCCAAAAGGGTGGGGCTCCCTCTGCCCGGCAAGGCAACAAAACAAGGGTCCCTGCTGTCTGATGATGTCATTGGTCACGCGGGCTCGTGATGATGTCACAGACTCCCACATTCACCCCAGGTGCCACCTGAGTGGGATGTTGCCAGTTCCCACTCAATGGGTTGGGCAGAATTCAGCCACGAAGGATCCCGATGCCTTGGGGTGCAGCAGGGCACCCCCAAAACCTGGGGGGGAAGCCAGATCCACCCCTGGTGCTAAGGAAGAGCATCGTCCCCACCATCCCCAGCAGGGACGCAGCATCCAGCCAGGCAGGTTTGGGGGTTTTTTTTAGTGGGTTTTGGGGGGGCAACATGCTCCCCCTCCTTCCAGCCCGAATCCCCGCAGTGCTGCCCCGGAGCACGGGGGGGAGGCAGGGAGGGGACGGCGTCCCCTGGGGCGGCTTTAGCACAGGGAGAGTGCAGCGGGGAGCCATCATAGCGTCTTCCCCGGCCCCCCCGCCGTGGGAATATGGAGCAATTAGCTAATTGCAGCGGGAGGTCGTGGTGGGTACCTGCCCCGGCCCCCCTGGCGCGGCCGAGCGGGCTCCGTGTGCGGCAGCCACGTCGCTTTGTGCTTAACCTACATTTGCTTTTGTCCCGGCCAGCGCAGCAGGAGTATGCCCGGGGCCTTGTGTTCGGCTCGGCACGGCATGGCGTGGCATGGCACCCGGCACCGGGGTCCCTCTCAGCAGTCCCCAGACCCAAATTAAGCAGCCAGGGCTCAGCCTCAGCGCCCCTCGCAAGGCTAACGAGCCCAGGTAAGCAGATCACGCTCGGGCGGAGACGGTGACACGGTGACATGCGATCGGGCCGTGGCACGGTGTCCCCAAGACGGGACTGGTGTTTCGCCTCCTCCCAGGGTGGGTAATCACAGGAGCCCCTTCCCCAGAGTGTCTCCCCTGGAGCATCCTCCTCCATCCCTTCCCGGGAGGGCCGGGGTGCTCGGCAGCCTCTCGAGGAGCAGCACTCGCTGACGACAGCTTCAACCGAGCTTTAATTCTCTAACGAGTCCTGGCTGTACTGTGAACAAACAAACAGAGGCAGAAGGCGCCCGCTCCAGCTGTGGCATGGGGGCCAGATGTGCAGCAGGGGGGTGGGGGGAGCACCCAGGAGGGGTGGCAGGGGATGCTGCTCGGTGGGGACTCCTCGGGGTTGTGGCCTTGGGGACCCATGAAATCCCTTTGCTCTGGGGGAGAGGGGAGCTCAGCAAAAAGGAGCACCGGGAGCGAAGGGGTTAAATCCCTGGGTTGGGGGCCAGCTCCCAGTGTTCAGCCAGTGCGCGGTGACATGTTGGGGTGCAGCTGTGTCCTGCTTGACCCCCGGGGACACCCGTCAGCACCCAGCCCCATCACACTTTATCTCCCATAGGGCTGCACCCACCACCCCAAAGACGTCCCCCACCCCAAAGACCGAGCACCCTCAGTGTCGTCCGTCCGGCTCAGCGGGTCCTGGGTCCCCATTTAAAACCCGTCCCTGCACCCTCCCCTGCCGCTGCCTGGATCCGGCCCCGCGGATGCAGCCGCCCCTGCAGAGCTGGTCCGTACAGCAGCGGCTCCTTAAATCTTCCAAAACCAAAGCACAAGCCCTTTGGGGGGACTCACCGGGACTGGGTACACCCCCCCGGCCTGGGAAGGGGCTCGTCTGGCCCCGGACCCCCGGGAGAGGACACGTGGGATTGGGATGGGGCTGTAATTACTGACAGCGAGGGCTCAGGGGAGCCCAGAAACCAGCAAATCCCCAGGGTGTGGGAGGGAGAAACACCTCGAATGATCAGTCCCAAGGGTTAGCCTCACCCCACCCTGGGTCCTGCCAGGGTGGCGCCTGGTGACACCGATGCCACCAGGGCGCTCACGGCGGTGCCGAGCTCTGCCTATTTTTCCTCTCCTCCTTGATGAAGTTTGTTGGGTTGCTTCCATCCCCGGAGGGTTTAACAACCCCAGATGGGATCCGCAGCCTCTCAGGAGGGCCTGCGCCGGCGCCGGCCCGGCTTTGTGGGCAGCGGCACGCCGTGTCCGGAGGCAGCGAGGAGCGAGCAAGCGAGCCAGCACCTCCTGCAAAATCACCCCTGGAGGCTGCGGGAGCCGGGTGTGGGGTCGTGGCAGAGAGAAAACACATCTGTGCGTCCAAGGGATCTTTAGTTCCCATAGCGGTTTCTCTCCCCTGGGTGCCTTGGGCCAAGCGGGGATGAGCCTCACCCCTGTCCCGGCATCATCCGCTTTCCCGGGATGCGGGAGCTGGATGGGCCTGCCACGGCCACAGCCTGTCCCCGCGGCTTTAGGACAGCCCTGCGGGCTTGCCGGCCACCCTCTGGGTGCTGCGCCTAAAGCTGTCAGCACCCCTAAGCGACATCTCTGCACTTCCTTTCCCCCCATCCAACGCCAGCTAAATATCCCAGTGCACCTCCGGGATAACTGGTCTGGTGCGTGCTGGGGAAAGCATCGCCCGCTCGCTGTTCTCCTCCAGAGCCGGTGGCTGCCAGGATGGATTCTGTTTTTACAGGGATGATTTTTTCCGCCTCGGCTGCCGGCAGGGAAGGTCGGCGCTGGGGAAGGGGCTGAGGCGGCGCAGCCGGCGCCGGTAACGCGGCAAGAAGGGGCCATTGTGGCGAGGCGCAGCTGCGCGGGGTGCGGGAGGGGAGCAATGAGAACGCAAAATGCCGGTGAGGGGAAGGGCTTGGGGGGTTCAGCACCCCCCAGGGTGCTTCCCCACCCTGCACATGCCCCGGGTGACAATACGGGCTTTGCGGGGAGCCATGCCATCCCCTGTCCCAGGAGCTGCTGGGGTCTGGCATGTGCCATCCCAACGGGGCCACGTGGATGCTGGGGACACCCCATCCCCAGCCTGTCCCTCTGCACAGCCACGGGCTGGCCCCGCGCGGCAAAGCGGGGTGGTGGTGCTGGGTGACGGGGGGGGTCCCGGGGACCTGGTCCCCTTGGAGCCCAGGCTGTGCCACCGGCGCCCTGCTCTCGAGGCTGATGGAGACCGGTCCTTGAAGCAGCATGACAAAGTGACACTGGGGACGAAGGGGAGGACAGAGAGCAGCTCCGTGCCCTTCCCAGCGCTCCTCTGCAACCCGGCAGGCAGCAGCTCCTGTTTCTCTTGCTGAGCTCTCGTGAATTATTCAGGCGCTGCCTCTCTGAGGATGCTCCCCCCTTGCCCCCAGCGGAGCCCCCCTGCACCCGGCCGGGGGCCGCAGAGGTGGGGAGCAGCCGCGGCTGGTGCCGCTGGTCGTGTGCCGGCCACCGAGGCGGGACGGGCCGTGCGAGAGGGAGCAGGATGAGACGCGCAACCTCCCCGAGCGCGGGGTGATGCTCAGCATGCGGGAGAGGAGCCGTTGCAAAGCACCGTTTCATTTCATTGAAGGGAGGAGAGGAGGAAAGGGGGGAGAGAGACAGCACGCGAGCTGGCCCAGATCCTGTTTCTTCTCTTTTTTATTCTCTGTTTTCGCGCAGCGCCAGCTCTCATCCCCCGCTGATCGGCAATGGCTGCTCCATCCACGCTGGCAGCACCCGGTGCCACCGGGCAGGGATGGGGCTTTACTGGGGTGAGCCCCAGCGTGGCCCCCAGCCGAGCACCACCCTCAGCCGCTGCTGGGACCCCAGGAGGGTTTGGGGTCCGGCTTCGGGGCTGGGAGTGAGGTGGAGAACTGTGCAGTGCTGCAGGGGACCATCCCCGCCATGCTCCCGGGGAGGGGCTGGAGACAGGAAGCAGGGGTCTGCATGCTGGGCACACTGGGGGCGTACTGGGGGGGAGCAGGGTGCCCCCCCGCAACATGCCCAGTCCATCCCATCACCCTCCACAGCACCTTCAGCGACAGCCTGAGCAGGGTGAGCACAGCGGCCAGGGCTGCAGGGATGGCCCAGCGATGGGGACAGGGGATGGGGCAGGGACAGGGCTGCAGAACAGGGTAGCCCCGGGGACAGGGGATGGGGCAGCAAGGGGGACGCAGTGCTGGGCAGAAGCTGGCCGTGCCCCGGGAAGCCGGCGCGTTCTGCTGGCGTTTCCCCGGCTCCATTCGCTGCCTCCACCCCGATCTATCACCGTCTCCTCAGCCCGCAGGGCCGTGCTGTGCTGTTTCCGGCTAACGGCTTCTTTCCCATCGCTGCCAGTGGCCACCAGGAACAGATGAGCCCAGGAGGGTGATTTATGCTGGGCAGGTTGACGCCGCAACTGTTCGGGAGAGCAGCAGCAGCTGCTCCGGCTGTTCCGGCACAACGTGGGGCCGGGAGCAAATCCTCGGCGGCGGCAGGAGCGGGGGCTCGGGGCGGGCGATGCCCCGGGGGTGATGGGCACCGCCGTGGGGTGGGGGGACGGCAGGGCTGGAGGGGGCTGGGGTTCGCTTCCCAGCTGCTGCGTGAGACCAAGATTCAAGTCAAGGCTCCTGTTAATCCAGACTTTAATCCCCTCTAAATCCCACCTTTAATCTGTTTAATGCCACCTTTCGGGATGAGGATCCTGCACGGTGGCTCCTTCCCGCTGAGCCGGGAGGAGGAGGAGGAGGAGGAGGAGGAGGAGGAAGGAGGAGGATGCTCCGACAGTCCCGGTGCTGGGGCGCAAACCTCGGCACGGCGACACGGCTCGGCAGGATCGGGGGGCTCGTGGGGTCCCCGGCGCAGGGACGAGCCGATGGCCACGACCCCTCGATCGCTGCACCCCACCTTAAAAACCCCTCGGCGTGGCTGACGGCGGCCGGCAGTGGGGCCCGGGCTGCCCGGCTCGGGGGGCTCCCCGCGACACCCCGCTGACAAACCGGCCCTGCACCCACCGTGGGGGCTGCCGCCACCCGCCACCCACCACGCCAGGCCCCACGCTCCCCCAGCCAAACGGAGGAGATGCCCGTTCCCGCTTTGTGCTGGCGGTGGGGGGTGGATTGGGGCCAGGTTTTAGGGTCTGGGGGCAGCCCCCCCCACACCCCTGCCCCCCCCCAGACCCCCCCACGCAGCAGCCACCTGCACACCCCGGCGTGCTCCTCCCGGCAAAAGGCGGGAGCGGGGCGAAAAGGGGACGTTGGCACCGGCACAGGCATCCCGCGGACCCCCGCGGACCCCCACGCCCTCCTCCCCCTTCCTACGGGTGTTGTATCCCCGTGGCGCACCCGGGGCCCCCCCACGCGCGGGCGAGGGGGCACTTTGCAAGACGACACCCCCCCCCTCCCCTGGTGCTGCCC